>JAPXFY010000018.1:61719248-61729248 GCA_030674185.1 Monoplex corrugatus | reverse complement strand
ACTAACTTAACACATTTCTAACTAGAACTAATCTCTCTCTCTCCTCTTCTCTCTCTCTCTCTCTCTCTCTCTCTCTCCTCTCTCTCTCTCTCTCCCCCTCTGGACTAATTTAACACAGTTCTAACGGGAACTAATCATTTTATCCTTGAATAAAACTGTTTTCAAAATTTAAGTTTCTTTGAGAAAAGCAAAAAACAAAATTTCTTTGAAAAAAGCAAAACAAAAACAAACAACCCTCTCCCCCCACCCCCACCCAAAAAAAGTGCAAAGAATTGGTACACAAGTGTACAGATCGTACACTCTTCACATCTCGTAGCTGGAATATCAAAGAGTTGATATCGTGTGTCAGCTACAAAGATACATCTTTACAACTACGGTGAAATGATCTGGAAACATGACTAGCGAAAGGACCGAAAGACAGATGTATCAGATAGTCAAGAACCCAGTGAAGATTCAAGTCAGTTTCAAAAGACAGAAAGACATGTACACATGTATCAGATAGTCAAGAACTCCAATGAAGACTCAAGTGAGTTTCTGACGAAACAAAGAAATAAACTACCTCGCAAAATGCACAAAAGAACAAGAGATAAAGAAGAAACACACACACAACACACACACACACACACACACACACACACCACACACACACACACACATGCACGCACACACACACACACATAGCAGCTGTCTCTCTCTTTCTCACACACAGACACACGAACACAGATACACGTTCAAGTTGATAAGAATAACAATGATAATAATAAGGTGAGCACAAAGGTAACCTCCCTGAGTGCAATGATCCTTTGAAAAAAAGAAAACCTTTCCCATACGTAGAATCATCTCAGATGAAATCTATTGATCTGTTGTAAGAGGTTCTATAAGGAGTCTGCTGTGTAGTGTTTCTAAGTGCGTGCCGGTCCAAGCATTCAATAAGGTGTTTGTATCCAGCTCACACTATGGAAGGCCTACACCAATATAAATGAAACTTGTTTAGAGCTCAGAGAGAAGTGAAAAAGAGCTGCAATCATTTCCCAATGGCTCTATTGTCAAAAGATCACTGGCTTAATTAAGTCAATCACTATTCACAGCAAACAGTTGTGTAAAGTTTTCATCTCAATTTGTTGGCTTGACAGTCATAAATTACCGCCTTTAGCTATCCTATTCTCACACTGGACGAAGCAGCAGGGAAGTTTTGGAAGTTTCAGTCTTTTTCTCCTAATTTTTGTATTTGGTGTTTGTTTGTTTGTGATCTTACGTCTACGCTTGACAAAGGCCAGCTGGCCAAAAATTTGCACCTGTCTTGTCTGGTTGTATTAAATACGCGTTCTGATTCTTTTTTCATATTTTTTCTGGTTCCTTTTCGCCTTTAGCTAGTCAAAGAGGATTACAGTAATGAGACATTTGTGGAAAAAGCCAGTTGCGTGTCAAGTTTTGAGACAAGCTGGTGGTCTGTAACAGTCGATTTGTCAAAGGCTGGTTGATTGTGTTGCTGTTATTGTTAGAGCTGGTATTGTTTGCTGACCTTGTAGTTGATGATGTTGCTGCTGCTGTGTCTGTTTGCCATCTGTTACCAACTGCAATGATAGAGGATTTGATTAACAGTATGATTTGTTTTCTAGCTTCTTCAATGCCTTTTCTTTCTATTTTGTTGGCCATGTGTGTGTGTGTGTGTGTGTGTGTGTGTGTGTGTGTGTGTGTGTGGTGTGTGTGTGTGTGTGTGTGTGTGTGTGTGTGTGTGTGTTTGTGTGTGTGTGCGTGCCAGCCTGCGTGCATGCATGTATATGTGAGTATAAGTGCCTGTGTGTGTTTGCGCATGCATGCGTGTGTACACATGCGTGGGCATTCACACACACGCGCGTACATCCCAAAGACTAGAGAAATTTAGAGAGTACAGTATACTACAATTATTTAGAGAGTACAGTATACTACAATTACTGTTCTTATACTTAACGTTTGAAGAGCTCATTTTTTTAAATTCCTCAAAAAAAGGGATGCTTTTTCTTATCGAGAGAAGAGAGGTGTGTGTCTATCTACGTGTTGTGTCTGTCTGCTTGTGAAAAAAGTGTGTAAGCAAGACAGGTGCGTGCCTATCTACGTGTTGTGTCTGTCTGCTTGTTAAAAAAAGTGTGTAAACAAGAGAGGTGCGTGTCTATCTACGTGTTGTGTCTGTCTGCTTGTGAAAAAAGTGTGTAAACAAGAGAGGTGCGTGTCTATCTACGTGTTGTGTCTGTCTGCTTGTGAAAAAAGTGTGTAAACAAGAGAGGTGCGTGTCTATCTACGTGTTGTGTCTGTCTGCTTGTTAAAAAAGTGTGTAAACAAGAGAGGTGCGTGTCTATCTACGTGTTGTGTCTGTCTGCTTGTGAAAAAAGTGTGTAAACAAGAGAGGTGCGTGTCTATCTACGTGTTGTGTCTGTCTGCTTGTGAAAAAAGTGTGTAAGCAAGAGAGGTGCGTGTCTATCTATGTGTTGTGTCTGTCTGCTTGTGAAAAAAGTGTGTAAGTAAGATTCTCTGAGCTGTCTCTGGATGATTCGTGACCAAATTTGGGTCTAAGGCGTAATAAACTGATAAGGAGTTAGCAATGCATGTCTTCTGAAGTCTTCGCACCGAGGCCGAACGAAATCACAGGATGCTTCTGCAACGTCGCAATGATCTTGAGGAATACAAAATCTGGAGTTTTGAGCATAGGATTTTGGGGGGGGGGGGGGGGGGTATAAAAGGGGTAATTACCAGAGTAGCTGGATCTTCTTTTTTTCTCTCCTCTCAAATACTTCACCCTAAATTCCACCAGACAGAAATAACCAGACTACAGGCAATCCGTTGGCTGACCGACATTTCAACGTGACAGACGACAACGAATGGAGAAGAAAACACTATTTGTTGCCTGCAAACGTCACAGACCAGTCAGGAGATCACGCAAGGAACAGACACTGGGAACACGGGAGGCAATGCTAAATTACGGTACGGACGTCTGGTCTCAAATACTTTGCCTCAGGCTATTCTGTCAAGAAATCTCATCTGTGTCTGCGTGGCTGAGTTACTTCTGTAAACCCAGAGCCGTGTTCAATCAGTGTGATTGAGATTTACGAGTCTTTTGTTAGGAAGCTTAAGATCTTTTAGGCCAGGGGAAAGAAAAACAGCAACAGAAACGGCAGCAGGATCAGTTTCAGTTTCTCAAGATGACATCTCTGCCACAGGAATAAATTCGATATGCACTAACATCACAGATACCATGTGATGGACAAGACACAAACTGATCATGACAGAAGCCATAATCCTATACATAACCCCCCCCCACACACTATCAATAATCCTTATACATAACCCCCACACACACTATCAATAATCCTATACATAACCCCACATACACTATCAATAATCCTTATACATAACCCCCACACACTATCAATAATCCTTATACATAACCCCCACACACACTATCAATAATCCTATACATACCCCCACACACTATCAATAATCCTATACATAAACCCCACACACACTATCAATAATCCTATACATAACTCCCCCACACACTATCAATAATCCTATACATAACCCCCACACACACACACACTATCAATAATCCTATACATAACCCCACACACACTATCAATAATCCTATACATAACCCCCCACACACTATCAATAATCCTATACATAACCCCCATACACTATCAATAATCCTATACATAACCCCCCACACACTATCAATAATCCTATACATACCCCCCCCCCCACAATCAATAATCCTATACATAACCCCACACACACTATCAATAATCCTATACATAACCCCCCCCACACTATCAATAATCATATACATAACCCCACACACACTATCAATAATCCTATACATACCCCTCCCACACTATCAATAATCCTATACATACCCCCACACACTATCAATAATCCTATACATAACCCCCCACACACTATCAAAGTCTTAAGGTCCTACTCAGCATATGAGGTCTATATGTCCATCCTCCTATTAGTTTCTCAATGAAAACTCTTCATCTGTGATGTCCTATAAAGTGATATGTATTTATATCATCATATCTATATCAATATCTGTATATATATAACATATATAATATAATCCAATCCACCAGTATTCGTGAACTGTACTAACACCCCTTCCCCCACCAACATGCAATATATGATATATCTAAATGTTTAAATACACAACACACACACACATTCTCTCTCTCTCTCTCTCTCTCTCTCTCTCTCTCTCACTGTAAACGCGCGCGCGCACGTGAACACACACACACACACACACACACACACACACACACACACACACACACACACACACACACACACACACACACACACACACGCACGCACACACACACACACACTTTTATATGGGCTAGTTTATGGAACGTGAAAACACCCTGCAAGCAAGCAATGGTAATTCTGAAGTTAAAGCTATTATTTAACCACATCTATCACTGGAAAAATGCAGTATCATTATCATTTTTATCGTACACACTTGTCGAAAGAGAAGGTCTTGCTAACTTGAAAACAAAAACAAAAACAAAAAGAACAGAAGCCAGCCTTCGCGCGCGCGCGCGTGTGTGTATGTGTTTTTGTCTATACATGTGTGCATGTGTATATATATATATATATATATGTGTGTGTGTGTGTGTGTGTGTGTGTGTGTGTGTGTGTGGTGGTCTTTGATTTAATGTCTATTCACTAAAGTGATTTTAGACAAAAAAAACAAATAAAAAACAAAAACAAAACAAAAAAAGGGGGGGGGGGGGAGTGATAGAGGAGGAGTGAAGAAGATATTTGAAAATTGTCAATTTTGAATTTGAGAAAAGATGATCCAGAAAACAACTGTTTTGAAGAGGGGAAGGTAAAACTAACAAATAATGTTACCATAATTATCGATTTAAAAAAACAAACTGACAAACAAAATTAGTAAATATCCGGAAGAAATGAATAAAAAGTAAAACTAATAATTGACTAACCACAACAATGAACAAGTCAAATAACATTTTAAAGGTAATTCGCTATAGGACTTTTTGACAGGCTAACAAAAAATTCATACAGTAATGATGATGAGGCAAATATGTCAGAAACTGTACTCACAGATAGTGTTGGAATATGTCGTTTTACCCTAACGCAAGAAAGAATATGACTATGTGTTATCTTCTTTCCACACACACACTATGTTATTGGTATATTTTGTTTTGAATGCATCAAGTTTCCATCTGTACATAAGGGACTGTATAGTTCTGCTGGCATGAAGCTGCTTAAGTATTTTGCTAACTTCAAAGTTCATGTGACATTTATCATACTTTTTCTGTTTTAATTGGAACTGCTTCCAGACGTAGTTGTCCACTAAAGTGTAATTCTCGTGCAACGAGAGAGAAAGCTGGATATTGTTTGAATCTGGTGAGTTATTAGCTCCCCGTTTGGCAGCCCGGTCAACTTTATTATTATAACTAAAAGAACTATGAGAAGGTATCCAGCAGAAAGTAATATCAGTGCCTCTTAAAGATAAATTATGAATCAAGTGACTTATTTCCAGAATCATTTCTGATCTTGTTTGTAATTTTGATAATTCAAGAGCCTGAAGTACTGATTTTGAATCAACGCAAAGAAGTATCTGAAAAATTGTCCTAGGAAGACTTATCAGAAAGTTTAAAGCCATTAATATTGCAAAGAGTTCAGCTGTAAAGATAGATTTATCAAGTCCTATGTAGAAAGATTTTTCAATTTTGAGAGCAGGTATTAAAAACGCTGAGCCTGCTTTTCTTTCAATTACTGACCCATCAGTGTAAATTTTCAAATGATCAGAATATACGTCGTTTATATGACATTTAACCTGACTTGCCAGTAAGTTTATATTGTCTCCTTTTTTTAAATTAGTGTGGTGTACGTCAAATCGTGCTCTTTGGAGTGTGTGTGTGTGTGTGTGTGTGTGTGTGTGTGCGTGCGTGCGTGCGTGGTGTGTGTGTGTGTGTGTGTGTGTGTGTGTGTGTGTGTGTGTGTGTGTGTGTGTGTGTGTGTGTGTTTGTGTGTGTGTGTGTGTGAAGAGAGAGATGGAGGATCTGGATTTAATCATCGTTCGTATACATGTTGTTTATCTTGCTAAAAATCTTTAGGTTACTATTATGTTCTATAACTTCGAAAAGTGGACTGATAGGCCAGTCTAAATTTTCATGTCATATATGCCATTGTGCTGTCATGTTTTTTGTTTAATGGAATGTACGAAATGTTACAGTTAATATAGGAATGTTATATAGAACCAATACTGTTGTACGGATGTGAGGCGTGGACAGTCAACAAGCAAAACCAGAACAAGATTGAAGCAGCCGAGATGTGGTTTCTAAGAAGAATGTTGAGAGTTCCATGGACAGCAAAGAAAACAAACGAGACAGTCTTGATGGAGGTAGACACAAGTAGATCACTCATAAGGAAGATTAGGAAAAGACAGGCAACATTTATAGGCCATTTTATGAGGAAGGGGGATTTGGAGCACCTGGTCACAACGGGAAAGCTGGAGGGAAAGAGAGCACCAGATAGACCCAGGGAGAAAATGCTAGACGGACTTGCGATGTGGCTGAAGACGAGGAGGGTGGAGGGGATGCTTGGGGCAACAAGAGATAGAGACAGATGGAAGTCCATGATCCCCAACACCATGCGGCAGGGCACCTGATGATGATGATGAATATAGGAGGGTTGAAAGAATTCCTCTCGTTGGAAAGTTAACATCGTTTGAACTTTTTTTTTTTTATAAAAAGATAAACGTAAAAAGTGGAGATAAGAGAGTGGATTATGTTTGATCATTCACTCTTTCCCTTTTGTTAAGCAGAGTCAGGAGTGGATCTCTTTGTGCACGAAAAAATGTGAGCACTTGCAAAATCATTTATCTATAAATACAAGATTGACAAATGTCTTCCGAAAGTATCTACTTTCCAACGACAACTAAATATAAAATTTCAAACCGAACAGTATCATGCCAAAATAAACTTTCACCTGTCCGTCTGTAATGCTCAGTGGAATAACCACAAGCCATTGTCTTCTCAATAGACAGCAAAATCATCTTTATGATATGTTTTAAATCTTGATGTTCACTCTGAACCCTGCAATGCAGGAAATATTGTCATATGTTTTCTGTATATTATATGTTGTCAGATGTCCACAATGCTCCTCCTATGTGTATGAATTGACATCGTTTTCATTACTTTATTGTAAGTTGTCTGTTTACTGTAAAACAAAGCAAAACAAAATAAATAGGACAAAAAAAGTCTAAAAAAAAAAAATCATTATCATTATATGATCATTCCAAGGCTTCTGTCACTGGAAAATAAAGTATCATTATCATTATAATCATATTATTGTCTAGATCATCAGACCGACCATATGAGGCGCCCCCCATGTTCGACTTCAAAAGATGCAATATACTAACCTACAAGGCTCTACCTAGCACTTAACCTGTAGGGCTGTACCTAGTACTTAACCTGTAGGGCTGTACCTAGTACTTAACCTGTAGGGCTGTACCTAGTACTTAACCTGTAGGGCTGTACCTAGCACTTAACCTGTAGGGCTCTACATAGTACTTAACCTACAAGGCTCTACCTAGCACTTAACCTGTAGGGCTGTACCTAGCACTTAACCTGTAGGGCTGTACCTAGTACTTAACCTGTAGGGCTCTACCTAGCACTTAACCTGTAGGGCTCTACATAGTACTTAACCTACAAGGCTCTACCTAGCACTTAACCTGTAGGGCTGTACCTAGCACTTAACCTGTAGGGCTCTACATAGTACTTAACCTGTAGGGCTCTACCTAGCACTTAACCTGTAGGGCTCTACATAGTACTTAACCTGTAGGGCTCTACCTAGCACTTAACCTGTAGGGCTCTACATAGTACTTAACCTGTAGGGCTGTACCTAGCACTTAACCTGTAGGGCTGTACCTAGCACTTAACCTGTAGGGCTCTACATAGTACTTAACCTGTAGGGCTCTACCTAGCACTTAACCTGTAGGGCTCTACATAGTACTTAACCTGTAGGGCTCTACCTAGCACTTAACCTGTAGGGCTGTACCTAGCACTTAACCTGTAGGGCTCTACCTAGTACTTAACCTGTAGGGCTGTACCTAGCACTTAACCTGTAGGGCTGTACCTAGTACTTAACCTGTAGGGCTCTACCTAGCACTTAACCTGTAGGGCTCTACATAGTACTTAACCTACAAGGCTCTACCTAGCACTTAACCTGTAGGGCTGTACCTAGCACTTAACCTGTAGGGCTCTACCTAGTACTTAACCTGTAGGGCTGTACCTAGTACTTAACCTGTAGGGCTCTACCTAGCACTTAACCTGTAGGGCTCTACATAGTACTTAACCTACAAGGCTCTACCTAGCACTTAACCTGTAGGGCTGTACCTAGCACTTAACCTGTAGGGCTCTACATAGTACTTAACCTGTAGGGCTCTACCTAGCACTTAACCTGTAGGGCTCTACCTAGCACTTAACCTGTAGGGCTCTACCTAGCACTTAACCTGTAGGGCTCTACCTAGCACTTAACCTGTAGGGCTGTACCTAGCACTTAACCTGTAGGGCTGTACCTAGTACTTAACCTGTAGGGCTCTACCTAGTACTTAACCTGTAGGGCTGTACCTAGCACTTAACCTGTAGGGCTCTACCTAGTACTTAACCTGTAGGGCTCTACCTAGTACTTAACCTGTAGGGCTCTACCTAGCACTTAACCTGTAGGGCTGTACCTAGCACTTAACCTGTAGGGCTGTACCTAGCACTTAACCTGTAGGGCTGTACCTAGTACTTAACCTGTAGGGCTCTACCTAGTACTTAACCTGTAGGGCTCTACATAGTACTTAACCTACAAGGCTCTACCTAGCACTTAACCTGTAGGGCTGTACCTAGCACTTAACCTGTAGGGCTGTACCTAGCACTTAACCTGTAGGGCTGTACCTAGTACTTAACCTGTAGGGCTCTACATAGTACTTAACCTGTAGGGCTCTACCTAGCACTTAACCTGTAGGGCTGTACCTAGTACTTAACCTGTAGGGCTGTACCTAGTACTTAACCTGTAGGGCTCTACATAGTACTTAACCTACATGGCTCTACCTAGTACTTAACTTACAGGGATCTACTAGTATGTAACCTACAGAGCTCTACCTAGTACTTAACTTACAGGGCTTTAGTTAGTATTTAACCTACAGGGCTCTGTCTAGTACTTAACCTATAGGGATCTACCTAGTATTTAACCTACAGCGCTGTACCTAGTACTTAACCTATAGGGCTCTACCTAGTACTTAATCTACAGGGCTATACCTAGTACTTAACCTATAAGGCTCTACCTAGTACTTAACCTGTAGGGCTTTACCGAGTTCTTAACCTATAGGGCTCTACCTAGTACTTAATCTACATGGCTCTACCTAGTACTTAACTTATAGGGCTCTACCTAGTAACCTAGTACTTTTTTTTCTTCAATTTTTTTTATTCAAGTTTAGGGAAAAAAATTCATACAATATAAACATAAACTTCATTTTTGTAGAACACACACTTAAATGGATATTATATATGACAGTCCAAATATACAAAATGTATATATATTCATTTATGATCAAAAAACACATACACACATACACGCTTGAGCGCATCTGAGCACGCACGCGCGCGCATACACACACACACACACACACACACATACACGCACACACACACACACACATACATAGTAACCTAGTACTTAACCTATAGGGCTCTACCTAGTACTTAACCTATAGGGCTTTACCTAGTACTTAAAGTACAGGGCTCTACCTAGTACTTAATCTACAGGGCTGTACCTAATACTTAACCTATAGGGCTCTACCTAGTGCTTAACTTATAGGGCTGTACCTAGTACTTAACCTATAGGGCTGTACCTAGTACTTAACCTGTAGGGCTTTACCTAGTACTTAACGTACAGGGCTCTACCTAATACTTAATCCACAGGTCTGTACCTAGCACTTAACCTATAG
>JAPXFY010000018.1:61694248-61711748 GCA_030674185.1 Monoplex corrugatus | reverse complement strand
TGTGATTCAACGCTTGAATATATCTAGATCTATTTACTCGGCTAATTCACTCACATGAATCGGTTCACAGTGCCTGTCTTTCGATAACACGTAGATCTATGTCCCATGGCATGAAAGCTTTTTATGAGAAGGACGATGTGCTGTGGGATCCCATATGCTCGGAGTATAAGCCCTAGACAGACTCTGAGTATATTGTCAAAATCTTTGCCAGAGTGCACAAAGTTGAAGAGTTTCTGCTGTTCTGTGTGTTGTTTGATATTTGACAGGATGAATGTATGGTCAGTACACCCTCTGCGTCTTGTTTTTACCCGGCTTCAATTTAAGTGCTCTCTAACCAGTTTATGGTCACTGCCAACATGGCTTCTCTCGTCACTTTGACAACCAGGAGTGATAGTCTCCATGTGCCAGTTTCAATTTCAGTTTCTCAAGATGACATCTCTGCGCTCAGAAGAATTCCGTATGCACTAACGCCACATGTGGCATGTGATGGAGAAGATACAAAATTATCATGAAGCTACCACCGGCATAGCTTCAGTGGGCCTTGAGGAACACAATCTTGCCAACCACAACAAGGTGGGTGAACCTTCAGCACCTGTTTTACACAGGGACTAAGTTACTGTGGCATTATAGGTCTAGAGCCAAAAACCAAACTCATTTGATCTGTAGCGTGCATTCAAGAGTTAATTAGACTATAGAACATGGGTCGCTGAATAGTGTTATATGAGACTGAGTCTGCAAAACTTTATACAGACCTTTATATGAAGCATAACACTACACAATATATGATATATGCAACGTACGTAGTATGTTTTCATTCGGTTCGTTTGAGAAAAGCTAGACAAGTCCTGTCTTGAAAGTTGTTGTGTTTTATGAGATTTTAAATTAGGTTGGAGAATGTTCTACAGTAAGCTACCAAGTTCAGACACTTGACTTGAGATTGAACTTGTCAATTCTACTTATTGAAACTTGAAATTTTGCGGCTTGTTGAGGATTTGCATGAATTTTTGTCAGTGTTTTGGGGGCAGATTCATTATCATCGTGTACCTTGCTGCATGGCGCTGGTAACATGGCCATCCATATGAATCTATCTTTTGTCGCTGCAAGTTTATCTCCTGTCCTTTCTGACCCCACCAACTCTGCAAAACTGTCTAATATTTTTTCTCTGGGTCTACCTGGTGCTCTTTTTCACTGTAGCTTTCCTGATTTGATGCTCAAATTTCTCTTGCCTCATAAAATGTCCTATATATGTTGCTTGTCTTTTCTTAATCTTCTTCATTAATGTACATATTTTTGCGTAAACATCTTTTTGTTGACAGCGATCTTCTCTTATAATAGGACCATGGTCAGTGTTACAATATTTATTAAATGCCGGCTGGATGGTGTTTAGAACTGCTTTTATTGCTCGTTTGTAGAAGAGAGACAGAGAGAGAGAGAGAAGTTAATTTAGCCTGTCTGAATCTTCCTCATTCAACCCATTTCCTTACTTGATAAATCTCACTCAGGTTTCATTGTGAGGGAGCCAACTTCCCCATTCTTCATATCCAAGATTACAATCAGTTACTTCCTTTGGCGTTTTCCAAGTTGTCGGTTTGACCATTTTAATTGATATTAGTTATATTTTAGCACGACGTAAGTCATTTTATTATTTTTAGATTTAGTATTATTTCAATGTTAGAATGTCCGAAGTCTACACAATCGATTACAATGCAATGATTCTTTATTTACCAGTGAAAAAAGTCGATAGAAGGAAATATAACCGGTATAGTAGTAGCACTTCAGAGCCAAGAAGCAGGCTCGTTTGGGCTGTTATCTCCATAATTATACAGTAAGCTTAGATTCCAAAAAACACAATGTTTGATGTAACCAAATTAGCAATGAGATGGCTGCAGTGGTCAAACGTGACACGCATAGCAACGAGCAGAGAAAAGCAGGTTGTAGAATGCCCAAGTCACCAGAACAGGTTGTGCAATGCTTGTTTTTCCAGGCCAATTCACGACTCATTGCAAGCATGTATATTTTTTCTTTTAGTTTGTTGTGTTTTTAGTTAGTGTAAACACCTTGTATTTTTAAACGGGTACAATTTAAAATTCATTGCTTGATATTATGTTATTATCCAGTGTCTGTATAAGTCCATGCCAAACGATGTCGGCAGAGAAGACCACATCGCCAAACGCTGTTGAAGTCAGTTGACGTAAAGAATAATTTGTTTTAGTTTAGAGTTTGTAGGTCACCATGGCGCAGTGAGTACTGTGGACAGTAGTTCTAACAAAGTGCCACAAAGTCATCACAGTGAGTGTGGTGGTTTGCTGCGGTATAGTACGGTTTGAAACAGATACTTATACTAATGAATTACCTGTCTGTCTGCCTCTCTGTCCATGTCTCTTCCTCTTCACATTCTCCCGCCCTTCATATATAACCGACCAACCAACCAGCCAGCCAACCAACCAGCCAACCAACCAACCAACCATCCGACCAACCAACCAACCAACCAACCAACCAACCAACCAACCAACCAACCAACCAACCAACCAACCAACCAACCAACCAACCAACCTATGTAATGCCATATAATGTGTTCTGAACAATTTTGTTTTATCCAGTTTTATTGTCCTGATTTGTGATGTGGCATTTTTATGACTGGTCTCAGGAGACACGGTTTCCGAAATTGGTCAGGTCTCTGTTACAGATCTAAGATAACTTCTGACAACTGGCAGTAGTCTTTGATAGAAACATTTCTGCATGGGAATATGTATAGGTGAGTACACCTGTCATTTTTCAGCATACTTTTATGTTATATGTGAGTGTTACTCGGACATTAAGAACTGGATGACACACAATAGACTTCAGCTTAATGACGACAAAACAGAAGCTATCCTCATTGGCACCCGTCAGAAACTTTCTCAGCTGCCTCCTCTTTCTCTCCCATTATGTAACACATCAGTCCCAATTTCTGATTCAGCTAAAAACCTTGGTGTCTGCATTGACTCTACCCTCTCCATGAACAACTTTGTTTCTCAAACTGCCAGATCCTGCTACTATCATCTCCATCGTATAAGGCTGATCAGGAAGTATCTCTCTGTCGAAACAACTGCAAAACTCGTTCTCTCCTTCATAATGTCTCGCATTGACTATTGCAATTCACTCCTGTCTGGTCTTCCTGCCTCCACCATTCACATCCTACAGCGCATTCAAAACAATGCTGTACGCCTTGTACTCAAAAAGAAAAAAGCTGACCACATATCTCCTCTCCTGGCACAACTTCACTGGCTCCCTGTATCAAAGCGCATACAGTACAAACTAGACACCATGTGCTACAAAAGCCTCAATAACGCAGCCCCGATTACCTGTCAAGCCTACTTGAGATCTATCTTCCCTCACGTACCCTCCGCTCTGCCTCCGATCCTCTGACTTTTCGCTTTCCACGCACTAAGCTCAATACCTATGGTCCACGAGCCTTCTCTGTTTCTGGTCCACTCTCCTGGAACAAACTTCCTCTCTCAGTCCGTCAGCAACCTACTTTTGTCTCCTTCAAGTCCGCTCTCAAAACTCACCTTTTCTCCTCCGCATAAAATCCTAACCTCACTCAACCCCCCCCCCCCCTCTGCAGCCTGCAGCCTGCAGCCTGTCTCCGCTCGGAGGGAATCACATGGTTATAATATATAATTGTATATGCTATGCTCTCTATAATTTTCCATTGGTTTTATTCTTGCTTTTATTGCTTTTACTCTTTCTCCCCATTTATAGCCATGCGTGTGTGTGTGTGTGTGTGTGTGTGTGTGTGTGTGTGTGTGTGTGCGTGCGTGTGTGTGCGTGCGTGCGTGCGTGCGTGCTTACGTGTGTGTCTGCTTCAGCGCTTAGATTTGATTTTATCAAGATTTTGCGCTATATAAATATTGTAATTATTATTATTATTATTATAAGGTTATAAAGTTTTTAGATGTCATTTTATGTATACATACAGCGGACAGAAACACACACATGCAACACACAAGCACACACACACTCACACACACACACACACACACACACACACACACACACACACACACACACACACACACACACACACACACACACACACCACACACACGCACACAAACACATAGTGTGTTTATTGTATGTATTGTATAATTATATGATTGTAAAATTCTTTAAATGTTATATGCACATACACATAATCAGACAGACAGACACACGCATGCACAAACACATACAGTGATACACATACACATACACATACACATACACACACACACACACACACACAAACACACATATATATATACATAAATATATATGTATAAATATATCTGTATATATATATATATATTATATATATATAGAGAGAGAGAGAGAGAGAGAGAGAGAAAGAGAGAGAGAGATGCACTTGTTCACAGATTTAAAAATCATGTATTTTAACAACAAGAATGAGTTTGAAAATTATACCTTACAAAATATTAATCAGTCAACATCAGTCATGAAATTAACTTAAGACAGTTTCAAATCAGCTGCTATGATTTTTTTGTGCAAAGAAAGAAAAAGGGAGGCATATGAACATGTAGGAACCATCATTATGACCACTTGTGTTGGTTGTGTTATTAATACCAGGTTCATGTGCATTAATATATATACATACTGGCACCAAGAATATACTCTTTTAAGTTAACCAGAGCACTCTACTTTGGTCACGTAACAGTATTATAGATTGATTTAGCAAAACTTTATACAGACTGTTACCTAATACGTAACAGTACACAATGTATGATATATACAGCATATCATGTGTGTTCTCAGTGTAGTTGAGAAATGTAAGACAGGGCCTGTCTCAAAAGTTGTTGAGTTTGAAGGGACTTTAGATCAGGTGGAACAGTGTTCTGCAATAAACCACTAAGTTCTAGATACTTGATTGACAGTTAAACATGTCAGTTCTAGTTATGGGAAATTGGAAATTTAACGGGTCGTTGAGGGTTTTTCACAGAAAATCAATCAGTGTTTGAGAGGCACAGCAAGTAGAGATCTTTGCTTATTGTTCCATTGTTGATGGCAAATGATTCGTCTAATGGGACCACATCTTGTAACGTATAATCTTTTAATTGCAGACTAGATAATCTTAAAACTGGTTTGGGTGCCCGTTCGCAGATGCGTGAGAGAGATGTCTCCTTCCTCCCACCCCATCATTGTCTAAAATCTCTCGCAGGTGCCAATGTATGTAAGGGAGCCAACTTCTTCAACACTAAACCACGATTATATGTAGTTACTTCCCTTACAAGACTATTCTGTCTTTTCCTTTCTCTTCATGATGTTGACTGTTTCTTTACTTGTTATTAGTTACGTCTTTTTTTTTTTAATGAGATAATGACGTAAGTCATGACGATTTAGTTACTACATAATTATCATTAGGCATAAAATGACTGTAAAATTAGCAGGGTTGCAAGTCAAGACAGTAACACACAAGTCAAATGATCTTTATTTACCAGCAAAAATGTAAAATCTCATGTGCATGTTTTATTTAAAAAATCAGCACAAGGCCATAGTCATGGGACAGATAAATACATTAGATACTTTTTCTGTCTGGCCTTTACCCTGGGTGGAGATGGGGACTAAAACAAAAGGATGAGAGAGAGAGAGAGAGAGAGAGAGAGAGAGAGAGAGAGAGAGAGAGAGAGAGAGAGAGAGCGTACTCTGTCACGGGGGCTTAAAACCATTTCTTCAATATGATTATTTTTTGTTTTACTTTTGCAGTGAAATCTTATCATGTTAGAGTTTTGGATTTTCAGTCTGTCTGTCTGTCTCTCGCTCTGTTTGTCAGTGTCTGTCTCTCACACACAGTCATAAACACACACGTACACACACACACAAACACACACACACACACACACACACACACACATATATATATATGTGTGTGTGTGTGTGTGTGTGTGTGTGTGTGTGTGTGCAGGTATTTGTGTATGTCTATATGTAATTGTATGCATGTATGTCTATATGTATGCGTATGTAGGTACACACACACATAGATTATATGTATATATATCCCAAATACACACACACACACACACACACACACACACACATATATATATTATATGTGTGTGTGTGTGTGTGTGTGTGTATTTGGGATATATATACATATAATCTATGTGTGTGTGTACCTACATACGCATACATATAGACATACATGCATACAATTACATATAGACATACACAAATACCTGCACACACACACACACACACACACACACACACACACACACACACACACACACACACACAACACACACACACACACACACACACACACACACACACACACACACACACACACACACACACACACACACACACACACACACACACACACAGAGAAAACCTTAATTTTCAAAATATGTTTCCCAGATGACGACGGTGTGCGTGCAGTATCCTAACAACATACGATTGTAAAGGAAACACTAAGCACAGTAAGCTGATTAACTGATGTCCGTGACTATCAATCTTGTACCAGTCTTGTTTCAAGGCTTTTTTAGATAATGTTTAGCATGTATATGGACCTCTCCCCTTCAGTCTGACTGCAGAAACTCGGGCCTGACTTAGAGGAAAACATTATGTGTGTACCCTCCAGTCCACCCAAGACCATAATTCTGTGTAGAATTTTGTGATGAGCAAGCTATACACTCACCTTAAATGAAACAATGATAATGTGTAATAACTTTTTATCAATAAGTACTAAAGTATGTTTGCAATAACACAAGATCAATGCGCTTGTACAAATTCAAGATCTGACTAAAAAATTTGGCCAGGTTAATTAGACTACTTTTCGATGCTAAATGTTTAGTGATTTATATACATTTATAATTAACGTTTTATGCTGTTTATACAAATAAATAAAACAATGGAATCCATCAATTTCCTTACACAAGAAAGGCACATTAGTCATAAAACAAACACGTTGCGTCTTCCTAGTGTAACAAGAATAAAGTTGGGTAAAGTTTGTCCCATAATTTTAAGGTCATCAAGGAGAGAGGTTGTAGAGATCTCAACTTCTCTCTTGGCCAGTTTTATGAAGCATCTCCTCTCCTCAGCTACTTTACCTTTCGGAATTTGAAAAAGGTCAGGTACCCATTTACATCTGACAGTACATACACAAATTTTCATATTCTTTTATTTAAAACGCCTCAAGCTAGTAATGACTGTCACTGTAAAATTTGTTCTAGCAGGATTATTCATCACATTTGGAAACTTTTACATACGTTCCGCCCAAATCTGCCAGCATTCGTCAGGCAAACTCTTTGATCGTGTGCAAAATCCTGTGTGCTGGCATGGTCTTGAAATGCGGAGATGAATGGGATCTATTAAACACTTACGTCACCAGAGTGGCTGGAGCATTAAGATGGGCAGCGAACAAGCCAGCTTCTATGTTGTGGAGTGTGATCGAACTCGAGATATGAAAAAGATGAGGAAAATGTACAGGCCCAATGGGCATGCATGTATGTTGCTGCTTTTGTGTCAGGCCGTTTTGTTCAACATTATTACAGAGTTCAGTGTAAGAACGTGTAATGAGAGCTATTTCGTCAGTAGCCTCTGGTATTCTAAGAGACTGGGAATTGTGTTAATCTTGTTTTTCTAGTTTTTCAAGTGGGCTGGCTGGCTTTGTAATAGAGCGATGGATTCATATTCTTCTTATTCAAATTCATATTCGTATTCATTTCGTATTCAAACAAGACTTGAAGGAGGCAGACACAAAAAGAACTTTAATGAAGGAGATTAGGAAAAGACAAACAACATTCACAGGACATTTTATGAGGCAAGAGAAATTAGAGGACCTGGTCACAAGAGGAAAGCTGGAGGGAAAAAGAGCACCAGGGAGAAAATACTGGATGGACTCGCACAGTGGATGAAGACAGAGAGGGTGGGTGAAGTACTTGCAGCGACAAAGGATAGATGCAGAATGGAGGGCCATGATCATCAGCGCCATGCGGCACATGATAAAAATGATGATTCATATCCATTTTGATATTTCATATTCATTTCTTTTCTGTCGCAGTAGATTTACCATGCGAAACTTCCCTTTGAGAGCGCAGTACAGCGCCACCAAATTCTTTTTTTAACCAGGACTTCAGAAAAGCAAGAAGAATAATTGGCCTTCAAGGGAAATGATCTGGGAAATCAACCTATCTCTCCAATACTGCGAAAATGCCTCGCTTTTCACGATTTTCAACTGTCGTGGGATCTTAAGCTTGCGCAGGCCGGAAGGCACACAGGTCTAACTCGATTCTTATCACCTTCCGAAGGACTAGACGTTCCGTTCGATTTTCCGGTCAAACTGAGGAGAAAAGTCGAGGCCTCAACCGGGAACGAACCCTGGAAACCTCGAGTTTAGTTATTGGCAGCTAAGTGTTTCACAGCCTGTCGAACTTCGTTCATCTTTTTAGATGTTAGGAGTATTCACCTGCGTTAGCAGATACAATATGTGAATATACATTAGATGTTATATCAACATTTTTGTGCTTGATGCTTTTACATGTTACGTCTAGACCGTGATCACTGCCAACCCTCACTTATTGTTTTATATTAAGGTTGTATTCATAAATTATTAACTGATACTGTGTGTGAATATGTATTCAATGTTACGTCATTGTACATGTTTGATGTGTAGTAGTTATTTATGTATTCATCTATTGTAGTAGATGATTTATGTGGGTGTAATCCAGATTAATTGCTACACGGAGCCTGTTTTAGATCTTAATAGAGCGGATAATTATTGCTGTGATTTCCTGCCCCAGTAACCTCTCTTACAGCACCAGTCGCCGTGGTGTAGTGGTTAACGCAACGGACTACTAGCTGGAAGGTTGTGGGTTCGAATCCCCATCAGTATCTTCAAAAATCAGTGTGGGATTTTTCGGCTATAACGGGATCCTACCCAGAGTTGGGCGTGCTATGGCTCATTGGGAAGACTGGGACGACACAGTCGAGTCTCATCCACTTCACGGATGCGTCATTGAGGGTGTTGCTCAAATCTTCTGATCAGCACCGCAGGGTTGTATCTCTCGGGCCTGGTTGACGCCAGGATATGTTATGATAGTAAGCGTAAGTACAGCCCTGTCACGCAGTCTCAGTCCTAGATGGAACTCGATAGCATCATGATTATTATCCTCATCGACATCATCATCATCGCATTGTAAAAAAAACAAACAACAAAAACAAAAAAACAAAACGCGCCAGCTTCTGTGGCCATTAAGGTGCCGCAAAAAAATGGGACAAAAAAACAAACAAAAAAAGGTGAGCGCAAAGGTACCTCCCTGGGTGCGATGATCCTTAAAAAACAAAACAAACAAAAAAGAAAACTCTCTTACAGCAGAAAGATAGACGATTAACCCGTTTGACTCCCGCACCCTTTCCACTAACTACAAAAACTTAACTCTTTGATTCAAAGGGTTAAGTTTTTGCTTTGTTAGCGTGGTTGATATTGCAGGGTGCTGGTGCACAGGGGGCGGGAGTGAGAGGGTTAATGATACATTGAAGTGCAAAGCTGGCGTCAGGCGCACCCTTCTGTTTCCTGGTGGATGTATCATTCAGTGACCGGGTCATCATTTTCTGGATGCGAGCGTCGTCTGTCGATATCGCCTTGTTGGGGAAGGGGAGTGTGGTGGGTGGTGGTGGTGGTGGTGGGTGGTTCCCCTATCTTGCTCACTTGACTCTTGCGATGGTTTGACATTAATTTCTGCAAGCCAGTGTGCAAAATGGCCGTGCGTGCATGCATGCGTGGCGTGGGCATGTGTGCGTGTGAGAATGCATTTGTGCCTGCCTGCCTTTGTGCGGTTGGATTGAGTGATGTGTGTGTGTGTGGTGTGTGTGTGTGTGTGTGTGTGTGTGTGTGTGTGTGGGTGTGTGTGTGTGTGTGTGTGTGTGTGTGTACTCGCGCGTTTGTGGTTCAAATAGTTCAATGTTTTATTATGTTAGCGTGGAACATTTTGACGCGTCTCACTTTACATGCGCGCATAATGTGTGTGTCTGTGTCTCTCTGTGTCTGTGCCTCTCTGTGTCTGTGTCTGAGTCTGTGTCTCTCTGTGTCTGTGTCTCTCTGTGTCTGTGTCTCTTTGTGTCTGTGTCTGTGTCTCTCTGTGTCTGCGTCTGCGTCTGTGTCTGTGTCTCTCTGTCTCTCTTGTCTGTGTCTCTGTGTCTGTGTCTGTCTCTCTGTGTCTGTGTCTGTCTGTGCCTCTGTGTGTGTCTGTGCGTGCGTGTGTGTGTGTGTGTGTGTGTGTGTGTGTGTGTGTGTGTGTGTGTGTGTGTGTGTGTGTGTGTGTGTTTTCCTTGCTGTTTTGGAAAGGAAAAGTGAAATTGTTGAATCCTGAATCGTGTTCAGTGTTTGCAGTAACTTAATTTGGAGTCAAATATATAGTATATGTCGAACAAAACAACAACAAACAAACAAAAAAAACCATCAACAAAACGAAAACAGCACAGATCAAACATGGTGCAAAACATGTTGTCTATCAAACAGAACCCAAAATGGCGACCTTTGATATCAATGCGTTTTCAATACTGATTGATAAACAAAAGACAGATAATACAAAAGACAACAGTAAAATGAACAACGTAACAGTAGCATACCGATTCCGCATGTACAGAGGGAGAGAGAGACGGAAGAGTGGAGGCGGGGAGGGAGGATGCACGTAGGCACACGTGTGTACACATGTAGAAATATATACACATACGAGAGAGAGGAAGGGCGCACGTACGGTGTGCGCGTGCTCTCTCTCTCACTCTCTCTCTCTCTCTCTCTCTCTTTCTTTCTCTCTTTCTCTCTCTCTTTCTCCTCTCTCTCTCTGTCTCTCTCTTTCTCCCTCTCTCTCTCTCTCTTTCTCCCTCTCTCTCTCTCTCTCTCTGTCTCTCTCTCACACACACACAAACGCGCACACACACAAACACAAACACACACACTAACACACACATACACACACACACACACACACACACACACACACACACACACACACACACACACACACACACACACACTCACTCGCTCACTCAATCACTCACTCACACATACACAGAGATCAATAATCTTCGAGAGAGAGAGAGAGAGAGGGAGGAATGGGGAGCAGGAGGAGGGTGCTAGTTATTCACCTCTGTAAAGCTATATAGAAGCAATATCCTAAACAATTGAAAATCAATACAGTCAGCAAAGTAGACAGATGTGTGCGTAGGTAAGCAGTTGGTTATTAGGATTGAAGGAGCGGAAAAACTGATGATGAAGAAAGAAGTAGAGATGGGGAAGGAGATGTGTGTGAAAGAGGGTGGGTGAACGATATCGATGGACCGTGAAAATCATATAGATATTAGCCTACTTTTGATATTCCATCTGTCTTGATGAAGCCACTTAGAATAATGGGAAATGTATTGATACAATCATATTTATGTAACAATCCGAAAGATATTCGAGAGAGGGTCTCAACGGCCTACTACCCTCGCTAAACCGACCTGTGGGAAACGTACTGATACAATCATTTTTATAAAACAGTCTGAAAGATATTCGAGACAGGGTCTCAACGACCTACTAACCCTCGCTAACCCGACCTGTCTGTCACCCCTCTCGCACATATTTTCTCGTTTCTGATTGTCTTGAAAATCTCTTTGTCTCTGTCTCTGTTCTTTGTCTCCAGCCTCTCCCATAATCACTCCCACAAAACCAACAGCGTGTGTGTATGTGTGTGTGTGTGTGTGGTGTGTGTGTGTGTGTGTGTGTGTGTGTGTGTGTGTGCGTGCGTGTGTGTGTGTGTGTGTGTGTGTGTGTGTTTAGATGAATAATAACGTAGATATTATTCTGGAATGTAATTGTTTTCCAACCTGTTTGGGTTGATTAAATAGTCTTTAAAAGAAGCAAATAAAATTTTGTTATGAAAAAAGATATATATCGGTTGAACTATAAAATTTTATAACATTAATTTCAGAATCATTAAACTTTACAAGTCAATACTAATACTAGGCTTACTCTTGCCTAATGTTTAAAATAAGCATTGGTATAACATTAAGAAGACAAAATAGTTAACACTAATAACAGAGGTCGAAACCAGACCCCACAAAGCAAATTTCAGTTAACAATTTGCCTTACTCTTGAAATAATCCAACAGTCCTATCGAGACAACGGCCAAGCTCGTCGATCCTATTTTCATCCGCATCCTGACACACCACTGCCAGAAACTGACGCCGACCAAATTACTAGAGTACAATATTATCACCTAAGAGATGCGTTAAGAAGGGCTGTGAGCAACACCAGACGTGACATGAACAGAAACACTGAGATCAGAAAACTTGTGGGAGCAACACCCAGTCCACCATCATATTGATCAGCAGAAGATTAAATAGTTTGGTCAATTGACCGGAATGCATCTCCACCAGCTGGCCCTACAAACTTATGATATCTGGGATTTAAAGGAGGCAAACCCAAGAAGGACCTGGATCGACAGTGTAAATGCGACTGACTTCAAGTGGTCTTTCTCCTGTACAGGTCTTCCAGTTTGCTGCTGACTGTCAACTCTTTCTCCCCTACCACACCCACGATGATGCAAGCAGACAATTCATAATACAAGACAGACGGAGAGAAAAGCATTGAAAACAAAAACGTTCCTCATGTTCTAAAAATTGATGTAAATTTTAACACGTGATCAGTTGTTCCAATACCAAATCATTGCGTCTTGAGCGCCGACACTGATACTAGTGATAGTACATGTACATTAACACAATCGACTCTGAAGATATTAGTTTAGAGCTGTTGCGCCTATTGCATAATTTAGTGTGTGTGTGTGTTAGTGTGTGTGTGTGTTAGTGTGTGTGTGTAAGTGTGTGGAATATGCACCCATATATATATATATACATATATATATATATAATTATATGTATATGTATATATACATATATATATATATACATACATATATGCACACATATATACATATATATATATGTATATGTATGTATATATGTATTCTATACATATATGTACATATATCTTATGTGTGTGTGTATATATATATATATATATATTATGTTTACACGTTGTGTGTACATGCACGTTTTTCTACCTGTCACTGACACACTTCAGTTTTAAGCGCCTTTCGTGACGTTTTTTTTTTTTAACGTTATCACATTGTCGTTTTTGTTTTTGTTTTTGTTTTTTCAGTCTCCCGTTTGCAGAAAAAAGGAGATTGTTTCATATTTACTGGAGATCGGTGTGTGTCTGTGTATGTCTCTGTGACAAAAATGTGTGTCCTTTATAATACAGTTGATTTTTTTCCCCCAAAATTTTGATCAATGCTGTGATGTTTTGATGATGGCAATAGCAAGTTTGGAATATAAAGCTGCGGGGTCATGGTCACACGAACCAAAAATATGCCTAAAATAAGCATACTTTGAGGAAAATATATGAAGAATATTTTCTCGGGAATATATGGCAATTTTTAAAATGTTTTTACTGTTGCAACAGTCTACTATTATCCTCGATGAACGTCATGTTTTATTTCAACTGAAGTATCATCAACGTCTGAATGACGTGGAAAAAATCTGCATTTTCTGGAATGATTTTAAACCGGCTTCAGTTTGTTTGTTTGTTTGTTACCAGTGTTTGTAGTGTTCACGCTTTGTACATAAGTGTGTGTGTGAGTGTGTGCGTTTGAGTTAGTGTGTGTGTGAGTGTGTGCGTTTGAGTTTGTGTGTGTGTGTGTGTGTGTGTGTGTGTATGTGTGTGTGTGTGTGGCGCGCGCGCGCGCGCGCGTGATCTCGTTTTCAGTACTGTTTGTTCACATGATGTAAGCTTAAACATAAAATGAGTATGTGATAAATAAAGGAATGAATAAATGAAAAAATGCATGTAAGTAAATAGATGAAAATAAATGGCACCCCAATCGCATCAGTGAAAAACTCTGATTATTGGGAAAGAAGTCAAAAAAGTCAAAATAATGGGCCAGTCGGACTTTAAGATATATTTTGAATAATTCGCGTTAACAGTATATTGTTGGACATGTTTTACTCTAAAGAGTCAGTATTGTTTTAAGGTAAGCTGGGTGAAAATTGTTCGATTGGTTCACAGTGAAAAAATGTGAAACGGAATAATTTCCTTTCCACAAATGTTTAAATATCAGCACTGAATTCGGTTCTGACTGCGTTTAACTTGAATCAATTTACTGAATTTGTAATATCAAGGTTAGTTTGTTGAGGCAGTGGTGAAGTGTCCCTAGGTCTATACATCGTCTTCTTTGTTTGAGCTTTTTATGAACGTTTCCAGCACGAGTGTTTTGAGAGACTTTAAGTTTCTTGTAGAAGTAATGGAATATCTCTTCTGGTCGAATCGTTTAAATTCATTGTACTTTTTTCCGCGTTGTTCGCGTACTCAAAGATTCCGCAGCGCAGAAATATATAAAAAAAAAAGTTGATTAGAAATGCCTCTTAGAATGAAGATGTGGTTCTTGTGGTGCATTTCAGCTCTTATCTTCATGGTCATAGAACTTAAGGTTGATTTGGAATCAATACAAAATAAAAGTCTGAAGACTGAAAGGACAATGCAGTAAGTAATACAGGCCAGTAAAAATAGCAATCAGTTCATCTGTAAAGCAGGGAAACTTTTTTTCAAAGATGATAGCTTCGGTCTACCTTTACTGCAGATATTTGCCGATCCTGCTGATTCATTATCGGGTAATGGGTAATCTGTCCAAACTGTACAATGATTTGGATTATTACGTTCAGTATTACATCTCATAGAACTGGCTGAAACAGAACTTTGATCTTTTTTTCAGATGTATGTAATACATCTCAAAACCAGCTGCGTATTATATACATTTATGTGAGAGTGAGCAAACAAATGTATGCCGAAGTTCCATCGATTTTACTGAACTTGTGATAAGTAAACTTATCTTGTATCTAGTATCTTTCAGTTGCTTCTGCTTCCAAGCAAGTTTACTCACGTTAATATTGTATGAAAGATTTATAACCGTGTGTATTATGTGCGAGTGGATTTAGCTCTGTTAAGAAAGATTTAACTCATATGGCACATGTTGAGTTTATGTGTTTTATTTTGATTAAAACATGTTCTACACATATGTATATTTTACGTTTAAAATCTTGTAACTTGGGGCAATGTTATTTGCTCTGTATGCATGTGTTGAGTCATCAAGCAGAATGACGTGCTCAGATTCTGGAATGTTGCTGATGGTAGCGTCAAGGTTCTCATAGAACTGAGCTTTTGTTAACTGAGATGAACACAGCTTTGGAGTGGACCATTCAAAACGTTCATTTTGCCGAACTATATTGAAACGGATGGCTTCTGAACCGCCAATGGGAGGAATATCTTGGATAGCAATCTGTTCTTGACTGCAAAGCCGAAGCTATTAAGGCGAGATTGCTCAGGAAGTCTGCACTGCAAGAAGAAGATTGAGTCCATGTGCAGCAAGCCTAGTCATTTGTAGTGCTGCTGTGTCGATGTCCGTCCTCTTAATGTCAGTGGTTACTATTTTCTTGCTGTCGTTGATCTGCTGCAGATTGCCGGAGAGGCTAGGGCACGTGGTCATGACATTCCAAGTGGCATGTCGTCTAACAGGTGGTTTCTTTTTTTTAATTTTTTTTTATTCTCTGTGGTTTGCTTGGTGCAGTGGTAGATTCTGATTTTCCTTCAAGTCTTAAGTTTCAAGCACCCATATAGTGGGCAGAAGTAGCAGATCAGCATCCTGTTGTCTAGGAGTATCCCGGGTTTAGGTGGGCGGCAGCTGATCGGTGTGATGCAGTGACTTCTCCCAGCGTCAGAGGCAACCTGTAGCGCCTGTACCTTACACCAGAATGATTGGACCTACCGCTCGCAACTGCTGTCGTCCGTGTTGATATGCTGCTTTGCAGCAGGACTGGAGTGATCTTTGTAGGGCGCAGACATGGGCTATGACTGTGCAGAGCTTGAGTTGACGAGACATCAGGGTCTCCCTGTCGGCCTTGTTAACGTGATCCAAAGAAATGCGTAGCTGTGCAATTGGCATCAGCTTGACTGTAGGAGTTACCTGAAAGTGGCGTGATATGGCATCTAGTCGACTGAGGAGCTCTGCTCTGGATTTGTGTAGGGTTTACTTTTTATTTTGCCTTCTCTTCTCGTGAAGATACTTACAAGGCAATGGGTTCCAACTTTATTCGTTTTCATCCGCCAACACAGATATGAGAATTTAACATCATCTGCCTGGTCCGCCGCTGGGATGTCTGGTCCTCGTATTTGTCCATACCTGTGGGCTGGTTTGTGGGCGCAAGGGATATCGAAACGATGGTAGGCCATGTATACCGCACGTTTAAGGGACCAGACCATCTCTCTTTTTACCCAGTTATATTGCAGGCTGCTGGGCCGAGCCACAACATCACAAACTCTGTGAGACAGAGGGATACCGCAGGAAGGTCGTTACGGGCACAGTAAAGTAGAACAGGCCGTATGTAAGTGACCTCCTGCCTGGCAAGCCAGACTGGGCTTCCGCAGCGATCACAACACCAGGAAAGGAACGGCTGTTGTGTACACGTTACTGTCCCTTAGGTGCACGGGACTTAACAGCACCAGGCCTCACTGCCATCCGCCTATTGACATGTATATGCAAGTCCAGGGAGCATAAGGCCTGAAGTGTCAATATTCAGTCAATCCCACTACACGGGGCTTTGAGTTGTTTCCTCAAGGTTGACCCCAATATTCTTGACACACTGTGGATCGTGATCTGTTGAAACAGTTTCACAAGAAAGGAACCACACATTCCATCCACACACATTAGCTTGACACTGAGCGAACCCGAGCACAAAGGAAACTCCCATATGGAGTGCACCAGGCACCGTGACCTTCTCTATAGTGTTAACACCAAGTGTTGTGAAGGTCTGAACTGATCCTGATTGATGTCGCCTGAGGGTTATAAGATAAAGATTTTTCAGATCTCCCAAGTCAACATATGGGCAGATCTGCTTGTGTTTGATTCCACCACCTACCACCCCCACCTTTATGTGTGTATACATACGCACGAAGAACATCAGAGAACATCAGGCATGCACGTTTAAGATCCTGTAAGCCATGTCAGTGTTGGTGGCTTTAGCACGAAAATATCCAACATGATCCACCCCCCCCCCCCCAAAAAAAAAATCAGTATGATTACTTACATAGCAGGGTAATATACGATCATGATTATAAACTTTCCCATCGATCTGATGGAAGATAGGCATAGGCATATTGGTCTTCAGCGTCTGGTATGGGTCTTCTTGTGGCAGAAATGAGCAGTCGTAGAGGCCATGTTCTTTTTCAGGCCCTCAATAAGGAATCCTGCGGATCTGGGTTCTGTTTTCTCTGGTCCCTCTCCTGTTGAATAACAGCCGTTCCGAGCTGCTCAGATGTGATCGTGATGTACGTGCTCTACTTTTGGCAGCATACTCTGTTGCAGGCAGTGTCTTCTGAGTTGTGGTGTTGATGCCGCAGCTGTGTTTGGCCTTCAGATTATCCGTGCTT
>JAPXFY010000018.1:61679248-61689248 GCA_030674185.1 Monoplex corrugatus | reverse complement strand
CTTAGGCTGAAATTAAGGAAAAGGAAACAGACCAAAAGCAGCATCAAACTAAATCTTGGACTCTTGGCTTCCGATCGAACAAAGAATTAAGTACAAATCTGCTTGTATTTCTTTTCATGTCATCTCGGGCACTGCTCCAGCGTATATATCTGATCTATTTCAAGTCTATGTTCCTTCTCGTTCTTTACGTTCCGCTTCTGACGACAGAATATTCCGTGTCCCCGGATTCAATAGAAAGCAACATGGTGGTCGTTCCTTCTCATACTCTGCTGCTGTTGAGTGGAATTCCCTGCCTCACTCTCTCCGCCACAGCCCCTCTCTCTCTTCCTTTAAATCCAACCTGAAAACTCACTTATTCCGCCAGTACTTTTGAAACCTGAATTTTCTTGTTCTATTGTATGCGTGCGTGGGTGTGTGTGCGTGTGGGTGCGCGCGTGGGTGTTTGTGTGTGGGTGTGTTTGTGTGTGCGTGTGTGTGTCTGCATTCGTTGCTGCACACGCGTGCATGCCTGCGTGTGTGTGTTTATGTGTATTTCTTGTATTATGTATTTTGTTGAAAATGTGTTCTCCCCTCCCATTTCACCACTTTACTCCTCCTTTTCAAATTTGTGAAGCGCTTTGAGTCCATAGAAAGCGCTATAAAAATCTCCATACTTACTTACTTACTTACATATGGAGCGACCCGTGAAGAATTTAACGTACATGTTCAAAACAAATTCAGTGCCCTGGAAGACGTTGGTGACAGTGAGGAACAATGGACAAAGTTGAAAAATTCGATAAATGAAGCATGTGAAGAAATCCCTGAAGTAGATAGAAAAGCAAAAAAGAACTGGATGACAAAAGAAATTTTAGGCTTGATGGAGTAACGGAGGAAGGCAAAGAGAAAGGAGGAGATATACAGGAAGATAAACAAAGATATCAGGAATAGGTGCAATAAAGCTAAGGAAGCTTGGCTGAAAACAAAATGCAAAGAAATACAAGACCGACACAAAACGGATCCTCAGGGTATGTACAGACGAATTGAAGAAATTGTCCACAGGAAAAATACATGCACATCAACTGGTTGCTTAAAATCGAAAGATGATACACTTATCACGGAAAAAGACAAAATATTAGACAGATGGGGAGAGTGCATTAAAGACGTTTTTGAAGATGACAGAAACAAAGAACACATTATGAAAAAGAACTTTGAAGGACCACCCATAATGAAAGGTGAAGGTAGAGCAGCACTGAAAAAGATGAAACCAGGAAAGCCCCAGGACCAGACAACATTACTACAGAGATGATTGAAGCCCTGGAGGAATTTGGTATTGAAAAAATAACAGTCCTCCTAAATGGGATTTATGACACTGGAAAACCCCAAAGACATGTCAAAATCAATTTTCAATGCACTTCCAAAGAAGACAGGGGCTACAGAATGCGAACTCCATCGCACAATCAGTTTGGTGAGTCATGTAACAAAAATCCTATTAAGAATAATCATGATGAGGACAAGAATAGAATCAAAAGAGAAATAGCAGATGGACAGTGTGGATTTGTGGAAGGGAAAGGAACTATTAATGCCATATACATCCTAAGAACTATCATAGAGAGGTCAATTGAGATGAATAAGGATTTCTATTTATGCTTTGTTGACTATACCAAGGCTTTTGATCGGGTAAGACATGAAGAATTGATCAACCAACTGGAGAGACTGAATATTGATGGAAAAGATCTACGAATAATCAGAAATATGTTTTGGGAACAAACAGTTGCAATGAGAATAGAAAACGATATAAGCTCTTTCCAAAACATCAAAAGAGGAGTCAGACAGGGTTGTGTTTTGTCACCAGATCTGTTTTCACTATACAGCGAAAACATCATGAGAAACATAGAGGAAGACCCTGGATTAAAGGATGGAGGAAAAATGATAAACAATATTCGATAGGCAGATGACACCGTGCTGAGTGCAGAAAATGAAAGAGACCTACAACACCTTGTGAATATACTAGAAATAGAAAGCAAAGGTAAGGGGTTGGAACTAAACAGCAGATAACTGAAGTCATGGTGATCAGTAAATAATATGAAATCCCCTCATGCAAAATAACAGCAAACGGCACAAACTTGAGACAGGTTGATAAGTTTAAAAAACTGGGAACGGTCATTTCACCAGACGGCAGATGCACATCAGAAATAGCCAGTAGAATCGGCCAAGCCAAAACAGCATTTAAGAAGATGAACAGCATTCTTACCAACAAATGCCTATCAATTAACATCAGAAAGAGAGTTCTTGAATGTTATATAGAACCAATACTGTTGTATAGTTGTGAGGCGTGGACAGTCAGCAAGCAAAGCCAGAACAAGATTGAGGCAGCTGAGATATGGTTTCTAAGAAGAATGTTGAGAGTTCCATGGACAGCAAAGAAAACAAACGAGACAGTCTTGATGGAGGCAGACACAAGTAGATCATTCATAAGGAAGATTAGGAAAGACAGGCAACATTTATAGGCCATGTTATGAGGAAAGGGGTCTTGGAGCACCTGGTCACAACGGGAAAGCTGGAGGGAAAGAGAACACCAGGTAGAACCAGGGAGAAAATACTAGACAGACTTTCAGAATGGCTGGGGACAAGGAGGGTGGAAGAGATGCTTGGGGCAACAAGAGATAGAGACAGATGGAAATCCATGATCGCCAACGCCATGCGGCAAGGCACATGATGATGATGATGATTACAGATAGAACAGAAACATTTCATGTAATAGTAATGTCGTAATATATATATATATATATATATATATATATATATATATATATATATATATATATATTAGGATACATAAGTTTACACATGACCTGTACTTTACTCAAAAAACATTTTGGGGTAAAAAGATCGAAGAAGGCGATGAGAAAAGACCTCTACTTTCTGGATCACAACAATATAAGGTCATTGTCCATCTCTTAACCTTCACTGCTTTCCCTTTCCTATACTGTACATTGTCAAGTACGTTCGCTTCCCATTGAGGTCTCGACTTTTCTCATTAGTTGACTGGAAAATCGAATTAAACTCTAGCCCTTCGGAAGGGGACGAAAAACGAGTCGGACTCGTGTGCCTTCTGGCCTACACACGCTAAAGATCCCACGACAGCTGAAAATTGTGTAGAGCAGGACATTGCCTGGCTGCCTTGGTATAAAACATTGGAGAGATAGGTTGATATCCCAGATCCCTCCTCTTGAAGACCAGTTAGCCTTCTTGCCTTCCGAAGTCTTCGTAAAAAAAAATTGGGTGGCGCTGTACTGACAACCCGCGTTTCACGTGGTAAATCCACTGTGACAAAAGAAATGAATTTGAATATGAATGTATATGAATACACTGAGCTGTACCACTACACCAGCCATTTTCATAACGCTTGGGGGAGGGGAGGGTGAATAACAGTTAGGAGATTTTTTTTAGGTTGATTTTGTTTTTGTTTGAGCATGTTTATGTAGGGATCAAGGATCTGGTCTTCGTCAAGACTTCATTGGTGTCCTAGAGCTGTTCTTACACAGTAGGAAAAACTGTAGAACCTGCTTTGAAGGCTGTGGACCTGTGTTAGCATGGACATCATTAATAATTTTGTGTGAGACAGACCCATTCACTATGATTCAGCGCATATTTGCCCTTATCTTCATCGCATAGAACACACCCTTGACACTGGGGGGGGGGGGGGGGGGGGGTGGAGGGGGTGCTTGTCGTCTGTATAATTCAGAATATTACGTTGCTGCACGGTTTGGGCCAGATCAATGTGCATACACACATCCGTGATCACATGACCGTATTTAAACAAAAGAAAAGAAAAAACAACGAAAAATAATATGAGAGAAAAAGCGGAATGCATAGTCTATGTTATATTTTCAGCCAAACCAATAAACGTTCAGGGACGAACAAACATCAAAATAAGGGCCCTTCAAGTCAGATGTAAAAGATATAACATGGATGGATCAGCGATGTGACAGTACACACACACACATACATACATACATACATACGTACGTACGTACATACATACATGTACATACATACATACGTACGTACGTACATGCATGCATACATACACACATACATACATACATACATACATACATGCATATATATTACATAAATACATACATACATACATATATACATACGTACGTACATGCATGCATACATACACACATACACACATACATACATACATACATACATACATACATACATGCATACATACATACATACATACATACATACATACATACATACATACATACATACATGCATGCATGCATGCTTACATACTTACATACATACATGCATACATACGTGCGTACATACATACATACGTACATACGTACGTACATACATACATACATACACACATACATGCATACGTACGTACATACATACATGCATGCATGCATACACACATACATACATACATACATACATACATACATACATACATACATACACACACATACATGCACCTTTGCTAATAGCATCATCATCATCATCATCAGGTGCCCTGCCGCATGGCGATGGCGACCATGGGCTTCCATCCATCTCTACCTCTCGTTGCCCCTAGCATCTCCCCCACCCTCCTCATCCCCAGCCACTCTGCAAGTCCGTGCAGCATTTTCTCCTGGGTCTACCTGGTGCTCTCTTTCCCTCCAGCTTTCCCGTTGTGACCAGGTGCTCCAAATCCCCCTTCCTCATAACATGGCCTATAAATGTTGCCTGTCTTTTCCTAATCTTCTTTATGAGTGATCTACTTGTGTCTGCCTCCATCAAGACTGTCTCGTTTGTTTTCTTTGCTGTCCATGGAACTCTCAACATTCTTCTTAGAAACCACATCTCGGCTGCCTCAATCTTATTCTGGCTTTGCTTGTTGACTGTCCACGCCTCGCATCCGTACAACAGTATTGGTTCTATATAACATTCAAGGACTCTCTTTCTGATGTTAATTGATAGGCATTTGTTGGTAAGAATGCTGTTCATCTTCTTAAATGCTGTTTTGGCTTGGCCGATTCTGCCAGCTATTTCCGATGTGCATCTGCCGTCTGATGAAATGACCGTTCCCAGGTATTTGAACTTATTAACCTGTTTCAAGGTTGTGCCATTTGCTGTTACTTTGCAGAAGGAGATTTCATGTTTTTTACTGATCACCATGACTTCAGTCTTCCTGCTGTTTAGTTCCAACCCCTCACCTTTGCTTTCTATTTCTATTATATTCACAAGCTTTTGTAGGTCCCTTTCATTTTCTGCACTTAGCACGGTGTCATCTGCGTACCGAATGTTGTTTATCATTTTCCCTCCAACCTTTCATCCAGGGTCTTCTATGTTTCTCATGATGTTTTCGCTGTATAGTGAAAACAGATCTGGTGACAAAACACAACCCTGTCTGACTCCTCTTTTGACGTTTTGGAAAGAGCTTACATTGTTTTCTATTCTCATTGCATCTGTTTGTTCCCAGTACAAATTTTGATTATTCGTAGATCTTTTCCATCAACATTGAGTCTCTCCAGTTGGTTGATCAATTCTTCATGTCGTACCCGATCGAAAGCCTTGGTATAGTCAACAAAGCATAAATAGAAATCCTTATTCATCTCGACTGACCTCTCTATGATAGTTGTTAGGATGTACATGGCATTAATAGTTCCTTTCCCTTCCACAAATCCGCACTGTTCTTCTGCTATTTCTCTTTTGATTCTATTCCTTGTCCTCATCATGATTATTCTTAATAGGATTTTTGTTACATGACTCATCAAACTGATTGTGCGATGGAGTTCACATTCTATTGCCCCTGTCTTCTTTGGAAGTGCAATGAAATTTGATTTTGACATATCTTTGGGGTTTTTCCAGTGTCATAAATTTCATTTAGGAGGACTGTTATTTTTTCTATGCCAAATTCCTCCAGGGCTTCAATCATCTCTGTAGTAATGTTGTCTGGTCCTGGGGCTTTTCCTGGTTTCATCTTTTTCAGTGCTGCTCTAACTTCATCTTTCATTATGGGTGGTCCTTCAAAGTTTTTTTTTTATAATGTGTTCTTCGTTTCTGTCATCCTCAAAACGGTCTTTAATGTACTCTCCCCATCTGTCCAGTATTTTGTCTTTTTCCATGATACGCGTGCCATCTTTCGATTTTAAGCAACCAGTTGATGTGCATGTATTTTTTCTGTGGACAATTTCATCGATTCGTCTGTACATACCCTGAGGATCCGTTTTGTGTCGTTCTTCTATCTCTTTGCATTTTGTTTTCAGCCAAGCTTCCTTAGCTTCATTGCACCTATACCTGATTTCTTTGTTTATCTTCCTGTATATCTGCTCGTTTCGCTAATAGCATAAATACAGTGGAAACCTGATATAACAGGGATGATGGGACCAAATCAAAATCCCTGTTATATCAGATCCCTGTTATATCAGATATCAAGGGAAATAAGGACTGATCAACTAACTCTTGACTTTTGTAAATCATGGAAAGATAAACAGTAGATCTAGGCCTAGATCTGGTCTGGTGTAAGTGTGCAGTAAGCTTACAAACTGAATGATGGCGCAGTCAGTCACTGACTCAGTGGCCTCAGGCCTACACGCTTGCGCGCGCATCACGTCGCATTGCGAAGCGTTCTTTCAGTGTACAGTACACAGTATACCAAGGCTAGCCTAGATCTAGATCTAGGCCTACTGCGTGGCGTGCTGAGTCTAGGCCTAGGCCTTTCTGCTGCAGAGCCCGTCTCGGCATCCCTGCTATAACCGATCGAGCCCTCTTGTCTCCCTGTTATTGCCGATAAGTTTTAATAGAGACAAAGAGGAAGAAAAAATGGGGATTGAAAAAAGCCCTGTTATATCCGGATTCCTGTTATAACCGGTCCTGTTATAAATGGTTTCCACTGTATACAGAACACACACCAAACACAGTTTATTCATATTACAAAAAGCCTGTACTGGTTGCCAATATTTTCAAACGCTGGATAAACCGGGGAGACGAGCACAGGACATGCACGGTCGCACAGAGTGGTGGTGATTGATCTGTCGTGTTAATAAATGGTCAGCTACCTTGTGGGTAGTATCCCTACTAGCAGAGATGGTCAACAGAGAATATCGATCAAGCTTATTCGGACAATACATATGTACCTCGTATAATTAGCACTAAGGGATGTGCAGCATTGAGGTGTGTGTGTGCGTGTATGTGGTGTGTGTGTGTGTGTGTGTGTGTGTGTGTGTGTGTGTGTGTGTGTGTGTGTGTGTGAGGGGGGAGAGAGAAAGAGAGAGAGAGAGAGCTTAAATTAAAGTACATTTGCCGTAGACCACAATATGAGGACACAAAAAGTTTCATATACACTGCCTTAGACTACGATACAAGAACTCAGAAAGCTAATACATGTATTATCTGTCTCAGACCAATTACGAACATGTTGATGGGTGGACAGTGGATCAGGATGTTTGTCTTTTCTATGCTCATGTATGAGGGGAAGTAGGGGGGAGTAGGGGGTGGAGGGGCGTATGTTGATCATGTGTATCTGCATGTGTATGTGTGTGTGTGTGAGAGAGAGAGAGAGTGTGAGTGTGTGTGTGTGTGTGACTGTCTGTCTCTGTCTCTCTGTCTCTGTCTATCTCTGTCTCCCTCCCTCTCTCTTCTCTCTCTCTCTCTCTCTCTCTCTCTCTCTCTCTCTCTCTCTCTCTCTCTCCCCTGCCCGTATGTGTGTATGTATATGTGTGTGAGTGTGTGTGACTAGCGTGTGTGTAGAGGGAAGGGCTTGGGTGAGTATGTGTGTGGGGGTGGGAGGATAGGGGACTGAAATGCGGCCATTGCTTTTATGATAATATTTGTTTTGTGATTTGAGCTGTGGTATGGTTGTGTGTGCCAAGTCATGCGTTTCGGCAGTCACTTAATTTCCTTTGAGAGATTAATGAGATATTGTTGTGTGTTTGGTTTTTTTTTTCACCCTTGCATTAACGGTTCTATTCTTCAAAAGAAATATCACGTTATATATCTTCCAGTAACAAAGTCACTGACACGTATTCCAATCACAAAGTCTTTGATGTAAAGTACAACAAATTACGCATGGCTATGTTTTATTAGATTTTTCACGAAAATAAAATTGTTACTAATTGTAATGATAATGATGGTGATGATGATGATCCATGTATCAACTATGAGGCACAATCTGGACACCACAACATTAATTTTTTATGTCTACCATCCAGTAGTACTGTAAAATGAATAATAGCAATACAAACAAAACAATTCAATGAAGTCACTGCACTCCTGATAAAATTCAAGTAGCAGTTTTGACGAAGATCCAGTCAAAAGGTACAGAGGATTCTTTACACGCAATATTTATGTATAATGTCGAGTTTACAGGCAATGGAAATTTAATACTGTTGATTTAAATAGTCGATCTGAACACAATGCTAATATGTACATAATCTAATCCTGCCATATCCAGGCCTGCACCGTTTAGTATTCTTCATATATCAATTTTTGATACGAGTGTCATTTCATTTGAATTGTTCTTACTGTGCACAACAGCCGAACACCTTGTTGTAGAGGGGTCAAATTTTCGACTTTAATGTCTTTCTCAAGTAAAATCAGAATGTCCACTGACAACAAAGCATAGCTATTTAAAACATAGAATTTGTGATGAAAGTTCATATCAATGATAAAAGAGATCAAGTGATTAGTGTTAAATCTACATGTCTCTTGCCTGTCTCAAACGAACATGTTCACATTTATCATGAATTTTTCTAACATACATGTTTCCGCCGCTGCACGCACACACACACACACACACACACACACACACACACACACACACACACACACACACACACACACACACACACACACCATACACACACACACACACACACACACACACACACACACTCACACACACACACACAGAGTCCCACACACTTCCACACACTCACACACACACACCTACTAAAACGCACACACATGCATACATATGCACACCCACACATATTCACATACTCACACACACACACACACACACACACACACACACACACACACACACACACACACACACACACACACACACACGCACATACTCTCACACACGCACCCCCACACACACATGCGCACCCACACACACACTCATGCTGAAGTAAAAGGTGTGTTAACAGGTAAAATAGTCCTTCCTTTTTCCTCGTCTCGTCGAGCGAGATTTCCTTAGTGCACTGTACAGTCACAGTAGGCGTGGACAGTCAGCAAGCAAAGTCGGGGCAGGATCCAGGCAGCCGAAACGCGGTCTCCCAGAAGAACGTCGAGAGCCCCATGGACAGCAAAGAAAACAAACGAGACAGTCCCGATGGAGGCAGACACAAGCAGATCGCTCACAAGGAAGATCAGGAAAAGACAAGCAACATTTACAGGCCACTCCACGAGGAAGGGGGACTTGGAGCACCAGACCACAATGGGAAAGCTGGAGGAAAAGAGAGCACCAGGTATACCCAGGGAGAGAACGCCGGACGGACCCGCAGAGCGGCCGGGGACGAAGAGGATGGGGGAGACGTCGGGGGCAACGAGAGACACACGGCCGGAAGTCCACGGTCGCCCACGCCACGCAGCAGGGCACCTGACGACGATGATGACGACAGCCACAGCCCATGCAGATTGGACCATGAGAAGGGCTGGAGTCAGTCCCACACATTCAATCCCTGTGGGTAGTTGGTGCGCAGTTTGTGTCTCCAAAACCTTTCTCTTTCTTTCCTCCTGTTTGGATCTTCTGTTTGGATTAGCTCTATGGCGGTGACTCTCATGTGTTCAATGGAGTGTCCAGGGGTCTGGAAGTGACGGGCCACCAGCGTCTCCCTTCTTTCCTCCACCCCTCTCCCGCCGCAGTCAGGTTTTGTTGTTCTTGTGTTCTTCTGTTCGTCTGTGTTTTTAATGTTTGATCTGTCAACTTGAGAATCTGTGTCCATAGAACCTGCGTTGTAGAGTCTGTCCCGTCTCTCCTACATATTGCACATCTTCACATTTG
>JAPXFY010000018.1:61644248-61674248 GCA_030674185.1 Monoplex corrugatus | reverse complement strand
AAAAAGCTTCCTTGGCTCTACGGGAGCATTTACGCGAGGTTGGCGCTTTGTGGGTTTGAAAATCAACATTCACCCCTCTTCTAGTAGCTCAGTTGGTTTGAGCGTCGGATTCACATGCTAATGGTTGTGGGTTCGAATCCCGAAGTGCGCTACATTAAAACTGGCCTTCTCACTGTCTCATCTTATCATTATTATTGTTCTGGTGGTGTCAGTACAGGATTAGATAAGTCCCCTTTCCCCCACTTCCCTGGGATGGTTATCCCCGTCGGCCATATCACCAGAGGTGGGTGCCGACGTAAAAACTGAACCACATCAATCAATCTTCTAGACAGACTATCTTGACAGGGTGAACGAGCTCCATCTGCCCAGATTTAATCTACATCCTTTCAGTAGATAAACTTGGTGGCCCCTTTTTCTTCTTCAAGCATTGTTAACTTTGCATCCAGACCACAGCTGAAAGTTCCAGGGGGGAGTGGAGGTTGGTGGGGGGTTTTGATCTGGTCTATCTTTTAATAAAGGAGTAGTCGGGATTCGAATCTGTACATTCTGAACTCCTCGTTGTCAATGCTCATTCTCATTCCCATGTCGGGTGCTTTATCCTTTACGCTACACTAACCCGTGTCGGCAATGATACAATATGTAAAACTATGTCATCCTACCAAAACTTCAACTTAACTTTTCTTCTTTTGTAGCCATTTCGTGTTACAAGTGAGTACAATGTAATGTGGTATCCCAAAATTATGAGCTGAGACCATTTTTACAAACAGTTAATTAAAAAGAATAACGGAAAGGATGTCACGAAATACGTACATCAAAACATGACAATAAATGCACATCAAAAACAAACTGACAAACAAATACACCCAACATATATACGTTGATTTGCAATTACACACAGCTCATATATACGCGTGTGCACGCACAGCAACACGCACGCACACACTATCACACACACACACACACACACACACACACACACACACACACACACACACCACACACACGCACACACACACACACACATACACACACACACACACACACACACACACACACACATACACACACACACACACACATAAACACACACACACACACACGTGCGCGCGCGTAACACACACACATACAGACAGGCAACACATACCGCACAACCTACAGACAAGATTACAAACATGAACATACGCTCGCACACAGGGTTGTTTACCACACACAGACGAACAGCAACAACAATCTCACAAAGCGTAGAAGTGTTGTTGCATCTAATAATACAATTTTTTTTTAACTTAGGCCACTAAGATTGGAATTAGATATAAAAAAAATAATATTGGACGGACTTGCAGAGTGGCTGAGGACAGAAGGGTGGAAGATGTGCTTGCGGCAACAAGGGATAGATGCATATGGAGGGCCATGATCGCCAACGCCATGTGGCAGGGCACTTGATGATGATGATGATGATGAATAGATATAGATATGGATTTGTTTGTTAAAATGGTGAAATCCAAACACAGACTATTTTTCCGCTGTCTCTGAGATTGAGTTTGATCTTTAATAATTGAGCAGAACTGCACAACACATTTACTTATTTGTTCATACCAGCAACGGTCTCAGAAAACAAAGCAATGGTCGGGAAAAAATAACATAACAAACGGTTTTATTAAAGTAAGAGAAACAGCAGCACAATGTTTGCCATTATCAACACTATCCATTGCAAACTTAATGCTACCAATTTTGAAGAACAAGGTCTCCCAACAGTGTAAAAATCGCTACTCACAGTTCCGTAGCTTTCGATGGCGTTCTCGCCATCTTCGTCAGCGCTCTAATGCTGTCTGCGTGAATCTCTACTCAGATCTCGCGAACATGGGATGAACCCAAACTGACCCCCCAACTGTTGAAACTTCCCCTACGTCTCATTGCAAACTTGTTTATGATTAATTTGAAACGGGCTGGACTTTATACGTCTCCCTGTTTCACTCTACAGACACACAGACACGAGGGTCATAAAATGATAGACCACTTCTCATACTTATGCTTTGCCAGTCTCATAATACTCTTAATCAGTTTACCCGATGCCGTTTACTGAAGAATTTGAAGAAAAATAAACTTTTGGAAATGAGTAAAGGCGACGTAATTAAAATGCGTGTGCGCGCGGGCACACACACACATACACACAGACACAGACACACGCACACGCACACGCACACCACACACACACACACACACACACACACACACACACACACACACACACACACATATATATATATATATATATATATATATAATATATATATATATATAAAGAAAGAGAGAGAAATACACGCATGCATACATACATTCATACATACATACATACATACATACATACACACATACATACATACCCACATACCTACCTGCATAATACACACACACACGTATGTATATATGTGTGTGTGTGTGTGTGTGCGCGCGCGCGCGCGCGCACGCACACATATACATGTAGACCATCGCATATACACATACTCCCTTCTTGTCCACACTTATTTACCCACCCCCACCCCTAGCCAATCCCACGCGCACACATCACACATACTTTGTGTGTGGCGAGCGTCATCTGGAATACATCTGACACACCACCAGGATAAAATCAGTGCTTCACAATTACGGATTCATCAGCGGCCACGAGCACTACTGATAAATTATCTGACGCCAACAAAATTAATCACGTTCAAACGATAAAACAGATTGTCAGTATTGGAACATTTCTTTTAGGTTTTCGAAGGGTTAGTTGAGAGGGGCGTGTGAAGTAGCATCTGTTGTTTCTGTGGTATGATCCTTCAACTATAGAAGAGGAGATTTTTTTGCCAGCCCCTGTATCTTACCTGTGCGAAAAATGTGTGTATAAAACATAACTTTTTACAATCGTCTTATGCCTTAACTGTGTGAGGAATTGGTAATTTTCGGAAGTTTTTTTTTCAAGTTCATTTTCGTTCTCTGTGCGTAAAAAAGTGTTTAGAAATAATTAAATGTTTAAAACTGTGATGGAGATAAAAGTAAAAAGTATATTACAGTCTTGTCTGTCTTTAGTGCTGAACTTTTTGAAGACAGAAAGTTTCTGGATGAAGTGTCGTTTTGTATTTCTGGTCTTGTTTAGTTTAGTGCAGCTGAGGGTTTTTTCTCTCTCAGTTTTGTGTTCTTTTTAACATAAGAACGAGGACATGTATTATTAGTAAACCATACCTACAATTGCATTACAGGATCGAAACTTTAGCGTACACAGAAGTCATCAGTATATTTTTTTCTCCAAAGAGCGTACACACATTTGCGAAATGCAACCATGAAAGAACATAAAGATACACAGATAAGTAGAAAACAAGCATTTTTAATATTGCAGATATGTAAGCGACCATATAACGCGCAAGTTTCAATCAGTGATGAATACAACAGCCATTTTAAAAATGCAGGTCCTCGTCAGTTGTGCATAATATGCTTGAGTATGGTATTTTGTGTTTGGATATTTTATATAAAAAAATAACATTTGGCAGATTTTCAATTTTCCATTTATAGGTATACATTTTCTCTAGCTGGACAATCAAATTAAATTTTGGATCTGTGTACATGTTTGCATCAGTATAAAAAAATTGACGATAAAAAGATCACATTTTCACTTAATCTGTCGTTTGCAGGGATGAGCATTTTGACTTAACAAATCCTCGACGTATTACCAGAATCTTTTGACATGTAAGCACGTCCAAAATATATGGTTTGTGCGTTCACCTTTTCTCCCTCTAAACGTTAATTCCAGAATTCTATTTACAGTGCGTATATAAAACCATTTTGATTTAATCGTTGGTATTTTATAAGTTTTCATCAAGATTTTTTCCATGAAATGTTGTTTCCAGTTTATCTAACAATTTAGAAAAAGCGTTTGGAGTATATTATCTTTAGTTAGAATATCATAGAATAATCTTGATTGTTTTGGTTTAGAGCAAATTATTTTGATGTTGGAGGAGTATCCTGTGCGCATTCACGTGGGGTATTCAGCTGTGTTTGTCTGTAGTTTAGTTAAATTTGATCTGGTTAATTTCATTTAATTCTAATGCTTAAATGAGAATTTCTTTAACGTAAGGGACAGAAAGAAAACAAAGAAAACAAACATGCAGAATCATATGTGTGTGTGTGTGTGTGTTTGTGTGTGTATGTGTTTGTGTGTGTGCGCGCGCGGGCGTGTGTGTGTATGTGTGTGTGTGTGTGCGTGCCAGTTTAGCCTTCTTTATCTTGATATATGCGTTGGCAAAGATTTATAGCATCCTTTCCTATTGTATCTTCTGTCTGTCTGCTTTTCCCCCTTTCTATCATCATTTTGATATGTGTTCGTTTGCGAATTCATACTTTGTTCTTTTGAATAAAGTATTGTTCCTCTTAACCCTTTCATTTCCTTTCTTTATTTGTCATACCAACATTCCTTCTTTTTTTAACAGAGAGACGGAAAGACAACGGAAACAGACATACACACACGCACACACACATACGCACGCATATGAACACACACACACACACGCGCGCGCGCGCGCGCGCGCACACACACACACACACTCTCTCTCTCAGACCAGGTACAATGTATTCAGCGTTATGATAGCTTTCCTTTTCTCTAGTATAACATATAGTGGTACTGGTATTGGTCACTGAAGTCAGATACTGATATTCTTCACTGAAATCAGATTTAAACAGAGGATTGAAACTTAACCCGAGGAGAACTTTTTTTACGACCACATTTCATTCTATTGCAGAGCAGCATCTCAAATCTCCTCTCAATTGTCGGCATCTCAACGTTATTTCAGCCATTTACCAATCTCCCAAATCTTCTCTCAATTGTCAGCATCTCATCGTTATTTCAGCCATTTACCAATCAATGAAAATGCTTCTCTTTCTCAGCGTCTCTCTTATCTGATCATTTTTTTTAACATTTCTGGCCTTTCAGCATTTTTGTCAGCATTTCACCAATATCTCACCACTCTTGTATCGTCTGCCTTAAAAAGATTCCATTTTTAAATACAGTTACTCGTATCCCGCTTCCTTTACTGCTTGGTGGCAATTCGCCATTTGATAAGAGACTAAAATGAAGACTTCGATGAAAGTGTTCATGTTGACGATGATGATGACACTGGTTGTGCTGCTGGTGTTCTCCAAACTGGATTTTAGAGTGGAAAAATCGGCGACACGGTAAGTTGTTTTCAGACGATGATGGTTTGTTTCTCTGATCGTGCAATTTTTTTACCTTTGATGTATTATACTTTTATAAATTGTGTTTATTTTAAGTTAATCTTTTTTCAGTTATCATTTTCGTTTTGTTATGTTTCATACATTATATTTGTACATTACTATTTGATTGTTTGTTTTCTTATGAATTCTTTCATTTTGATTTCTTTTCTTTTCTGGTGTTTTCTTTTGGCTGTGATGTGGCCTTCGAGGCCCTGTGGGCCACAAACAACACATACTTAAGTTTTGTAAGAAAAAAGTTTTGTTGGTTCGTTTTCACTCCTCATGCGCTCTTTAATATATTTGTTTCCTTTTCTAATGTACTGCTTTCTTATATGTTCTCTTTTCAGAAGTTGGAAATCTTCATGTCCATAATCAGACTGATAGCCTCTGACATAAATTGTTTTCCTCTTTAAACTTTGTTCTCCTCTCTCTCTCTCTCTCTCTCTCTCTCTCTCTCTCTCTCTCTCTCTCTCTCTCTCTCGTGTGTGGTGTGTGTGTGTGTGTGTGAGAGAGGAGAGAAAGAGATAGAGAGCACTCGAGGAGTTTGAATCTGAAGTACGCTATATCAGAATTGGCCTTCTAGCCATCTGTTTGAACGTATTGTCATTATGGTGGTCTCACTGTAGAATTAGATGTCGATAGGTAATGGTTGTCCCATGACAGCATATCGATACTACAGACCACAGTCCATATAAAGGTAAACGTCGTACCATGTTATTATCACATGGTAAAATATCGATATTGCACATTATGGACTAAGTAAAGGTAGAGGCTGTCCCATGATATTGTTCAATGATGAGATATAAGTACTGTAGATCATAGACTGTAAAGGTAAAGGTTGTCCCATGATATTGTCACATGATAAAATATCTACACTGCAGACCATAGACTGTAAAGGTTAAAGGTTGTCCTGTGATAAAATAGATTGTGTAAAGATAAAGGTTGTCCCATAAAATATCGATACTGCAGATAATAGACTGTAAAGGTAAAATTTGTCCCATTATGTATAATACTTTGTGTAAAGATAAAGGTTGTCCCATGATAAAATGTCGATACTACAGACCATAGACTGTGAAGGTAAAGGTTGTCCCACGGTAAAATATCGATTCTGCAGATAATAGACTGTAAAGGTAAAGATGATAACATCAGACGAGCATACAATAATATATTCTGGTGGACACCACATGAAAGAGGAGTAGGCATTATGATAGAAATAGACAAGTCAAAATCAGTCAAGAGATACTGAGCTGTGTCAGACCAAGTTTTGCTAGTTAAGTTAGATGGCGAGCCATTTTATATCAACATCATCCAAGTATATGCACCAACATCCGCAAGTACTCAAGACGAAATTGACAACTTCTATGAGGTATTAGAGACGGCCAAGGCTCAATGCAAATCACAGGAAGTTACAATAATAATGGGAGATTTTAATGCTTAAATGGGACAGGAGAGGGTGGAGGATATAGTTGGACGTCATGGCCTTGGTAGACAAAATGAAAGGGGAGAGAAACTTGTGTAGTGGGCACAAATGAATGAATTCATCGTAGGAAACACCTGGTTTGAGAAGCCTAACAGAAAAAAATGGACATGGATGATAATACTAAAAATCAAATTGATTAAATCCTGATAAATAAGAGATTTAGAAATTATTTGCTGACAGCAAAATCACTACCACTACCAATAGCAGAATGCAACAGTGAGCACAGTCCTGTAGTGGGAAGATTTAGGCTGAAACCAAAGAAAAGAAAACAGACCAAAAATAAGATCAAACTAAATCTTGGACTCTTAAAGACATATGAAGCGACCCGTGAAGAATTTAACATACATGTTCAAAACAAATTCAGTGCTCTGGAGGACGTTGGTGACAGTGAAGAACAATGGACAAAGTTGAGAAATTCGATAAATGAAGTTTGTGAAGAAATCCCTCGAGTAGAAAGAAAAGCAAAAAAGAACTGGATGACAAAAGAAATTATAGACTTGATGGAAGAACGTAGGAAGGCAAAGGGAAGAGAGGAAGAATACAAAAAGATAAACAAATCAGGAATAGGTGTAATGAAGCAGACGAAGCTTGGCTGGAAATGAAGTGTAAAGAAATCGAAGACCGACACAAAACAGATTCTCTAAGTATGTACAGAAACATTGAAGAAATTGCCCACAGGAAAAATACATGCACATCAACTGGTTGCTTAAAATCGAAAGATGGAACGCTTATCGTGGAAAAAGACAAAATATCAGGGAGATGGGGAAAGTACATTAAAGACCTTTTTGAAGATGACAGAAATGAACACATTAGAAAGAACGTTAAAAGACCACCCATAATGAAAGATGAAATTAGAGCAACATTGAAAAAGATGAAACTGGGAAAGCCCCAGGGCCAGGCAATGTTACTACAGAGATGATTGAAGCCCTGGAGGAATTCGATATTGAAAAAATATCAGTCCTCCCAAATGAAATTTATGACACCGGAAAAAAATCTCAAAGATATGTCAAAATCAATTTTTATTGCATTTCTAAAGAAAACAGGGGCTACAGAATGCGAACTCCATCGCACAATCAGTTTGATGAGTCATGTAACAAACATCCTATTAAGAATAATCATGATGAGGACAAGAAACAGAATCAAAAGAGAAATAGCAGAAGAACAGTGTAGATTTGTCGAAGGGAAAGGAACTATAAATACCATATACATCCTAAGAACTGTCATGGAGTGGTCAATCGAGTTGAATAAAGATTTATATTCAATTTATGCTTTGTTGATTATACCAAGGCTTTCGATCGGGTAACACATGAAGAACTGATCAACCGACTACAAAGGCTCAATATTGATGGAAAAGATCTACGAGTAATCAAAATGAGAAAAATAGAAAAAACGATATAAGGTCTTTCCAAAATATCAAAAGAGGGGTCAGGCAGGGTTGTGTTTGGTCACCAGATTTGTTTCACTTTACAGCGAAACCATCTTGAGAAAACTAGAAGATTGCCATGGGATAAAGGTTGGAGTAAAAATTATAAAAAAAACACCCGTTACGCAGATGACACCGTGCTAAGTGCAGAAAATGAAAGGGGCTTGCCGCATGGAGTTGGTAATCATGGACTTCCATCTGTCTCTATCTCTTGTTGCCCCAAGCATCTCTTCCACCCTCCTTGTCCTCAGCCACTCTGCAAATCCGTCTAGTATCTTCTCCCTGGATCTACCTGGTGCTCTCTTTCCCTCCAGCTTTCCCGTTGTGACCAGGTGCTCCAATTCCACTTTCCTCATAAACTGGCCTATAAACGTTGCCTGTCTTTTCCTAATCTTCTTTATGAATGATCTACTTGTGTCTGCCTCCATCAAGACTGCTTCATTTGTTTTCTTTGATATCCATGGAACTCTCAACATTCTTCTTAGAAACCACATCTCAGCTGCCTCAATCTTGTTGTGGCTTTGCTTGTTGACTGTCCACGCCTCACAACCGTACAACAGTATTGGTTCCATATAACATTCAAGAACTCTCTTTCTGATGTTAATTGATAGGCATTTGTTGGTAAGAATGTTTTTCATCTTCTTGAATGCTGTTTTGGCTTGGCCGATTCTGCCAGCTATTTCCGATGTGCATCTGCCGTCTGGTGAAATGATCGTTCTCAGGTATTTGAATTTATTAACCTATGTCAAGTTTGTGCCATTTGCTGTTGTTTGCATGAGGGGATTTCATGTTTTTTACTATCGCCATGACTTCAGTCTTCCTGCTGTTTAGTTCCAACCCCTTACCTTTCCTTTCTATGTCTAGTATATTCACAAGGTTTTGTAGGTCCCTTTCATTTTCTGCACTTAGCACGGTGTCATCTGCGTATCGAATGTTGTTTATCATTTTTCCTCCAACATTTAATCCAGGGTCTTTCTCTGGGTTTCTCATGATGTTTTCGCTGTAAAGTGAAAACAGATCTGGTGACAAAACACAACCCTGTCTGACTCCTCTTTTGATGTTTTAGAAAGAGCTTACATGTATATGGTTTTCTATTCTCATTGCAGCTGTTTGTTCCCAATACATATTTCTGATTACTCGTAGATCTTTTCCATCAATATTGAGCCTTTGTAGTAGGTTGATCAGTATATGGCATTTATAGTTCCTTTCCCTTCGACAAATCTACACTGTTCTTCTGCTATTTCTCTTTTGATTCTGTTTCTTGTCCTCATCGTGATTATTCTTAATAGGATTTTTGTTACATGACTCATCAAACTGATTGTGCGATGGAATTCGCATTCTATAGCCCCATGTCTTCTTTGGAAGTGCAATGAAAATTGATTTTGACATATCTTTGGGATTTTTCCAGTGTCGTATATTTCATTTAGGAGGACGTAGACCATGTGAAATCCCATGATGAAATATCGATACCGCAGACCATAAACTATTTAAAGGTAGAGGTTACCCCATAACAAGATGGCGATACTGCAGATTGACCCTGAAACCTTGAAGTCGTAGGGGAGTGAAACAGTACAGGCTTAAGCTTTTCAGGGGCCAGCGTTATGAGGACAGTGCGTTCAGTACATTGCCTTCCCCAGCTCTGAACAGGTTCTGACACCCACTCACACAACTGGGTGGACTGGAGGTCGCACAGAGGAAGCTTTTTTTCAGGCCCAAACTTGGACCCGTATATTGAACTAACAATATAGCCTACTTGTACTCACCACCAAGATACTCCTCGCAAGGAATTGCACAATTCTTGAGTATACATTAAAAAAAGCAACCGGATGTAGGCTGAGAATGTGTGCATACCAGTGTGCGATTTTGTTCACACACACTTTGAAGATATGATTTCACGTTGTATGTGTGTGGTGTGTGTGTGTGTGTGTGCGCGCGCGTGTGCGTGTACGCGCGCACGCGCGGGCACGCGTGTGTGTGTATCTATGTCTGTGCTTCTTACTGAAAATTATCATTGCTTCTTATTGAAAATTATCATGTGTTTGTGTATTTCAGAACGATAATTAAGTATTTTAGGATAATAATTGTATGCGAATGTTCTTAATGAATATTACCATTCAATTAATGTTTTGATTGTGCATGAACGATGACCTGTATTTACTTTTCCATTAAGACGTAATGAAGTTTGCTTGACTTGATTAATCTGGCCATGAGTTGGCTTAGTACTTAGCAACTGCTGTGGCCGAAGCAGATGTTCCAATAGTTTTGCAATCTTAGATAATATTGTGTAAGGTGTCATAACGGCGCCGACTTTGTAAACTCCTCTTGTTAGTGTAAAGGGTGTCATAACGGCGCCGACTTTGTGAACTCCTCTATTAGTGGAAGGTGTCATAACGGCGCCGACTTTGTGAACTCCTGTATTACTTTGCTTCATCTCATCGTTTAGCAGTCCCAGCTGTCCAAATGGCTGAGACCTCACCAAGTGGAACTATCCTGAACAAAGGCATTTTCAAAGTGCAAGCTCAGTATGGAAGTTCTGCAGCAATTACTTCATCATCATCATTTGCTGCCACCACCACCATCATCATATAATCCTTTAATGGCTATGGTAACATAGTCAGGGGGAGGGTGGGGATCGATAGGACGCAGCAACAGACCCAGAAACCTCCATTTCTGTTCACGGTGTATGACAGTAAGCAGGTTAGGTCTACTGAGGAAGGTCCACACAGCTCTTCTTTTATCGACATCTGTGATGATGGCTGGCTCTATTTTTTCTTCTTTCTTTTTTGTTTTGTTTTGAGGGGTGGTGGTGTAATGGGGGGTCTTGAAGGATAATGCTAGTGTACTGTGAGAGGTGGTGTGGCCAATTTTATGATGCTTTTCCGAGTTCACTCTTGCCAGAATGACAGTTCTGTTTGTGCTCTACCCTCCACTTCAGCACGAAACGTTTTGATAGTAATTTTCCAGCTATTACTGGCAGGGAAGAGAACCTCTGGTGCAGGGTTTTTACATGCTACATAATCGTGACCAGTCTATAAAGATGATGTGAAAATGGTTTAAAATTCATTAGATTGGACGTTGGCTGTGTAAGAGACAGTTAGCATCTGATCTTACGTAATTTGTTTCAATCACCACATGATGTTTACTTCTTTGCATTGCCCGCGGCATAGACTTCTTTCCTTGTTTAAACCGATGTCTGCCACTCAAGACATTTGCTTCATTTCCAGATGTACTTCCAATAAAAGGATGAACTGCTGTTTTTATTTTCAACGCAAACAATTTTGTTGGTGATGCAGTATCAGTTGAACGTGTCTGCTGTTTGAATTCGATTGTTCTTTTGTAATGGTTGGTTTCTGAAGGGATTTGTGACACTAGACTTTTGCCAAATGTTTGTCCTTCGGCGTTAATCGTTAGATAATAATACAGTCAAGAATTTTTCATACTTTTGCATTCAGCGTGCGATCGCAAGAAAGAAAATGTCTTTGAGAACTGTAGACTTCATTTCAGTAACGACATGAAGCATAGTCTGAACAGTTTCATTTGAAACCTGTTTCTATCAAGATGTGTGATGAACTGAGGGCATTTTTAATTATAAAGAGAATGATGATAGTGATTATAATGACAGATAATTATGTCAGATCCTTGATAATGATGATGAAATGCCAGATACAAGTATAACAATAATGATCACGATGTTGGTAGTTATAATGGCAATGGTGATGGTGATCATGCTGCTACTATTGCTGTTGATAATGACGACGACGACAACACGACGACGACGACGACGATGATGATGATGATGATGATGTTGATGATAATTCCAAACGCAGAAAAAAATATATTGATTGTGATGAAAGTGATAGTCATGACGATGATTATGATGGTGGCCACAACGATGACAGTGACAATAACGGTCATGGTGATGATGGTGACAATGGTGATGGTGGTGGTGGTGGTGGTGGTGACTGTGGTGATGATGATGTCAATGATATTTCATTCCAGGGAAGCGAAACAATATTACGAATATGGGGACTCGGTCATGGGCGATCACGCACGAGCAACCGTGCGTAGTACGGACATGATTTGCTAATTCTGTGCCTGCCCACTCCTACCCGCTTGTCCTGTCTGGTGGTTATCTGTGATGAATCAGTGTCTGTGATCAATGCTCTCTTCCTTGTCTTTTTTTCCTGTCTGTGTGTATCTACTGTCTGTATCTCTTCTTCCTCTTTAACTGCAGGAACCAGAAAAACGGCCACATCCTGGCCATAATGTGGCCTGATCATGTCAACGGTTAGTGAAAGAAGATGATGATATACTGTTGGAGTGTGTATCATTTGCCTTTACATATCTCGTGGATTGATCGTTGGAGGTTATGATGACTTGCCAACCAGTTTCTCTAACCTTCTCAGTTCTCTGACTCTCCCGGGTGTCGACGAGTGGAAATCTGTCCACTTTTAGATGTCGTCTTCCAGTTGACCGTTTCTTTCCTCTTTGAGTTTCATCCTTGCATCGTGTCTTGCGGTGTGTTGAAACGATGCCGCAAGTTGTATATCGTTTTGGCTTGTTGTACTGATGTGAGATGGGCGACAACTTTATTCACTTGTAGTCTTTTCGACTGTAGTAAAGTCCTCATAACACCAGTGCTGATAATGTGGCCTTGGTGAAAGATGAGGACAATGCTCCTGAGTATCGTTTCTGTAGCCTGCAACGTTTCTCAGGTTCAGCAGTAAAGGACATGATTCCCGGGCAAGCGGGATAAGGATATGATTTATGGAGTGTTTCAGTCTGATTCTTTGCTAGGCATGACGTGTCTTGGCTTGAAAGATGGCTTTCTGTTAAATAATGCAACTTGTGTCGGCTTATAACCTCCAAGCGTACATTCACATTTTGATCTTTCGTTTGTGACTGCCGATCCGAAGACGCTTTGAAATTGTCATGAAATTGTTGGTCCCTGTTAAGCCTGTGCTTACTGTGCCTCTGTAGTATCTGGTGTATGTGTGCATGTACTCTATTGATCCCTGTTTATTAACCACTCCCGTTATTGGAAACTTCCAGTATGACTCACTCTGTCTGTATGTGTCTTTTGTCGCTCTATCTGTTTGAATGTGTTCTTCGCCTATCTCTCTCTTTCTGTGTCCTTCTCTCTCTTTCTCTCTCTCTCTCTCTCTCTCTCTCTCTCTCTCTCTCTCTCACATGTGCATGCACACACAAAACCACACAAACGCACACACACAAACGCACACACACACACACACACACACACACACACACACACACACACACACACACACACACACACACACACACCACACACACAAAGGTGCAGACTGGAAGCTACACACAGAGGGAAGGATGGACACTTGTTTTACAATTCGTTGGTAGATAAAGTGTAACGAGCGTGCTTAGACTTGGGATTGTTTTCGCTACACAAATGACATTTTTATTGTTATTATCATTATTGTTTAAACACACACACACACACACACACACACACACACACACACACACACACACACACACACACACACACACACACACACTTACACACACGCGCGCACACATACACACACACACACTCACACTCACACACACACTTACACACACGCGCAACACACACATACACACACACACACACACACACAACACACACACCACACACACACACACACACACACACACACACACACACAAACTTACACAAACCCAGACAAAACATATACTATGGTTATTTGATGCAGAGTAAAGCGAAGACTTCGCACAGAATCCTCCACCAAACAGTTACCGTTGAGAAAAGAGTAAGTGAATCTGTCTAAAAGGCTTGGGTGTTAAATCCATGTTGCGCGTTTTAGTGCTTCCATTTTGTAAAGCTTTTTATTTACTGCATATATACTCAATTCCTTTTATGTGCTTTATATCCTACCCCACCCCGCTCTGTTTGCTTTAAGAGAGAGAGAGGGAGAGAAAAAGAGTAGATAGATAGATAGATAGATAGAGAGAGAGAGAGAGAGAGAGAGAGAGAGAGAGGAGAGAGAGAGAGAGAGAAGAGATCGCTTGTAACACCGATTGCTCGACATTTGGTCTTTAAATAAAAATGTCATTGAAGACATATTTGCTGATTACGGATGAGTCTTTTTAATAAATACACATCTCACATAATGGGGGATGGAAACGAGTGTGGACGAGCCCTTATAAAACTGGGCTCACATAATAGAGAGAAGGGAAGAAAGCGTAGCCCCCTGTCCACTCTAGGGGAAAAAAATTGTTTGTTGGTTGCTAAGATTTGTATTCTATTTTGTTCGAATCGTTTTTGTATTGGCATTTTGGTGTTAGTTTTCATATAAAAGGTTTTCATATACCCCTTTTTCTTTCCCCTCACCCATTTTTGAACTTTACCGGTGCATATTGGTTTGTGCAGTATGCATATTGGTTTGTGCAGTATCATGGAGTCTACCAGATAGGTGCTGGAAAATGTGGACGGAGCTCCTGCAGAACTAATCAAAGTGCAATGAACCCCACGTGAAAGTTTCTATAACATACGAGGCAATGTCGTGATTTCATGACCTTCAGAAAGCAGTGTGTCTTTTTGAGGTTCACTGCAGCTGAAAATATGAAGAAACATTAAACATGACCTTTCATAGTTGTTTATTGACAAGTTTACGTTTCACTTTAACAAGTAATACAACTCTGGAACTTTGATTGGATGAAATTAAGATATTTTTTAAATCCTGAGTACGCACACACACACACACACACACAAAAACCTCGAGACAAAGGGAGATTGATACATTTTTCAAGGTCACAACAGCATAAATGGGGAAAAGAGATTGTACTTGTTTAGATTCAAAGGCTGAGTATGCACGTTCCCAAGTGTATTCTGTAAGACTGCGCTGTTTGATATGCACATATACCATTGTTTGTCCAGCACGTTTGCCTCATTCCCCCCCCCAAATGTGCTTTTATTATGTTAGCTTGGCAGGAATAGCCTGGGGCAATTTGCTATATGTTCGCCTTTATTGGCAATTTGCCCAATACGTCATTAGTCGTCAGGTAGAGACAACCACCGTTTTGTGCTGTGTAGTATTGTCTTAGCACGCTTAAAACAGACGTTCATTTTCTGGCAATAATATCATACGCACTGACTGAAATAACTGAAACTGAATACGCAGACATTGTTGTTGTTTTTTTCCAGAGACTTAGATCGAAAACACCATTGCCAAACTGTCGGTCAGTAGCAGAGCATTTAACACGCGCGCGCGCGCGCGCACAACACACAACCACACACACACACACCACACACACACACACACACACACACACACACACACACACACACACACACACACACACACATCACTTATAGTGAAAAGACGTTAAATCAAAGAACGAACGAACACACACACACAACACACACACACACACACACACACACACACACACACACACACACACACACACACACACACACACACACACACACACACACACACACACACACACACTTCATAAGACAGTGATAGACAGTGAAAGCAGTAACAGCACCATGCTTTGAATGCTGCTGCGCGCGGGTTAGAACTCTGGTAAATTTGTGAAAATGAGTGTGACTTAGTTTTACTACATTTCATCAAAACGTGATTCACAGACTCACACACCCTTTCTCTTCACTTTCAAGTCTGGCGTTTAGTTACCCTTCCGCCTTTTCTCTTATATACAAATATATGTATTCATATTTAACTAGTTTCATGGTTAAGTCTCCTTTTAGGAACCTACCATAAGGTCTGAACACGAGCATTTGGTCTGAAAGGAAATCTGATGTTTCCTGAAGGCTGCCTACAGAAGAGTTCAGATCTATATATACTGTCTTCTGATTTTTGCTCTTTATCTTTGCCATATCATATTTAACTACAGAGTTATAGGCTTTTTCATTGGTTCTTGTTTTCCTCACATAAGCAATCTTTCACTTGTATCCACTTGTGTCCATTTGTATAACAACACTGCATTGCGTATGTCATTTTGTTGTTATTCGAAATTACTTTGCGCAGTGAGTTGTTTAACTTTGTGCCTGTATTATTTTCAACCCGTACTCTCAAGGCTTCGCCCCAAAGGAATGATAAAATTCTGCCATTTCTCTTGCACTTTTTCCATGATACAATGCCTTTCAAATACACGTGTTCTTTGTCAGACTTTGAAAACTAACAACGTTGAATTTATGCCCATTTATCGTTCTGGTACGTGGAGCAGTTTAACAATCCATTCGAGTAAAAATGATAGTCGCATCATTTTAATGTCCGCCATTTGCAGTTCTCCGTCATCAAAGTCACTTTTCAGAACGTTTCTGCGGATTTTTTCGAAACCTGTTTTCTTTGTAGTTTTTCATTTTCTTTACATTGTATCTGAAAATGTTCTCGGTAGACGGATACCTTTCAGCACATATATCTGTTGTGGAATGATTTAGCTATTAATAATCATATTTTCCTCAAGTGTCCAAGATTTCGTTTTTACTACAGACCTATTGTTCTTAAAACATTCTCAATGCGCTGTCCCCAGTTACGTTCTCTTTCTAATACTGAGCTGGAAGAGCTTAAAACCACGGCTAGCAGCTTTATTTCTCCCTCCATTTTAAGCCCTCAATATTTTTTCCTGCTTCTATTGCTTGAACCATCCACATGATTAATGTTTTGTCGTAATTAATTTCTAAGTCTGAAATGTGATAGAGCAGCTTTAAATTAATATATCAAAAGCAAGCTGTTTCGTATTTGTATGAAGTGTTTGGCTTGGCTTCAATTGAAATGAATGAGCTTGAACTACCTGGCAAAAAGGACAGGCACGTACACATGAAGGTGCACATGAATGCATGAATGCACGAATGCACACACAAACACATGCACACGCGCGAGCACACATACACACACACATACACATGCACTCACGTACGCTCGCAATCACACGCACGCTGGCAAGTAAGAAAATCCTCATACAGCACATATTAGAAAATACCCTTGACTGCAAAACTGTAAAGTGGTGCCTCGCTCTACTTGATCACTTTTCTTCAGTGCGTCATTATCATCGATTATTCGTGCTGTTTTCACTGGCTTGATATACATATATGTGCGTCAATGCGTGTATGGGTATACTTGAGTGTGTGTGCGTGTGTGTGTGTGTGTGTGTGTGTGTGTGTGTGTGTGTGTGTGTGTGTTTGTTTGTTTGTTTGTTTGTGTGTGTGTGTGTGTGTGTGTGTGTGTGTGTGTGCGTTCATTTTCCTTTGAGAAAGTATCATCTTATACGACATTTATAATTACGCTTTTTGCTTACTAATCGTCTGGAGGTGCGAAAGCGTGTTGTTAGGAGCAGGGGCGGTTTGGGCTGGCAAATGTTGCTTATTGCTTGCAAAGAAGAATAAAAAGATGTATGACAGGATAAAATGATGCACAAACGTATTGGCCTGCACCAATAAATTGAGGGCCAGACCGGAGTTATGCATGTAGGTGTGATGTGCGTGCACGGGGTAGGGGACGAGGGGGGAGGGGAGAAAAGGGAAGAGGGATCGGGAAGGTGGCAGGTTAGAATCATATGGCTTCTGATATAAAGTCTTACGGTATGTGTTTTTGAATAGATGGCTTTTAGTATTAAGTATTACGTGTTTTTGAATAGACGCTTTTAGTATTAAGTCTCGTGTGCTTTTCAAATGGCTTTTAGTGTCAAGTCTCACGTGCTTTGAATGGCTTTTAGTATTAAAGTGTCATGTGCTTTTCAGTTGGCTTTTAGTATTGAAGTGTACTATGCTTCTGAATTGGCTTTTGGTATGAAAATGTCACGTGCTTTTGAATTGGTTTTTGGTATGAAAGTGTCACGTGCTTTTGATTTGGCTTTTGGTATGAAATGTCACGTGCTTTTGAATTGGTTTTGGTATGAAAGTGTCACGTGCTTTTGAATTGGCTTTTGGTATGAAAGTGTCACGTGCTTTTGAATTGGCTTTTGGTATGAAAGTGTCACGTGATTTTGAATTGGCTTTTGGTATGTAAGGGTCATGTGCTTTTGAAATGGCTTTTGGTATGAAAATGTCACGTGCTTTTGAATTGGGTTTTGGTATGAAAGTGTCACGTGCTTTTGAATTGGCTTTAATATTAAGTCTCACGTGCTTTAGAATTGGCTTTTAGTATTAAGTCTCACCCGCTTTTGAATTGGCTTTTAATATTTAAGTATCACGTGCTTTTGAATTGGATTATAATATTAAGTCTTACGTGCTTTGAATTGGCTTTTAGTATGAAAGTGTCACGTGCTTTTGAATTGGCTTTTAGTATGAAAGTGTCATGTGCTTTTGAATTGGCTTTTAATATGAAAGTGTCACGTGCTTTTGAATTGGCTTTTAGTTTGAAAGTGTCACGTGCTTTTGAATTGGCTTTTAGTATGAAAGTGTCACGTGCTTTTGAATTGGTTTTTAGTATGAAAGTGTCACGTGCTTTTGAATTGGCTTTTAATATGAAGGTGTCACGTGCTTTTGAATTGGCTTTTAGTTTGAAAGTGTCACGTGCTTTTGAATTGGCTTTTAGTATGAAAGTGTCACGTGCCTTTGAATTGGCTTTTGGTATGTAAGGTCACGTGCTTTTGAATTGGCTTTTAGTTTTAACGTGTCACGTGCTTTTGAAATAGCTTTTAATACTCAAGTGTCACGTGCTTTTGAATTGGTTTTTAGTATTAAGTTTCACGCGCTGTTGAATTGGCTTTTAATATTAAATTGTAACTTGCCTTTCAACCGGGTTTTAGTATAGAGTCTCACGTGATTTTCAGTTGGCTTTTAGTATTGAGTCTCACGCACTTTTGAATTGGCTTTTGATATTAAATTGACACTTGCTTTTGAACTGGGTTTTAGTATAGAGTCTCACATGCTTTTGAATTGGCTTTTAGTATTAACGTGTCACGTGCTTTTGTATTGGCTTTAATATTTAAGTGTCACGTGCTTTCGGGTTGGCTTTTGGTATTAAGTCTCACGTGCTTTTGACATGCTTTTTAATATTAACGTGTCACGTGCTTTTGTACTGGCTTTTGATATAGTCTCACGCGCTTTTGAATTGTCTATTAGTATTGAGGTGTCATGTGCTTTTGAATTGTTTATTAGTACTAACTCTCACGTGCTTTTGAATTGGGTTTAAGTGTCACATCTCACATGCTGTTGAATAGATGACTTTTAGTATTAAGTTACTGTGTTTTTCAATAGATGACTTTTAATATTGAGTTACACGTGTATTTAAATACTTTCACTCATTACTGCTGACTCTCAGTCTTGGGCAGAATGCACATTCACATGCCCAAAAGGCACACGCACTCATGCCTGCGCGCACATACACAGACACATATACAAGCAGACGGCCAGAATTATTTATACATTTGGCTGGAATGTGGAAATGGACTTGCTACATCAGGATCATAAAAATGTTTTGCATTTGTATTATGCTATTTCAGCTCACGTGTGTGTGTGTGTGTGTGTGTGTGTGTGTGCGTGCGTGCGTGTGCGTGTGTGTGTGTGTGTGTGTGTGTGTGTGTGTGTGTGTGTGTGTGTGTGTGTATTTACAAATGAACTTGTTTTGATTAAAGAGAGACACTGTGGCTTTTGACATTATTGCATTGATTGCCAGCAACCTGTTACGGGCCTTGTTTCAAGTGGAACAACCTGTTTTATAACCGTAAAGTATCGGGGCTTGGGTAGGGAAATGAAATTAATTCAGTGTAATATAAATAAACATGCACAGTGCACTCCAGCTGAAACCTTACACCTTTCTTGATACTCAGCAAGCTACCTTTTACAGTTCCATAAATGTGGCGCATATTTTGACAGCAAATGTTAAAGAGGATAATACAATTAACAGATCTTGATGTTGAGAGAGACAGAAACAGATAGAGAGAGATACAGACAGACAGACAGGCAGAGAGAGAGACAGACAGAAAGAGAGAGAGAGCTAGAGAGGGGTGGGGGTGGGGTGGAGAGAGATGGGAAGCTTGGTGCTTGCATGTTACGTGCTCGTGGTATTAAGTTTTCGCTTATTGCATGAAAAGCGGGTTGGTAGGTACGACTGCGCTTTTGTTCCCTGCTATAAACATTACAGGATTGCTTTAATAGCAAATTCGAGTTTCATTGCTTTTGGCATTTAGTCTCGTGTGTTTTCGTATGCCTAATGATGTTATATTGAATGATTCTGTCATTTAGCGGCTGGAATATAAACGTACACCAGCTTAAGCACTTTGTTATTCACTCATTTACCAGTTAGGTCAGTCACGTCATTTCGTTCACTTACTCACTCATTTAGCGAAGCAGCAGCAACAACAAAATGACAACAACGACAATGATGACTCCTACAATGAAAAAGGCAGCAATAATAACACCAACATCATCAACAACAACAACAACAACAACAATAACAACAACAACAAACAACGCATAATTACGCTTACATAGAAACACGCTCAGATTTATATGCATGCTGACATACGCACACAGTCGCACGCCTTTCAGACTTGCACACCAAATACACGCGTGCATACACACATGCGCGCGCGCGCACACACACACACACACACACACACACCATAGCACACCACACACTGTAGCACTCCATACACCACACCGTAGCACACCAAACACGACACCATAGCACACCAAACACCATAGCACACCATATACCACACTATAGCACACCATGCATCACACCATAGCACACCATACACAACACCATAGCACATCATACACAACACCATATCATCCATAGCACACCAAACACAACACCATAGCACACCAGACACCGCACCATATCACACCATATACCACACCATAGCACACCAGACACCGTACCATAGCACACCAGACACCACACCATAGCACACCAAACTCCACACCATAGCACACCATAAACAACACCATAGCACGTCAAACACTACACCATAGCACACCAAACACCACACCATAGCACACCAAACACCACACCATAGCAACCAAACACAACACTATAGCACACCGTACACAACACCATAGCACACCATACACCACACCATGGCACACCAAACACCACACCATAGCAACCAAACACAACACCATAGCACACCGTACACAACACCATAGCACACCAAACACCACACCATAGCACACCAAACACCACACCATAGCAACCAAACACCAACCATAGCACACTAAACACCACACCATACACATCATAGCACACCATACATCACACCATAGCCCATCAAACACCACACTATAGCACACCATACACAACACCATAACACACCATACACCACACCATACCGTACACAACACCATAGCACACCATACACCACACCATAACACACCATACACAACACCTATACCACACCGTACACAACACCATAGCACACCATAACACACCACACCACACCGTACACAACACCATAGCACACCATACACCACACCATAACACACCATACACAACACCTATAACACACCACACCGTACACAACACCATAACACACCATACACCACATCATAACACACCATACACAACACTTATAGCACACCACACCGTACACAACACCATAACACACCATACACAACACCTATAGCAACCAAACACAACACCATAGCACACCAAACACCACACCATAACACACCATACACAACACCTATAGCACACAAACACCATAACACACCATACATAACACCATACACAACACCTATAGCACACCACACCGTATACACCATACACCACACCATAACATACCATACACCACACCATAACACACCATACACAACACCATAACACACCATAACACACCATACACAACACCATAGCACATCATACACAGCACCATAACACACCATACACCACACCATAACACACCATACACAACACCTATTGCACACCACACCGTACAAACACCATAACACACATACACACACCATAACACACCATACACACAACCATACACCACACCATACACCACACCATAACACACCATACACAACACCTATAGCACATCATACACAAAACCACACCATCCATAGCACACCAAACACAACACCATAGCACACCAAACACCACACCATAGCACACCATATATCACACCATAGAACACCGTACACAACACCATAGCACACCAGACACCACACCATAGCACACCAAACACCACACCATAGCACACCAAACACCATACCATAGCACACCATACACCATACCATAACACACCAAACACCACACCATAGCACACCATATATCACACCTTTGGACACCGTACACAACACCACAGCACACAGACACCACACCATACACAACACCATAGCACACAAACACCACACCATGACACACTAAACACCACACCATAGCACACCAAACACCATACCATAGCACACCAAACACGACAATATAGCATACCATACACAACACCATACCACACCATAGCACACCGAACAACACACCATAGCACACCATACACCACACCATAGTACACCACACCAAACATCACACCATAGCACACCAAACACCACACCATAGCACACCATACACAACACTATAGCACACCATACACAACACCATAGCACACCAAACTTCACACCATACACAAGACCATAGCACACCATACACAAGACCATAGCACACCAAACACCACACCATAGCACACCATACACAACACCATAGCACACCAAACACCACGCCATAGCACACCAAACACCACACCATGCACAACACTATAGCACACCACACCATAGCACACCATACACCACACCATACACCACACCATAGCACGCCATACAAACACCAAAGCACACCATACACAACAGCATAGCACACCATACACAACACCATAACACACCATACACCACACTATAACACACCATACACAACACCATAGCACACCATACACAACACCTATAGCACGCATACACAACACCTATAGCACACCACACCGTACACAACACCATAACACACCATAGACCACACCATACACTACACCAGAACACACCATACACAACACCATAGCACATCACACACAACAACATAGTACACCATACACCACAACCATAGCACACCAAACATCATAGACCACACCATATACCACACCATAGCACACCAGACACCACACCATAGCACACCATAAACCGCACCACACCATACCACACCAGACACCGCACCATGGTACACCATACATCACACCATAGCACACCATACACGACACCTTAGCACACCAGACACCACACACATACACACACATAAAATAGCACACCATACACCACACCATAGCACACCATAGAACACCATACACCACACCATAGCACACCAAACACCACACCATAGCAACCAAAGACCACACCATACACAACTTACCCATAGCACACCATAGCACACCAAACACCACACCATAGCAACCAAAGACCACACCATACACAACTTCATAGCACACCATACACCACACCATAGCACACCAATACCACACCATAGCACACCAAACACCACACCATAGCACACCAAACACGACAATATAGCACACCATACACCACACCATACACAACACCATAACACATATACACCACACCATAGCACACCATACACCTCACCATAGCACACCATACACCACACCATACACAACACCATAAAACACCACACATAGCACACCATACACCACATAACACCATACACCCACCATAGCACACCATGCACTCACCATAGCATACCATATAGCACACCATACACCACACCATAGCATACCATATAGCACACCATACACCACACCATAGCACACCATACACCTCACCATAGCACCCATATACCACACCAAACATCACACCATAGCACACCATACACCTCACCATAGCACACCATACACCACACCAAACATCACACCATAGCACACCGACCATCTCACCATAGCACACCATAAACAACACCATACACTACACCCATAGCCAAACACTAAACACCACACCATAACACACCATACAGAACACATAGCACACCAAACACCACACCATACACAACACCATAGCACACCATACACAACACTATAGCACACATAACCACACCATACACACCATACACAACACCATAGCACACCATACACAACACCATAGCACACCATACACAACACTATAGCACACCATAACACCACACTATAGCACACCATAGCACACCATACACCACACCATAGCACATCAAATACCACATCATAGCATGCCATACACAACACCATAGCACACCATACACCACACCATACACAACACGATAGCACACTATACACCACACCATAGCACACCATACACAACACCATAGTACACCATACACAACACCATAGCACACCATACACCACACCATAGCACACCACCTAACCATACCCAACACCACACATAGCACACCAACCAACACATAGCACACATACACCAACCATAGCACACCATCACACACCATACACCACACCATAGCACACAACACCAACACCATAGCACACCATACACCATACCATACACACACATAGCACCACATCATACACAACACCATAGCACACCATACACAACCATAGCACACCATACACCACACAAGCACACCATACACACACCATAGCACACCATACACAACACATACACACACACACAACACCATAGCACACCATACACCACACCACACATGCACACCAACACCATAGCACACCATACACACACACCATAGCACACCATACACCACCATACACACATACCAACACCATAGCACACCATACACAACACCATACACACACATAGCACACACACCATAGCACACCATACACCATAACACCATACACACCATACACCACACCATCACACACATAACACACCATAGCACACCATACACACACCATAGCACACCATACAACCATAGCACACCATAACACCACACCATAGCACACTACACACCCATAGCAACACAATACACCAACACCATAGCACACCATACACCACACCATAGCACACCATACACAACACCAAGCACACAACACCATACACACATACCACATAGCACACCATACACAACACCATAAGACACACCACACCATAGCACACCATACACAACACCATAGCACACCATACACCACACCATAGCACACCATACACAACACCATAGCACACCATACACACCACACCATAGACAACACCACACCATACCATAGCACACCATACACCACACCATACCATGGCACACCAAAACACACCACACCATATCACTCCATACACCATATACCATAGCACACCGTACACCTCACCACACCATACCATACCATAGCACACCATACACCACACCACACCATAGCACACCACACACAAGCCACCCTATCCCAAAACAACTCTGCCTCAAACACGCTATACGAGATAAAACGTGTGTGTTCAGTTGTGATTTTCTGGTAACTGTAAGAGATGTCGAAGGCATATATTTACGTTCTTTTGGGTACTTAGATGTGTAGAGTGTGTGATGCGGTGGTTAAGCATCTGTCTTGGCCGTGAGAAACGTGAGTTTCAGTCATGAATCGGCAGTGGTTTTTCTTCTTCACCAGCTGATTTTAGTGGTGGTCCAGATGCTAGTCTTTCTGATGAGACGGTAAGTATACTGAAGTACCATAGGCATTCAGCACACGCTGAAGGTCCCGTGACAAGAAAGGAGTCACCCTTGGCAGAATTCCCGTGACACGAAAGGAGTTACCCTTGGCAGAATTCCTGTGACAAGAAAGGAGTTACCCTTGGCAGAATTCCTGTGACAAGAAAGGAGTTACCCTTGGCAGAATTCCTGTGACAAGAAAGGAGTTACCTTTGGCAGAATTCCTGTGACAAGAAAGGAGTTACCCTTGGCAGAATTCCTTGACAAGAAAGGAGTTACCCTTGGCAGAATTCCTGTGACAAGAAAGGAGTTACCTTGGCAGAATTCCTGTGACAAGAAAGGAGTTACCCTTGGCAGAATTCCTGTGACAAGAAAGGAGTTACCCTTGGCAGAATTCCTGTGACAAGAAAGGAGTTACCCTTGGCAGAATTCCTGTGACAAGAAAGGAGTTACCTTTGGCAGAATTCCTGTGACAAGAAAGGAGTTACCCTTGGCAGAATTCCTGTGACAAGAAAGGAGTTACCCTTGGCAGAATTCCTGTGACAAGAAAGGAGTTACCCTTGGCAGAATTATGTAGCAAAATCCACTCTCGTAAATAGAAATACAAACATGCAGAAAAAAAAAGATGCACTGCAGCAGTGCGCTATCCCCGGATTCACATGGTAAAACCAATGTGACAGAAAAAAAAGAATACAGTAATCTCCCAGGCTTGTTAGTATCTATTGATCTCGAGAAGGCATTTGATTCTGTTAATGGGAAATACACGAATGCAGTCTTAAGAACAACTGGGTTTGGGGAAGACTTACTTAACTAGACCAGCATTTTATAAAAATGTAAGATTGTGTGTTAGAGTAAATGAAAAGGTGTCCCAAAGCTTTCAAATACACAGGTATGTTTTCTGGGATGTCCAGTTTCTACATATTTTAATGTGCGGAAATCTGAGCACGTAAAATTGCGAGGGTGAAACAGTAAACAAAAGTATTAGTCTCTTAGACGGGTGTTTTGAAAATAAGTTCGCAGATTATATACCATTTATATCCGAGGGAGGTAAGAAATTCTATGAGAAACTGAACTATGTAATCAGTTTGATTATATTTCTGGACTGAATATTGATTATGACATATCTTCCAATGTACGGATAGGGCAGATGATGAATTGCATGAAATTTCGTTATCGCATGAAGAGAATGAAAGGGAATGCACTAAGATATAAATGCTTACGAACGATTTGTGGAAAATGATTGAAATTATAAGTTAGAGAGATAAGTAATTTGTTCGAGATCTGATAAAAACCTCACTTACACCTCTGTTAGTAGAATTGAAATACTGAAATCGTTTCTAAATGCTTTCAAAACTTGTATGCTTATGGACACTTCCACTAAATTTTCCAGACACAGAGAAGAAACAACTATAGAGAATGTGCTATGAATTTGTTTGGGACAACAACAAAAAAGAAATAGACAAGATGAAAATTGTTTTAAGATAAAAGAAATGTCCGGTTACTTATATCAAATAAACAAATATAACCCATCAGTGTTTTTCAATCATCTATTGCAGAAAGCAATATTTTTTTTCCTGATGCAGGTCATGTTGCACTGGTGTGTGTGTGTGTGTGTGTGTGTTGTGGTAGATGTGTATGTATGGTAGCATGAGTGTGAGGGTGGTGGTGGTGGTAGTACGTGTGTATATGTTGAAGGTAGTGTGTTAGTGCGTGTGTGGGTCGGTGATTGGCTGGTAGTATGTATGTGTATGGTAGCATGTGTGTGGTGGTGGTGGTAGTACGTGTGTTTTTGTCTAAGGGTGTGTGTGCGTGGTGTGTGTGTGTGTGTGTGTGGTGTGTGTGTGTGTGTGTGAGTGTGTGTATGTGTGAGTGGTGTGTGTGTGTGTGTGTGTGTGTGTGTGTGTGTGTGTGTGTGTGTGTGTGATTCTAATACTTATTTTCAGTTTTGTTTTGTATTTCGTTATTGCCGGTCAGTATTCTTAATGAACTTACTTTGCTGTTTTTATGTCTCGGGGCAAGGGGCATGTATTTAAATTTGTGTTTATAGATATACGCATGTATGTATCTATGTGAGTAGGTAAAAAAGCATGCATCGATGTACATTTATGCATGTGTATGTTTTTCATGTCTGCATATATAATGTTCACATTATTGTGAACGTTTAGAGGTCCTATATGTTAGGCACTTTACAAATTTTGTTTACTATTGTCGTATGATACTTGATACTTATATGAGTACTGATTGAAGTTGAACGAGCAAATATTCGACGTGGGTTGTTTGAGCTGTAGAATTAGAAAGGAAATTAAGATAACAATAGTAACGATACTATAACGATGATAATTATATACATGTGTGTATGATAATCATTATTACCAGTATTCGTATAGTTATTAATACTATCAGAATGCAACCTACAACAACACAACACAACACAACACAACACAACACACCCAACATAACACAACACAATACAAGGCAATGCAACACAACCAAACAAACAAACACGGCACAGCACAACATAACGCAGCACAGCACACCACAACACAACACGACACAACATGACACGACACACCACCCCACCCACCCCCCACCACATCCCACACCGCACAGATCACCAACATCCCACTGCACATCACCGCACACCGCAGCAATGTCCGCATCATTGTGATGAGCAGATGACGGTGGCATCATAGGCAGTGCGCACGAATTAGTCGGCAGACACGTCAGCAGACTTCATCCTGTCTGCTCATGTTCAAAGACCCCCCCCCCCTACCTTGCACCTGTGACTTTGTTAATATATGTGTGTGCGTGTGTGTGTGTTCGCGTGCGCGCTTGAACGTGTGTGTGTGTGTGTGTGTGTGTGTGTGTGTGTGTGTGTGTGTGTGTGTGTGTGTGTGTATGTGTGTGTGTGTTCGAGTGCGTGCTTGAACGTGTACGTGTGTGCTGTGCGTGTGTGTGTGTGTGTGTTTGTGTGTATGTGTGTGTGTGTGTGTGTGTGTGTGTCTTTGTAATTTTTTTTTTTTTGATGGGGAGGGGAGGGAGGTATTTTCAGTTCCGACTTTTTTTTTTTTTTTTCGGTTGCGTGCATTCTCATTATTTAGCCCACACTGTGCGTGCATAATGTTGCTGTACAGTCTGCATGTTCTGTGTCCGGTGGGTGTGTATGGTGGGTGTTGCCTTGTTTCCATAAGCCAGCCAACATTGACGTGCTTATAGGATCTTTGGTGTACATATCTGATGTGCTGTGCGCGCATACAAATGAAGGGAGTTATGACACCAGCAGATGTGCACATATGTTGACCTGGGAGATAGGAAAAAACATTTTCTACTCTTTATCCACCAGGCAATGCCCATGCAGATTCGAACCCTGACATTTCAACTGGAAGTCCAGCATCCTAGCTACTCATTTAACACGTCTGTTGTCGGTGGATTGATCGACAAAGAAACAGGAATAGACCAGAAACATGATCCTTTGTATGTCTGTGTTCGATATAAAGATCAATAGTAGGCAATTGCAGCAACAGAAGATTTGGTTTCAACTAATTGCTTCTGATGCAGCGTGATGGACCATCTGCACAAAATATTAATTAAGAGTTAGAGTGGAAGAAGTAATCAAAACCTGGTGGTAAATAACAGATAGTGACACCTCCAGAGATATCATATGCCTGCCGAGCATTCACGTTAACTGGTTTTTTTCTTCTTCTTTGGAATAGAAGAAATGTAGAACTGGGAACCAGCACCATTGCGAAGTGGTTAATGGAATTGGCCAACGACTGGGAGATTGTGGGTTCAAATTCCATCATGAGATTTTTCGGCCAAGTCCAAAACAAGACTGGTACAAGCATTGCTTGTATCGGTTTTTTTCTTTTGTGCTATGTTTCTATATTCAATTTTTTTTTTCTTTTTTTTTTCACTTCATTTCTTCCGTCCTTTTTCTTTTCTTTTTTGTATTTTTTTTTTTGTACTCTTTTGTGCGCATGCAAAAACTAAACTGTTAACAGCAGATCTCTAAGGAAGAATACAAACTCAAGAAATCAGAAGTCGCTGCATTACGCTTAGCGTTTGAGCACTTTTCCCGGAAGTCTACAGCATTGGAATCCAACACGTCCTTGGACCATTTGACGATCCTCTGTCCAGGGTGAAATACTATTTTCGTACAAGTGCAGAGCGGTCCAACATTATCCTTCAGGAAAAAAGAAAGAAAAAGTAGAAAAGGTGGGAAAAGCATGTAAAAACAAAACGAAACAAAACAAGAAAAAAAAGAACGGGGTGGATTTTTA
>JAPXFY010000018.1:61556748-61634248 GCA_030674185.1 Monoplex corrugatus | reverse complement strand
GAGATATTTTTTCAGAAAAGGTGATGCTGGTTTTGATTATATGTAATCTTGGTATGGTCAGGCACAACACCACCCTATTTGTTTCTGCAACTGTCCATGGACTGAAGCTAGGAACTTTTCAACAATTCACTCGCCTGGAAGCTTTCATTAACCATGAGAGATACAAATCAGAAATCCTCTCAAGGGCTGCAAAGACAACATTGGCATTGTCAAGGCTGAAACCTGTATGGAAGACTAAGAACATCTCCATGAAACACAAGAGGTTCTTACGTGCAATGGTATATTCCATCTGTCTTTACGTATGAGAGACATGGACCCTCATAGTGGATTTAAAAAAAAATGAATCCAAGCCATGGCAGTGACATGTTATTGCAAGATATTAAACATCAGATGAAAACGTGCGCCGAACTATCAAACAGTACACTGGACCATTATAAGATCTGCTGACTTGAGTTAAGAAAAGAAAAACTAGGTTGGTATGGCCATGTTAATAAGATTCAGTAGCCTTTGCTAAATCAGTCCTCCAGGCAACTGTTGAGCGAGGGATACGGACGGGAAGACAAGAAAAAAAAACGATGGACTGATATTGTGGAATCGACAGAGAAACTTGTTGCAGAGATCCAGGCAACAGAGCTGTTTTAACTTACATAACTTTAGAATTGTTAACCTTCAAGCATGATACCGATCCATTATGTTTAGATGTAACATACTTATATCTACACGTGAAAGACCATTCGATTCAATCTCGCCATGAAGCATTAAATATGCTGGGTACCGTTACTCATAACCTCAAATCTTCGTTAATGTTTTGCAGTCTTTTTCTTGTTGACCAGCATGTGTTGTATGTAAGGCCTACAACTTATTATGCTTTGTTTTTGGATATATCACTCCTTTTCAGTAAGTGGCCATGGCCTATATTGATAAAAACATTTCGCATTCCTATACATGCTGACAGACACGCATTAACAGAAACTTTCCTCATATATGCTCCTGCCCTCCAATTCAGGCATGTACAATTCATTTTATGTCCTTTTGAATTCATTTCGTTTTTGTTTAGCTGTTTCCTATTTACTTCGATAAGGACTATGATATCAGTAGATCAGAGATGTGAGAACACAACATTTCATGGGTAATGCCGTTAGAGATGATGATGCAGCTGGTGATGATGAAAGCGATGATAATAAGGTTGTTGCTTACGACGACGACGATGATGATTATGGTGGTGATGGTGATGGTGATGATGATGATTTATAATTACGGTAATGATGTCAACAGTGATGTAACACACATGACCGTGACGACTCTGGTACAGTTACTACGACGACGACAATGGTGACAAGAAAAAAAATCGTGCATTTGAATGATATTTTTCGTGCTTGTAATTTCATTCCAGGGAAACAGAGACCCCCAAGCCTCCCAAGCCAGAAGGTCCGATAAAGTAAGTGTCCAAACTTCTGTATTGGTAATTACCATTTTGTCCAAGCTGCTGTCCTACTATATTATTATTACTGTGTGTGTGTGTATGTGTGTGTGCGTGCGTGTGTGTGTGAATTGTGTGTGTGTGTGTGTGTGTGTGTGTGTGTGTGTGTGTGTGTGTGTACATTTAACTAGTCTGCAAGCTGTTCCTGTCGTACCTTGTTTCCTTTAGGAACAGGTGCGTGGATATTGTGACCTGCCCTTTATGTTCGTTTACTTATTTATCTTCGTTTATTACTTCAGTGATAGATCGTTATATAGATACACAGCAGCGACATGAAATTTTTGAATTAGGAACAACACTAGCATAATTATGGTCTGTTAATTTTTTTGGAGGGGAGAAGGGGGGAGTGGGTGAACAGTCTGAATAAAAACAACTGCCACCCTTTAATAAATCAGAAAGAGAATCATGACAGAACAAGGCACAGAAACTTATAAAATGAACGAAGCAAGCACAGTGAACAGTTCCAGAACTTTTTCTGGGAAGACGGGATCGTGGAATGAGTAGAGCACTCGCTCCCTCAAATCAAGTTTAAGCTCGATCGAGCGTGGTTGCTAAATGTGTCACCCGATTAGTGTTCTGGCTTGGACACATCATCGTCCCAGCCCGCCTTACTACTTTAGTTACCTATCTCTCTGAAGAAACGGTAAAAATAAAGTGGCGAGAGATAAGATGACCACCGCTGTCCAGTAATCGTCCCTCTGTAAAAAAAATAAATAAAAAAAAAAAAAAAACCTGAGGCCTGTAATACCTCACATCCCAAAGACTGCTCAGATTATGAGAAATCTTAACAGATCTTTGTTCAGCATATATCAGAACTGATGCTGAGATTAGCTTTGTTCTTCGCTGTCACGGTTTACGTCCTGAAGTTTGTGATTTTATTTTGTTTATTGGTTGCTTTTGTGTTTGCGTGCTGTGGTGCGTGTGTGTGTGTGTGTGTGTGTGTGGTGTGTGTGTGTGTGTGTGTGTGTGAGCGCGCGCGCGGTTGTCAGAGACCGTTTGACCAATCATTTATGCGTGTCTTGTTCATTCGTCAAATAAACTTTAATATTGTGTTTCGTAATGTTTCTGTTCCTGCGGAAAAATACACTGAAAAACTAGATGAGATGTTAGCTTAACTGTAGATATTGACGTTACTGGTATTCTGCTCAGTAAGTATTAATAAGTATCATGGCACCAATGTTATTACATTGGCATTTTGTTTTTGTTTTTTGTTTTGTTTATTTATTTATTTTTTTTCTGAGCAAAACTATTAAACAAACGAGGTATCAACGTAATTTTAGAAGACTGGCTGTTGCCTGTGTATGTTATTGTCAGCATCGTTGTTTGAGTCGTGTTGCTAGATTCAATTCACCGGTTGGTGGTGTCAATATCGTTTTTGGAAAAGCCCACAGCATAATAAGCATGAGAAAAATCGAAGCCAGAAGTATTTTGGCACGTCAGGAGTTGACCATGTTGTCACTACTGTATAAGATGACTGAATGACTCACCACAAAACAGACCAACTGCTTAACCAAACCACCAGCCAACCAGCAATCTAATCAGCCATCCAACTGACCGACCAACCAGCCGAGGAAGCAAGCAAGCAACCAACTAACCAACCAAACAACAACCGACTCTCCATGTAAAATCCCGATTGTGTGTGAAATTCTAGTCACAGATCCATTTAATTGATTGTTGAAAATGGTTGATTTTAAATATAATAGTGACCCAGTTTTGGGTTCACAGTTGACCGAAAAGTGAAATCACGTTATCTCGCATTTACTAGCTATCATCATCAAATGAAGTTTGACTTTAATGTGCAACATATTAGATACTTTTCTGCATTCAGGTATCCTTCATGTTATGGGTCATAAAATGTGCCAGAACCTTTTTGCAAGGATATGGTGGCTGTTTATGGACGCCTATTTCCCAGATATTTTGCAGACATACTGTTATTCCGGAAATCCTCAATTTAAGTTTGAATCCACCTAAATAGTTTGTGAGTCACGATGACTTAACATCAGTATTTTCAGCTCCGTGTGGACGAATCTGTCGGAGACCTTGCACTGAGAATCTCATTTTATCTTTTAATGTGTGCAATCCAACTTTGAAACACAGTGCATGATTTTGTGTGTGTGTGTGTGTGTGTGTGTGTGTGTTGTGTGTGTGTGTGTGTGTGTGTGTGTGTGTTATATGTGTGTGTGTGTGCGTGTGTGTTTTGTGTGTGTGTGTGTGTGTGTGTGTGTTTGTGTGTGTGTGTGTGTGTGTGTGTGTGTGTGTGTGTGTGTGTGTGTGTGTGTGTGTGTGTGTGTGGCGGGCGCGTGCATGTGAGTGCCTTCCTGCCTGTGTACCCGCCTGCTTGACTGTATGTGCGTGAGTTTACTTCAAAAAATTAATCGATTTTTCAGACTTAATGTGTTATATTTTCTAGGGGCGACTACCCCAAGTGGTTCTCTACAGCTTGGGCGAATACCAACACCTACAAGCATCGTGACAAGATGGTGGACGACAAACCACTGTTCCCCGAATGTCCCAAGATGCGCAATTCCAATTCAGACAAGTACCAGTTTATTGTACGTGCTTTTTTGTTTGCTTGTTAACTTGGGTTTCTCTCTTCTTTCTTTTTTCCCTGTGTGAATCAGTCAGTCTTATATTCTGTCCATCGACGCCGAGTGTGACAGTTATGACTGAATTGTTTCTGTGTTTATCGTTTATGACAAACTGTTGCCCCCATATGCCATATGCTTGAAGATACGTAGCATCAATCATGAGAAATATTGCTTTTCTCACACTCTTTGTTTCGGCTTTTTTTTTTTAATCTTTTTTTTCTCCATTTTCTTACTTGCTGCTCTGTTCATCTGTATGTTTTCTTTGAGTCCTTACATGCTTTCTGTCTATTAGGTTGATAAACACGCACAGATATTTTTGCATTTTTAGTCTAGAGAAATACGAACTGCTTTGTGGCAATTTTGGTACTATTGGCCAATTGTTATATATATATATATATATATATATATTTTATATATAGTTTATACATATTTTGTGTGTGTGTGTGTGTGTGTGTGTGTGTGTGTGTGTGTGTGTAATTAGTAATGTTCATGCACATGCATTTGTACTACTTTTCTTTTTTAATTTCCCTGGTGATAAGTTCGGTGAACTGCCAACGCCACGGATATCTCCTCAGCTTATTTGCTTGAACGTAATGAAATGTGTCATTGATTTTCTTTTTCAGGCCCTTCTCCTTTTTTCCAGGATCATGGTTGTGTTTAGATGCGTGTGTTTTGTTTGAGCTGGCTATAGCCCTGATATGGTTCTGAGCAATGGACTGGGCTATAAACACTACTACTAGTACTACTACTACTCCTAGTAATTGTTTATATCATTTAAGAGAAAACCATTCTTCCCCGACTTTTAAAGGGATCTTAGTGCCAGTCATAATTATAAAACAAAAAAATAAACAAATAATGAAAGGTCTTCACTCTGTGTTCGGAGTTTTGTTCCACTTGAAAAATCTTGTGCTTTTGACAGGGATTAATTTTCCTTGGATCTCTTCTATTTTACGTCGTTCCACACTGCGGACAGTTTTGCGAGGACATGAAGTGATTGATCTATCCTTACTACTTCGAAGTTTAGAACATAGCACTGTATCCTTGTTTAACCCTTTGACTCCCGCATCCTGTCCACCAGCACTCTACATTGTCCATCATGCTAGCAAAGCAAAAACTTAACTCTTTAACTCCATCACCCAATCCAGCAGCTTCCTGCAGGAAGCTGATGGATGGGGTGAGGGAGTCAAAGGGTTAAGCTTTGTACTTGGTGGATAGATTGTAGGAGTCAAAGGGTTAACCAAATCTTCCTTTGCAGGAACCTAAAAACTACCTACCCTCTTCCAAGAACCCTTGCTGGTACGAGGACCCAAGGAGGGAGCAAGGATTTCGATGTATACCCTATTTCTACATTGCCGGGGTGGCCAAGTGTGGTACTACGGATCTTTACAAACGTCTGCGGATGCACCCGGACATCATGCAGGGCACCAAAAAGGAATATCACTTTTGGGACCGTGAGAGATTCGGAAACGTAGAAACCACAGATGCGGGAGAAGTGCTGAAAGTGCATAGAAGTGAGTAGAGAATAACAGAAAGAGTGTATTGTATGTTTTAAGGGACGCAGGTAAATAAGCACACACAAAAAACACCTTTCTGACGTTGGAATGTGCAGTTATTTTTTTTAATGTGGTTGGTTTCCAAAACATGAATATCAGATATTAGAATATGGCACGAGTAAGGATAGGAAATGTGGAGGATGGTGACTGGGAACAGAGGGTGGGAGACAGTGACAGGGACAGCAGGGAGGGTGGCAGGGTGGTAACTGGGAACAGGGGATGGGAGATAGTGAGAGGGACAGCAGGGAGGATGGCAGGGTAGTACCTGGGAACAGGGGATGGGAGATAGTGAGAGGGACAGTAGGGAGGGTGGCAGGGTGGTAACTGGGAAAGGGAGTGGGAAACAGTGAAAGGGACAGTAGGGAGGTGGCAGGTGGTAACTGGGAAAGGGGGTGGGAGACAGGGACAGCAGGGAGGGTGGCAGGGTAGTACCTGGGAACAGGGGATGGGAGATAGTGAGAGGGACAGTAGGGAGGGTGGCAGGGTGGTACCTGGGAAAAGGGGATGGGAAACAGTGAGAGGGACAGTAGGGAGGGTGGCAGGGTAGTAACTGGGAAAGGGAGTGGGAAACAGTGAGAGGGACAGTAGGGAGGGTGGCAGGGTAGTACCTGGGAAAAGGGAGTGGGAAACAGTGAAAGGGACAGTAGGGAGGGTGGCAGGGTAGTACCTGGGAAAAGGGGATGGGAAACAGTGAAAGGGACAGCAGGGAGGGTGGCAGGGTAGTGACTGGGAACGGGGCAAAGGCCTTTCTCTCTCTCTCTCTCTCTCTCTCTCTCTTTCTTTCTTTTTTTTTTCTCTCTCTCTCTCTCTTCTCTCTCTCTCTCTCTCGCACGCTTTATTGGAATTAACACTGACTAATTCAAGACCTGTGCTCTGTCTTGCAGAACCGTGGACCTTCAAAGAGTATACTGACGTCATCACAGGAGATGAACTCAAGGTGGTTCAGAAGGAAATCCAGAGTGGAACTGGATCTATTAAAGTCTTCGGTGAGTTACAATATAAACAGCAACGACAAGAACGACGACAACGATGATAACACCAACAACAACCGCATTAACAATGACAGCTACAAAGAGAGTTCCCTTCCTTGCGTATAGCGAAACTTTATAGAATGAAAGTTATTGAACGGAAGCTATCAAGTCGTCAAACAGGCGACGTTTTGACTTCTTATGTTATCTTCCACAAGCCAGTCTGTTGGTTACTCGGCAAGCTCTGTATACGCTGAATGATTTGACAGACTCCAGCGTATTATTTTTATTTTATGAAATATGGAGGGGTAGGGTACTCATTTACTTCCCCCCAGAAATTCTGTCTCTTCTTTTATATTTGTTTTGTTTGTGTACTTTATTGCCTTGTGTTATAGTCCATGGCATTGTGTTGCATTGCTTTGCGTTGTATTGTTGTATGCAAGTATGGTGTCTCACGGATCTATATTTTTTGTTTACAATGTTCCCGCCTTTACATACCAACACCAGATCTGGAGTCCGAACAAGGCCCTGGGGCATAAAATTAACACGTGTGACCTAATTACAAGCACCAAGATTAGAGAATTGATGGGAGTAACACCAGCCTACCATCATATTCGGCAGTGAATCCCATCAGCTCAGCTAGCATATAATATAAATATATGGGGATTTCAAACAAGAGGCAGACCAAGAAAAACATGGAACGAGGGGCATTTCTCCACTTGAGGCCTTCCATCTGACTGGTGACGATAATGTTTGTCCCCGTGACACCCATGTCAATACAAGCAGACAGATAAAAGAAAAGAGAGATGTTTTGTTATGTTTGTCACAGACATCTATGTCCAAGAAAAAGTAAGTGGACAATATCTGACCACGCCATTGCAGCGCTCCCCGCGCTGCCAGTACAAATTTCTCTGGCAGACCCATCCTCCCGTACGGAGATTTCCGAAGCCATGACAAAAAACATACCTGGAAAAACATTAGGAGCTGATTATATTCCGTCACATATCCACAGGAATGAGAGCGAGATGCTCAGGAGAAGCAGACGAGCCTGTACCAGTCTGTATGACAACAGGAAGAAGTGCCTCATTATATTAAAGACGCCATGATCATCCACATTTACAATTGAAAGGACAGTAATACAGTATGGGATAACCATCGTCGGATATCCAACCTATGCGTTACGAGAAAGATCCGTGCCAACATCTTCCTTAACAAAATGATCACCGTTTTAGCCAACGCCATCATTGTTGACTCTTGAGCGTGGTTTTTGTGGTGGAAAGAATGCCAGCGACATGGTGTTTGCCTCTGCCATGCGCTAGCTGCAATGGAAATGTCGCGAACAAAACCAAGATTCCACATGATGTTTGTAGATCTGACTTCTTAAGTTTTTTGATTAATAAGAAGGACCTGTGGGAAATACTATGACAGTTTGGCTGCCCTCTAAAGCTTGTCTCGCCGATTGTTTCCTGTCATCAGGGCTTGCTGGCCAGGGTGCAAGGGAATGGGGAGGCAGCGGAACTCTTCCCAGTGCAAACAGAGTGAAACAGCGATGCGTTGTAGCACCCATACTTTTCTCCATCTTCTTTACAGCAATGTTGGTCGATGCATTCGGAGACTTTGACAGGGGAGGGATGTACATCCAATTCTTCTCAGATGGAAAACTTACAGAGACTTCGAGCCAAGACCAAAGTGCTCAAATTCAGCATGTAGAAATTTTCTTTGCAGATGTATACGCACTGGCCACTCGCTTGCACAATGACATCCATCACATAACAAAGATTTGTAGCGTTCTGCAAAGACTTCGGCACTGTTTCAGCCATTATCATCTCAACCATCTCCGAATGACATAATTATCATGAGAGATGATGACTGGACAAATTCTGCTACTTGGGCAGTACAGTGACCAACATCCAATCTCTTGGTGTAGAACTGACACTGCGAATCTCGAAGACCAGGTTTTTGCCTTTGGAAGACTGACCAAGTGATTGTGGCAAAAACATGGCGTCAGGTTCGCCAGAAATTTTGCTGTGAACAGAGCGGTGGTCCTGAATGCCTTGCCGTAGTGCTGCGTTGTTGGACTACCTACCAGTGACACATTCAGCAGGCGGAACGGTTCTACCAACAATATCTTTACAAGATCTGCAACATCACGTGGAGATTCGAGTGTTCAGTCTTCAAGGCTTGAACATGAAGTGTGGTTTGCCCAGCACTGAGTGTTTAGTCATCAGGTGCCAGCTCCATCGGCCAGGACACGTTGTCCATACGGAAGACAACAGCGTCCCAAAGATGCTCCTGTACGGAGAGGTGTAACAGAAACACGGTGACCAGCGAAAACCACTAATGCGATACAAAGATACTCTGAAGACCAGGCTCATGAGCTGTGACATCAATATCACCAACTGGAAAAACATTGCCCGGAGCAGAGTAAGATGGCAACAGCCGTGCACACAGGGTGCAATCACATTTGAACTGTGCAGAGCAGCTGCTGTTCAACAGCTGAGGAATCAGCGAAAGCGGAACCCAAGGCTGCAAAACTCCTTCCCACGTCGTGTCTGTACATGTAAAGTAATCCCCTAAAATTGGTCCTGTATTCCACATGCAGTCCCACACAATCACTTGAAAGTGTATGTCTACCCATCTGTCGGATCGACGGGAGAGTGTCATAATCTATAACTGCAGTTCTCATCGGGCAGATTTCCAAAGCTGTTGATATTCTTCGATATTCAGCACACCCCCCCCCCCCCCCCTTGTTATTTCTTCATACACTATATAAAGAAGAAAGCTTGTACCATAACGGTAGATCTGTGCGAATGTTTGTGTCGTGGAAGTCTTCCCTTTTTGTCCAGATATTACCAGAGGAGTAGTGCATACTCCTTTTCCTGATTTACCAACCATGAACAGGATCATGATTCCATTTACACACACAAATGTACACATCGGTAGCAACGAATCACTTGATTAAAACTAAACACAGCAATTTCTCTTTCAAGCATGTTGTAAATCTTCAGTAAAACTACGCCATTTGGGTACTGTCCTGAGCACTGATATCACCTTGTTTAAGCTGTACAAGGACTAGTTAAAGACAGGCCCATTAGAACTAAATGCTACTATTTCTGAGTAATGAAGTGTCTAGAAGTTTAAAGTTTTAGCCTGCTGCACATCACTACTGCATTGCAGGTCCGTGCATTCCAGAAGTATATCTGTAAAACCATATACCATATTAGGTTATGGAATATACATTGGGGCTTAGTGGCGTAGATATGGAGTGCCTGCCATCCAGTCTCACTGCATTAGTTTGTACGGGTTCAGATCTGGCTGGAGAAAAACTGCGTGTGGCGTTCAGTCTGTTCGGCTGTGAGCGTATTGGTACCATACCCTGTTCAGGATTGGAGAAGATAAAACGGCGAGGGAGAGGAGATGGACACTGCCCTCCTAATCAATGTGCCCACAGAAAAGTAGACATCCCTTCCATCTCATTGCCCAACGATCTCCGAGTTATGGGACAATCCACAACGCAGTGTACGAACAGTGTGTACCAATAAAGCGGGAGATGGCAGACGTATTGGCAGATAGATCGCATCGCATTGCTTTGTACGCCGTTCAATAGGATTAACAGGTCAGCGCTAATCATGTTGTCTTAGTCCATCTGCACTGTATCATGATGTCTAAAGCTGTGTCAATAGCTGTGTCTGACAATATGAAAACAATCAGCATCGCCGTGGTTAAGACAAGCAGTATTATATTCAAAACAAAATGAAATAGTCCGTATGTGCACTGTTCTGTTTAATCGTTATTCATGAATGTGTTCATATTCAAGTATTTTCGAATACAGGAGTGGACAACCAGAACCGTCTGTGGTGATCCAAATCCTAATTTAAAACAAATTAACATACTGGCGGGTTTCAGTGTTTCTAAAACAAATACAGCTTGCCAGAATATCTTCGCATTTTCTTGCTAAGTTAGAGTCGTAGTACGTCGTGCCCTGAATAAGTTAGCTCAGAATACGCACAAAGTCCACAAAACTGACCTAGCAGAATTGCAGTCTCCTCAAGTCGTTGGCCTCAGAGTAACGTGATTCTAATGACTCCTGTTGTGTCCATGGATTCCGTTATGTGTTGGGGAGCCGGAATGAATGGTGTCGGAGTAATCATTAATATCAAAGTGGCTCAGACAATCAGGCAGAAAAAGTCACCTAAACTGCACACTCTAATTCATTTTTGTGAGTGTATACATAAATAAATTATGCGTGTGCATATATAGATATATATACATACATAACACCTCTCTCTCTCTCTCTGTGTCTCTGTCTCAGTTTATCTGTTTTTCTCTATCTCTCTCTGTCTCTGTCCCTCTCTCCCTCTCTCCATCTCTATCTCTGTCTCTCTCTGTGTCCCTTTGTCTGTCTGTCTTCATCTCTGTCGCTCTGTCTGCCTGTCTGTCTGTCTGTCTCTCTCTCCCTCCCACCCTGTCTATCTATTTGTCTATATATGTATGTGTATGCTGTATGTATGTTTGTGCATATGTATGTGTGCGTGTATGTGCATGTGTGTGTTTGTGTGTACCAGGGGATGGGTCTCCTTCCTACCTGTGGGACATCCACAACTGGCAGCTACTGGAGGGTAACCAGGGCTGCAAGGAACCCCGCGTGGTCATCGGTCAGCACATCCGTCACATCTACCCGCCCTCCAAAATGATCCTCATCTTCAGGCATCCCACAGCACGGTGAGTGAAAAACGAGACACTTAGCACAGGAATGTCTGTTAGGACTGTTTTCGTACAGACTACTGCAGTTATTTCTCTAGAGATTTTAGTGTAGGGATGGAGCTCCAACGTTCCAGGCTGATTTCACAAGTTTGAGTCTGGTTAAAAACTAAAAAAACGAAAAACCCCTGTGCGTACGGCCTCAAGCTGTGAATGAGTACCTAACCCTGTTTCAGTGTTGGGTCAGATAATACGGCGGAAGCGAGGAAATGTGCGTCATCTTCATAATTTTGGTCCCCGATAAAAGTTGAGGTCATGTTCTTAATAATTCTGGTCCCCGTTAGAAGTTGAGGTCGTGTTCTTTATAATTCTGGTCCCCAATAAAAGTCGAAGTCACGTTCTTTATAATTCTGGTTCCCGATAGAAGTTGAGGTCGTGTTCTTCATAATTCTGGTCCCTGATAAAAGTTGAGGTCATGTTCTTCATAATTCTGGTCCCTGATATAAAGTTGAAGTGGGTCATGTTCTTCATAATTCTGGTCCCTGATAAAAGTTGAGGTCATGTTCTTCATAATTCTGGTCCCCGATAAAAGTTGAGGTCATGCTCTCATATTCTGGTCCCTGATAAAAGTTGAGGTCATGTTCCTCATCTTCTGGTCTCGATAAAGATTGGGGTAATGTTTTCATAATTCTGATCTCGATGAAAGTTGAGTCATGTTCTTCATAATTCTGGTCCCCAATAAAAGTTGAGCTCATGTTCTTCATAATTCTGGTCCCCAATAAAAGTTGAGCTCATGTTCTTCTAATTCTGTCCCAATAAAGTTGAGGTCATGTCTTCATAATTCTGGTCCCGGAAAAAAGTTGAGGTGATGTTCTTCATAATTTTGGTCCCCGATGAAAGTTGAGGTCATGTTCTTTATAATTCTGGTATCCGATAAAGATTGGGGTCATGTTTTTCATAATTCTGGCCCCGATGAAAGTTGAGGTCTCTGTCATGTCATGTACCTACGATCTTATGGTTATGGGACAAGTTTCTTGCTTTACTTTTGCCTTGAAACTGGACTGGTCCGTCTGGAGACACTTTTCGGCGGGAAATAGCCGCCGCTGTTTCTTCATGGTGGTGCTGCTGTTTCTGTTTGTTCCGCGGGACATATATTCTCGATACGAATCTCACACACAGACACACACAGACGGACACACACACACTGACACACACACACACACACACACACACACACACACACACACACACACACACACACACACACACACACACACACACAGACGCACACACCCACAGACGCACACACCCACAGACGCAAACACACAGACACACACACAGACGCACACACACACATAGACACACACTCACAGATACACACACACACACACGCACACACACATAGACACACATACACACACGCGCGCGCGCGCGCGCGCACGCTCATGCACACACGCACGTACAGAAAAAGAAAAGATGGAGGCTTCATATGGTCTACACCGAAGTGAAGGAAAAGGTCGGCTCATTGCCGCCACAGTCACAAGAGGAGGATGGTGCTTCACTGTCTAATGAAAAAAGTTCATTAACAACTTCGACACATTTTAGATCTACTTCTAGATATGCAGCAGTCTCTCTTTAGGAACCAGACACATACAAAAATAGAAACAGAACGCGTATCAAATGTAACAAAATAAGACAAACGCTTCAAGTTCTCTCATGCTCTTGTAAAGCGCTTAGGGCTCTTGTGAGAGTAGGCACTGCTGTACTACTAGTTAGTAGTAGTAGTAGTGGCAGTAGTGTTGTTCGTCCGTCGTGATCGACGATGACCAAGATCATCACGATTCATGTGTCCGGCTGTGACTGATGAGGCCGATTCGTGCGCGAAAGGCTCGGCCACAGATGAGACATGTGTTCTGCTGGATTGTGGACTTGGGAGTTGGCTCGGGATTTCCGCAGCTCTCGTTTCTTTCGTGCTCCACTGATCCTGCTTTGTTCGTAGGAGGAGGAACCTTCGCCAACGCAGCTTCTCTATGATGAGCGGTCTTGTGTAAGGGCCTCCCATGTCTTGGTGTCGATACCGAAGTTTTTCAGGGACGCTTTAAGCGTGTCCTTGAAGCGCAGCTTTGGCCTTCCTCGCGAGCGTATGCCGTGCGCTAGCTCACCATAGAGCAGTCTCTTCGGGAGACGCGTGTCTTGCATACGCACGATGTGTCCGGCCCATCTGAGCTGGGCTCTTCTGAGCAGGGTGTGAATGCTAGTCATTCCGGCCTGATCGAGGACATCTGTGTCAGGTATTCTATCCTTCCAGGTGATCTTCAGGAGCTGTCTGAGGATGTTGATGTGGAATCGGCTGAGTTTCTTGGCATGGCGCTCGTATACGGTCCATGTCTCACAGGCATACAGAAGGGTTGGCAGAACGGCTGCCTTGTATACCTTCAGCTTGGTGAACAGTTTGCTACCTCTCCTGTCCCATACCGATACCCTGAATCGTCCGAAAGCTGAACTTGCTTTGGCAATGCGTGTGTCTACCTCAGTGTCTATGTTCACTGATCTTGAGATCGTGCTTCCGAGGTATGTAAAATTGTCCACAGCTTTCAGGGTTTCTCCCTTGACAGTGATGCTTGGTTCTGAGTACCGCTGTTGTGGTGCAGGCTGAATATCATCATTATCATCATCATCATCATCATCATCATCATCATCGTTGTTGTTATTATTATTAAAGGTGGGCAGTAAACAGATCAATAAAAGTGTGACTGCCAGCGTTCAAGCAAACAGGACCCAGAAAAAAAAAACACGAAAAAAAAAAAGAACGCGTATTTAATACAAGACAAGACGGGCGCGAATTTTCGGCCAACTGGCCTTCGTCAGGCGTAAGGAGGCCTTTTCTCACGCTGGTAGGAGCAGCAGGAAAGTTTCAGTCTTTTCCTCCTAATTTTTATACCTGATGTTTGTTTGTGATCTTACGCTTGACAAAGGCCAGTTGGCCGAAAATTTGCGCCTGCCTTGTCTTGTATTAAATACGCGTTCTTGTTCTTTTTTCTTGTTTTTTTTCTTCTTGTTTTCTTGTTTTTTTGTTTGTTTTTTTGCCAGTAAACAGATCAGTTTTTATTTTGCAGGCTTTGATAGAACTCAAGGCTTCAGATCCTGAATCTATGTTAAAAGAAAGGAAGGCTGACAAATTGAGTTCCAATTGGACACCTGTAACTTCCCTCCAGTGGTACTCTTTTGACTATGTGATTATGCTTGCAGACTGTATTCGCGATTCTTGTCCCGAATCTGGCGCACGCAGTTCCTGAAGGAGGCCACCTCTCAGACGTTCCACGACTATGTAGAGAAGGGGGTGAAGATGTACCAGGAGTGTTTTAAGCGATGGTCTATACGTACTTGTGCCTACAACTACACCCTTTTCGATAATGCTGTGGTAAGTTGATCCTGCCCCCTCCCATAAAAGAGAGAGAGAGAAGGTGGGAGAGAGAAAGAGAGAGAGAGAGAGCGTCTTTCAACTCTTCTCACCGGCTTCCCCCAGTTTCTTGCAGGAAGAGTGAAGGAGTGAAAGGGTTCATTTTATAAAGATAGATGATCACGATTTAGAGAGCGCTGCAGCACCCTACTGCCGCTCTTGACTCCTTACAGTGATGATATCAATAAAATTTTACATAAAAATGAATTACTTAAATACTGCGTTGCACTCACGTATACATGTACACACGCACACGTACGCACACACATCACAGCACACGACCTGGCCTGCACATACCCATTTTTACAGGGCATAGTCACAGTTTTGCTTTTAGTTCATTTTAAATAGTGAAATGGCGAAGGTTAGATGAAACAGATGTGGATTTTACCTGAGGTTTGAAAACAGAGAAAGGAGGGATACCACGAATTGCTAAAAAGTAGTGAAGTGTAACAGTGGTGATCCAGAGAAGATGGAATGAATGGGAGGTCAAAGGTTTTGTCAAAATGTGCTCTTAAGTTGAGTATTTTATCAACAAAGAACAGTGACTGTCTCGGGTTTCTTTTTGTTGTTGTTGCTGCTGCTATGATGATGGTGACGATGGGAATGATAATCTTGATGTTATGGAGTTCCATCTAGAAATAAGACTGCGTGACAGGGCTGTACTCAACGCTTACGAGCATAATATATCCCGGCGTCAACCAGGCCCAAGAGATACGGACATCTCCGGTGTTGGTCAGGAGATTTAAGCAGCACCTTCAGTGACGTATCCGTGAAGTGGATGAAGCTGGACTGTGTGGTCCCAGTCTTCCCAATGATCCCATAGCGCTTACATTTCTGGGTAGAGCCGGTTATGGCCAAAGAATTCCACAACGATTTTGACAAGACTGATAGAATTCGAATCCACAACCTTCTAGTGGGTAGTCCGTTACGCTCATCATTGCATTAGGACGACTGGTGAGAACAGTGAATTTATCCAGCGATGTTCACACATAATTGTAGGTACAACTTTACCCTCTTCGATGCTGCTGCGGTAAGTGGAACAAAACCACACAAAACACGTATTGTACAGGTCTATAATGATATGGCAACCTGCAAATATGTGTTCAACGTTATGTAACGTATGTAACATTTTCATATATGGTATGTAACGTTTAAAAACATAGTTGTTAAAGCCCAATAAACGGTAAGCTTCTTTAACCCTTTGACTCCTGCACGCTTTCCACCACATCAAAAACTTAACCTTTTGATTCCCTTATCCTATTCACCAGCTTCCTTTGGGAAGCTGGTGGACGGGGTGAGGGAGTCAAAAGATTAAGTTTTTGCTTTGCTGGCATGGTTGACAATACAGGATGCTGGCGGACAGGGCGCGGGAGTTAAAGGGCTCACTAGACTAATTCTTGAGTATTGAAGAGCACCACATCTTTACAGAAGAATGGCTAAAGATCTGACGTGCGGCATTTTTGTAAAGTTTATAACACTAACAGGACATTGAAAGCCACCGACTTTTTTTTTCAAATGTGTATAACAAAAGCTGTTCAAAACTGCAACAGGTACGATTGGTGGAGGGAATGTACCCCATTTTCTGGCTGACTGGCTCAGGATCTGGCCCAGAGACCAAATGCTGTTTCTCCGCAATGAAGATTACGGTAGAAATTTGACGGAAACCCTGGAGAAAGCCTTCGACTTTTTAAGAGTCGGTATGGATCACGCGCACAAATGTACACACTCATACGCAAGCAAACAAGTATGGAAAAACGCAAGCACGTAAAACACACATAACACACACACATGCACACACAGAGCAGACACACGCATACACACGACACCCCACACACACACACCACACACACACACGCATACGCACACACACACACTCACGCACGCATGTGAATGCGTGCGCACACACACACATTCGCACACACACACACACACTCTCTCTCTCTCTCTCTCTCACACACACACACACACACACACGCACACACGCACGCACGCACACACATACACGCACGCACGCGCGCCACACACACATACACGCACGCACGCACACACACACACACACACGAAAGCACGCACGCACACACACACACACAACACACACACACACGCACGCGCGCACACACACACACACACACACACACTCACTAACTCACTCACACACGCAAGCGCGTGCGCGCACATCCTTCCAGTCGATTTCAAACAGAAAGTACAAAAGCGGTAAATAGCGTGCACGATGTAGTTCAAGTTGTAATTAGACAGCCAAATCATACTGACAGTCAGACTTGTTCTACAAAAAAAAAAACCCATCAACAACAATGACAACAACAAAACAAACAAGCATTAGTACAAAGAGTGTCTTCTTGTCATCAGGAGACTGACAGATACAGTCAATTGGTTCCCTTGTGGTCATACAGTTTGACTGTGTCCCACAAAAATTGCTTGATGTCTTGAAAACTATAAAACTCCTTTATTTGTTGAGTATTTCAGCCAACTTGAGTTTGAAATAAATGTATAAGAGAGCCCAAGTCAAAGATTTCTCAAAGTTTGGGTCTCAGGAGATCAAGCATGGGCCATGCCCATTTAATCTCACGTGAGTTATGTATGTGTATGAATGTTTGCATGCGCGCTCAAGGTTTGGGTCTCAGTAGCCCAAGCATGGGCCATACCCACACAGGGCTTAAAACGTTCTGGGCGGAATTCCGCGATTTCGGTTTGTAAAGAAAAAAAAAAAAAAAACGAAGGGAGCTAGGCATCCGTGATCGGCTTGCAAGCGTTCATAGCAACGGCGCGCAAGTTATGGCCCCTGATTTGCCCCCGGACCCCCCTCCCCCCCTAGTTTCAGTGGTTTTTTCCTCCTCCTGTTTTAAGCCCTGCCATATAATCTCAGGTGTAGGCATCTGTGTGTCATGTATATGTATAAATGCTTGTATGTGCGCGTGTATGCGTGTGTCGTGTTGTCATTGGTTCAACGAGGGAGTTATTTGTGCACGAAAATATTGAGACAGAAGACATTAAACCGTAACTGGAAGAGGAGAGGGGATCAACAGGTAACTGATGTAACTAACTATAACTAGATAAACAGTTAATTAGCTAAACTCAACGACTGATCACCGAGTCACAACGAGATATATATGATAACCATCTGGACTTTTTGATACACTGACAGCACCATCGTATGTTAATGATGATTCCAATATTTCGTAAACCATATCCTTACAAAATACTGGAGCGTATCGTTTCATCTAAACGCAAGAAAGAATAGGATCAATGATATCTTCTATTCACAAAGATACAACATTCCTGATGTAGTTTGTTTCGAAAGTGACAGATTTCCACCGGGACTTTCTCATCATCATCATCAGATGCCCTGCCGCATGGCGTTGGCGACCATGGACTTCCAACCATCTCTATATCTCGTTGCCCCCAGCATCTCCCCACCTCCTCATCCCCAGCCGTTCTGCTAATATTAAACTGGTTTCTTTTTGAGCTGAATTCAGAATTCATGTTATTATTATCATACATTTACTTGTCTTGGGACTGTTTCAAAACACAGGTGCACCTCACAGTATAATGTGCATTTTAGTAGCGAAGGATCTGTGTATTAAATGATTATGGTGAGCACTTAGATTCTCGTTTGGCCGTTTGTCAAACATGATCACTGCAACAAAAAGAACAATGAGATGGTGTGCAAAAGAAAAATACTTTCAGCACGATTACTTTCTATCTTGAATTATCCCCTTTGTCATTTTGATAATTCAAGAGTTCAAAGCACTGACTTTGAATCGGCAGAAAAGCAGTATCTATGATATTTTCTCCGGAAAGTTAGTTAAGTAATTTCAAGTTATTAACATTGCGAAGAATTCAGCTGTAAAGACTGACTTTTTTGTCTTTGTGAATTTTTTTACAATTATGATCAGGTATTAAATATGCTGAACCTGATTTTTCCTGAATCAGTTGTCCATCGGTGTTATAGTCTGGGTTTACTTTTTCAAGATAATATCTCCTCGCTTGGAATAAATTCCATATGCACTACCGCTACAGATGCTAAGTGATGGAGAAAATCCAAGATGGTTATATCACAAGTCATGAACCTGCACGATGTCTGAATCGTGAGATCTTGCCTAGCGTGTGGGTTTTATGTTTCTTTCTGTATCAGCTTCTCGTTTCTGTATGTCTGTATCAATCTGTCATTGAAATATCTTAGGCTGTGTTGTAGTCAAATGCATACCTCCATATCTCCATCTGCAGTGTTCTATGAAAATACATTCTCGTTGAAATGGATGGAAACACATCCAGCCTTCTTCAGTGCGAATATATTATTCAAACGAACTCCGCAGCTGCAGGGATTGGCAATGGGAGTCAGTCTACGGACAATGACTAGAATTTCAAAAGACCGACTGGCATTCCTCCTTGAGGGTCGGGTCGATCGACCCCATCAATGTACCCTGCTATCGGTCGGCCCCGCATAAAAACTACTGAAATGAGCAGTTTAATTTCACCAGAGGATAGAGAGAGCGCAGCAGCTGGTTCTGCTGTTGCCTAACCCGTTTACGGTTAATCATACTCTTCGCTTTCAGTTTCAGTTTCAGCTTCTAAAGATGACGTCTCCGCGTTCGGAATGAATTCCATATGCATTAACGGTACAAGTGCCACGTGTATGGTGATCATGGCACAAGCCTTAAAGCCTGCACATAAACCCATGAGCTGGCCAAGTCCTGAGGCCCTACCTAGACTATGTTTTACCTAGTCTATATTTTACACTGGTATTTTATCAGCCTACCACTGGAATGATCTTGGTTACATTGATAGTCTACAATAAAAGGCCAAGGGCTATTTAAAGGACAGCTTGATTTGTTTGGTCGCAAGGCAAAGAAGCAGCTGAAGGGATGCTTTCTGTGTCAGCCATCTTCATCAACAGCAGACTGTGAGCGAACATAATCTTTCATCTTTGAGGAACAGGCTTTTGCCTGAAACACAGAGCAAACTTCTTCCTGTCAAACTTGGACAACCTCATTGTCAAATGGCCTTGTGCTTGTGGAAGGGTCATCTAGAAAAAGAAATTTTGTAAATGTGCGTCCTGAATTAGCAAAAACCTCTGTCACAGTTTTTTGTCCTTGTGGTGGTGACAGTTCGTAATACATGTAGAGTTCTGTTAAGGGTTTCACAATAAATGCTGTGTGTATGTGTGTGTGTGTGCGTGTGTGTGTGTGTGTGTGTGTGTGTGTGTGTGTGTGTGTGTGTGTGTGTGTGTGTGTGTGTGTGTGTGTGTTGTTACCAGTTCAAAATCTATGTTAGTGTGCATGCAAGAACAGGCTGTTCCGGGCGTAAGAAAATCGGGATGCGACAGATGTGGTCGTGCTGCGTTATTGGACCAACTGACCCCGAAAAAGACCCAATAAATTATGTCTCATGCCAATCCGTGCAACTTCATTAAAGAATCTAATACTTGGATAATGAACTGCAAGTCCCCATCCACTCCTCTGTTTGGGACACTGCACATTATGGCAATCGCCATTGTTATTATTTCTTTTTTTATTGTTATTGTTATCATTGTTGTTATCATCATTATTTCTATCATTATTATTATTATTGTTATTGTTCTTATTATCAATTTATTATTATCATTACTATTGTTGTTGTTGTTGTTATTATTATTATTATTATCATCATCATCATCATTATTATTATTATTATCGTTATTATTATTATTATTATTATTATTATTATTGTTATTATTATCATTATTATTATTACTATTGTTTATTATTATTATTATTATTATTACTACTACTACTACTACAACCATCATCATCGTCATCATCATTACATTATTATCATTGTTGTTATTATTATTATTATTACATTATTATTATTATTGTTGTTGTTGTTATTGGTGGGGGTGATGGTGTTGTTGTTGTTGTTGTTGTTGCTGTTGGCGACTACCCATTGGGCTATAGTTGACTAAATCTCCATTCATAAGCAGCTAAGATCTTTTGCGGTCGCATATTAGACACAAAAGCAATTACAGGTATATAGCTACATTCAGCCTCTTTAGTTCAATAAATGGAGATATTTAAAGAAAACCACATGATGATACCCTCGCAGCTGCTGCCACCTGTGCAACAGCATACAGTGGCTACATTGCTCTCTCTCTCTCTCTCTCTCTCTCTCTCTCTCTCTTCTCTCTCTCTCCCTCCCTGTCTCTCTCTCTCTCCCTCTCTCTCTCTGTCTCTCTCTCCCTCTCCCCTCTCTCTCTGGTCTCTGTCTCTCCCTCCCTCCCTTTTCTCCCCTCCCTCCCTCTCTCTCTCCCCTCTCTCCCTGTCTCTCTAGCTCTCTGTCTCTCTGTCTCTCTCTCTCCCTCTCTCTCTCTCCCTCCCTCCTTCCCTCTCTCTCTGTCTCTCTCTCCCCTCTCTCACTGTCTCTGTGTCATACACACCAACCACTCCCATTCCACACACACACACCACACACACACACACACACACACACACACACACACACACACACACACACAACACACAACCCACACATACACACACCACCCCCACCCCCACACACCAGTCTCCTTTCCTATCCCATCCATGCACAAGTTAACCACTCCTCATTCTTTTTTTTCTTTTTTTTTCCTTCAAATCCACAGCCAAACTAACAGGCTCTGACTATGACCAAGTGATGACCCAGAGACTGTCGAACGTGGGCAGCGAATACGATAAGATTGGACCCATGAAGCAAGAAACGATCAAAATTTTGGACAAGTTCTACCAGCCTTTCGTCGAACAGTTCGCCGAAATGCTTCAAGATCGCCGCTTTCTCTGGCAGGACACATACACGCCTAGTCTGTGATTATGATCCTGATGTAGTGATATGTACATCAATGTTGTTAGGATACAGCTTCAGATAGGGGTGACAGTCTTTCGTTTGTTTGTTTATTTGTGGTTTTTTTGTTTTTTGAAGGAATATGCATGTGTGGTATCGTGAGTTGTCAGTCAGTCTGTTTACTGTGCTCTTATTTTGTTTGTATTGTTTTCACTGTATGTGTCTGTGTTTCTGAAGCTGCAAGAACAATGAGAGAGAGAGAGCGCGCGCCTTATATAAGCTCACAAATTAAAATAACCACGCACGCACATATACATTATAGGACACCCCACACACACACACACACACACACACACACACACACACACACACACACACACACGTATTACGCACACACAGCTGCCCCCCCAAAAAAACCACATCTACAATTTTTTAATTGTTCTTATGTTTCGCGGATGCATGCATGGACATTATCCAACACACGCCGTGCAGGCAGTAAGTTGCTGCACAGTCTGCACGCTCCGTCTTTGGTGTGTATGCATGCTGTGTGTTTTCATGTTTCCAAAAACCGGGCACTGACATAACTTATGGGATCTATACACACGAAGGGAGTTTAGGCACTGGCAGATCACTACACATTTTTACCTGGAAAATCGGAAAAACCCCACCCTTGACCCAACACGCAGAGGTTATGAGGATCGAACCCAGCAACTTCCGATTGGAAGTCAGATGTTTACCCACTTGACTACGGCACCCATCACACTCACACTGAAGTAAATAAAACGAGACAATAAGCCAGACCAGTTTTCAGCTTCAATTCAGTCAAACATGATTTCATGATTACTACAGTACATACACATATGACTTGAAAATATAATCATAACAGATATCTAAGCCTTCATATTTACTCTGTGTACTGGAAAGGTCTCGAGCTTCTGTCCTTTTATTTTCGGTCCTAGTTTTACCACCTAGGAGGCATTACTGCTATGCCTAGCCTCCAAACTAAGCAAACGGCAAAAGAATAAACACTCTTTCTCTTTCCCCGGCATACCGGCACACTCCCAAAATGTGTGGGCAAACTGGCGCTTGATAGTACTGTGGACTGAAAGTCTAATATCTTGACTTCATTCTCATCCCCTGACATCAAGACTGACCCGTTTGCTGCCCATCTTATTGTTCCAATCATTCTTGTTATATCAGTGCGTTTTAGATCTGTTTCTCCCTCTTTCCATCTCTCCCCTACTCCCATTTCAAGACCTTGTCAGCGCACGTATTAGTATTTGGCGCAGGCTCAAGAAATCTCTTAGTTGTCGGCAGATGTAAGAAGAGTGCATATGAAATTGTCTGAACGTGATGAACCCGTGAAAAACTCTTTAACTACTACCACGTATCTTCAGGTGGCTCTTACACACATCACCCATGGCAGGATCGTTCAATCGCAGTACCAGGGCTCGGGACTGTGCATGAAAGTTCGATAACGAGTCGCTGTAAAGTCACCCACCAGAGAAGGTTTATCACTGCGCCAGAGTCATGCAAACTTACACGTTGTAAGTCATATAATTCTCATTATCCCATCTGTTTTGAAGACGATGGAACAGTGAACACCAGAAGTCACTGTATCAAAATTGCAGTCTTTTGTAACCGGTTGAAAAAAATTAGTATACCACCAACTGATACTAGTACTGGAGACTTGGTTTTGACACAGCTGTCATTATCATGGTTGTTGTTGTTGTTGACGTTAATATATGATACTTTTTCCATGATGTACAAACTTCATTGTATTGAAACAGAAGGTGAAAATATATTCTTTATTAATAGTCTTCTTGTTATCATCATTATCACTATTATTATTATCATTGTTGTTGTTATTATTATTATCATAGTATTAATGTATACTTAAGTTGCACGATAATGAGAATAAAACATAAATAGAAGCTTTCTTTTGTCTGTTCTGTGTGGATCGTCAGGATTGTTGGAGTGATTGAAAGCAAATTCATGGAACGTGTCAAGGATTTGCAGCAATTAATATTTCAATATTTTCTTTGATCCCTTTTGGGCATGAAGATACATGGTAACAAACACAATTTCTACTAGTAAGAAAATCCAAACAATAGAAATAGTATTAGAATGAGAAAGAGAGAAGGGGAACAGGGATATAACACAGAAGGAGATAGGCAGAGAGAAAGAAGGGGGGAAGGGAGGGTAGAGGAAATACTTCAATCTTTTGTCGGACAAAAAGAATGCAGTCAGGTTTATCAAAATGTTTAAACACACATATGCATTACAAGGGGTCATGGAAAAAAAAAAGGCAAAATGACATTGTATAATAAATGGAAATTCTCTCCACAGATAGAAAAGCAAAGAGATGTGTTATATCATTTGCATCACATTATTTCATGTCACACAAAAGAAAAGAAAACAGAAAACAACTAAACCTGTAATTAATATGGAGTAATACTTTGCAGCATTTTGGATGAAAAAAAAATGTCACAAAAAAGAAAAATGCAAAGAAGGAAAACTCTAAAGAGCAGGACCAGTGAAAGAGGACATGTGAATCACTGTAAAACAAAATAAAATCAAAACAACAACAGCAAACAAAAGGGTGATCCTTGTACCTGCCTGCAACTGAGGTCAATTAATCTTCCAAGAATGGTGAAAACAGCAACAACAAAAACAAACAAGCTAAAATGTCATCATCATCATCAGGTGCCCTGCCGTATGGCGTTGGCGACCATGGACTTCCAACCATCCCTATCTTTCGTTGCCCCTAGCATATCCCCAACCCTCCCCATCCCCAGCCACTCTGCAAGTCCGTCCAGCATTCTCTCCCTGGGTCTACCTGGTGCTCTCTTTCCCTCCAGCTTTCCCGTTGTGACCAGTGCTCCAAATCCCCCTTCCTCATAAAATGGCCTATAAATGTTGCCTGTCTTTTCCTAATCTTCCTTATGAGTGATCTACTTGTGTCAGAAAGAGAGTCCTTGAATGTTATATAGAACCAATACTATTGTACGGATGCGAGGCGTGGACAGTCAGCAAGCAAAGCCAGAGCAAGATTGAGGCAGCCGAGATGTGGTTTCTCAGAAGAATGTTGAGAGTTCCATGGTCAGCAAAGCTAAAATGTACGCACAACAATTCTTTCAACTGACAACCTAGATAAACAGCACTCATGATTAAACATGCAAAATAAGAATAAGATGAAACGTGGTCAACTCGTTTAGGCAAAAAAACACACACATACACCAACACACGCACACACGCATACACGCACATAAAACAGATTTCCAATCAGAATTTTAGACATACTTTTCGTCCTCTTCTCACATTGGACGGAGCAGCAGGGAAGTTTCAGTCTTTTTCTCCTAATTTTTGCATCTGGCGTTTGTTTGTGACCTTACGCTTGACAAAATGGCCGAAAATTTGCGCCTGTCTTGTCTTGTTAATGATTAAATACGCGTTCTTTTTCTTTTTTCGTATTTTTTTTTCTGGTTCTTGTTTGCTTGAACGCTGGCAGTCACACTTGTTTTGGATACTTTTGTGTAATTTTATAAATCTTGCCAGTTTCAACAAAATAGATTTTTTACTTTGATGATCGATAATAATGGTGTGCAAAAACTAAGAGGTGCCGGCGGAGGCTGAACCCGAGACCACAGGACTCCTTCCTATGCAGCGCATATGGAGACATGAGCTCAAGAACCATCTTGTATCCCACATGAAGACCCATACTACACGTTCAAGTTCATGTTGCTTATAGCCCAGCCGACTACTAGAGCCATATCAGGGCTAACACCACGTCAAAAACGACAACCAGGCTAAGACTAAAGACAACAGTTAAAAACCATGCTCACAGTTAACTTTGCAAATCTAAAACGCAATTAAAAGAAAACCATACTTGGACATAAGATCACATCAGGTGAAATCTAATGATCTCTTGTAAAAAGTGGAAAATTGCATCAGTAGGGACACCTCAGAAGAGGTTCTATAAGGAGTCCGACGTTTAGTACTTTTGTCTCACATCGTACAAGTCCCAGCAATCAAGGAGGAGGTGTCTGATGCTCAACGGCTCATCACATGGTATACACCACGGTGCTTCTTCGTTTTTGAAAAGGTACGAACGAGTGTAGGATGTGTGACCCCGATAAGCATCCGTACGTCTACTCACTCATCGGATCGACGGGAGAGTCCGTCATCACAAAAAGGAAATATACATGTTTTCTTTGATAAATTGATATAATTAGATATATGATTGTCTCAAAATTCAGAAACTGCAGTGTTTGTGTTTTTTTTTTTGTCGTAACAGTCATGAAGAAACCCCACATCATCTCACCACTCTGAATATTTTTAATCTTTGTAGGTTCCAGTTTATACTCGCAATGAGAACACATGTATTTTTTCAGATTAACAAAATAAATAAATAAATAAAATGAAATGAAAAGAAAAAAAAAAAAAAGAAAGACAGAAAGGAAGAAAAAAGAAAGAAAGAGGGAAAAGGTAGAAAAGCCAAGAAAATTTTTGATCTTCTGAGACAAGTGAATAGATTTTTTTCCAAAAGATAGTTTTATATTCATAATTTCATTTTATCTACTATTAATCACTACACTTTCAATACGTGTATTCCTCCCTTCTCAAAATTGCAAATATCAACACTAATTCAACAAATATGGAAAAGTGGTTACCTTGTCTACAGTCTCTTTGTACATAACCAATTTGACACTTGACTATTCGTAACTCTCTCTCTCTCTCCTCTCTCTCTCTCTCTCTCTCTCCTCTCTCTCTCTCTTCTCTCTCTCTCTCTCTCTCCTCTCTCTCTCTCTCACCCTCTCTCTCTCTCTCTCTCACACATTTTTGAAGGGGGTGGGTTTTACAATTCAATTACACCCCCAGCTTGGGTCGCACTGAGTTCACAGTGCATAGTGGCCTATTTGCCTTTTACGCTCTTGTCTGTTTCTCTGTTCACTTTTCTGTCTTCCTGTAAATAAAATTCCCAAGTACTTACAGTCTGTAGTTTGGTAAAAATGTTGCCTTTTGATTCGGATTGTCACTTTTTCAGGTGCTTGTCCAATGACCAACAAAACAAAAAACAAAAACAAAAACACCAGAAAAACAACAAACACCCCCATCCACTTAACACACTCACACACACCACACACACACACACACACACAACACACACACACACACACACACACACACACACACACACACACACAACACACACACACAACAACAAACACACACAAAAACACAAACACAAAAACACAAAACAAAACAAAGCGAAACGAAACAGAACAAAAAAAAAAAAACCAAAAAAAAAACACAACTCTATGTGATACACTATTATGACGATCGATGTGTTCTTCCCGGAGCAGTCCGTGTTTCTCACACACGCACACAAAATTCTGTAACACACACACACACACACACACACACACACACACACACACACACACACACACACCAACACACAACCACACACACACACACACACACACACACACGCACGCACATACACACACACACACGCACACACACACACACACACACACAAACACACACACAAACACAAACACACAAACACACGTACACACACACACCCAGCACACACATATGTCGGATTAACAACTAGATATGATCAGACATGGTACAACATGATATAGCCTGAAAATAAAACATATCATGATATGACATAATTCAGTAGGGTACGATAAGACAACACAACATATCATGGCACAATTCAATACAATTCAGTCTAATGCAAATTACACCACAATATTATACCACAATACAGTGTATAACAAAACCAGCAGGGTCGGCACTGTTGATACTTAGTACTAAGATACTAAATCTTGTCTTTGTTCTTTGTCTTAAATCCCCCAAACTTGATAATCAGATGAAACCGTGATGTTCAGATTCCGCATGAAAGGGCTTTACGAATCATCATCATCATTATCATCATGTGCCCTGCCGCATGGTGTTGGCGATCATGGCCCTTCATACGAATCTATCTTTTGTCTCTGCAAGTATTTCTCCCATCCATCTGTCTTCATCCATTCCACAGATCCGTTCAATATTTTCTCCCTGGTTCTACCTGGTGCTTTCTTTCTCTCCAGCTTATCTGTTGTGACCAGATGCTCAAATTTCTCTTACCTCATAAAATGTCTCACAAATGTTGCTTGTCTTATCCTAATCTTCTTCCAGAGTTTTTTCCTCTTTCAAGACTGTTTCGTTTGTTTTCTTTGCTGTCCATAGAACTTATATTTTTCTCAGAAACTGCATTTCATCTGCCTCGATCTTGTTCTGACTTTGCTTGTTAATTTGATGTTCTTTTTGGTTTGGTTTCTTAAGTTTAGTTTCAACCTAAATCTTCCCATTACAGGATTGTGGTCACTGTTGCAATCTCCGCTTGGCAATGTCTTTGCTATCACTAAAATTTTTTTAATGTTTTATATATCAGAATGTAATTAATTTGATTTCTTGTGCTATCTCCTGGATTCATCCATGTCTATTTTCTCCTGTTAGGTTGCTCAAACCAAACATTTCCCATCATGAATTAATTTACTTGTGCCCACTCAATAATCCCCTTTCAAGGCCAAGAGAACCAACTATGTTATCTAGTTTTTCCTGCCCCACTTTAGCATTAAAGTCTCCCATTATTATTGTAATGCCCTGTTGATTTACACCGAACCTTGGCTATCTCTAGTTCTTCACAGAAGTTGTCAGTTCCTTCCTCGGTACTTGCGGATGCTGGTGCACATACTTGGATGATGTTGATATCAAATGGCTTGCCGTCCAATCTAACTAATAAAACTCGGTCTGATATAGCCCAGTATCATTTTACAGACTTTGACTTGTCATTGTGTATTATGATGCCTACTTCTCTTTCATGTTTGTCCTCACCAGAATATAAAATTTCATGTTTGCCCGATGTTATCATTCCTGTTTCCTTCCATCTGACCTCCCCTAGTCCTAAAATAATTATTGATGTTCAGTCTTTCCATTTCTGTCTTGACATTTTCTCATTTTCCTTTTTTAATTTAATTGAAGTAATTTCTAAGATCCCAGTTGTTATTAAAAAAAAAGAAGAAAAAGAATCTGATCGCAGTAACTGTACTAGCCCATTTTATTGCCGTTGATGCAGTATGTTTCGGATTTTTTCTTCTTCTTCTTCTTTTCTTTCTTCCGCCCCCCCCCCCCCCCCCCCGGAAACCATCAAATATATTGTTATGAGTGACAGAAGGACAGCAATAAAATTAATTCATCAGTAGCAAGTTCGAAAACACATATGGTGCATACACACGCACACAAACACACACACACACACACACACACACACACACACACACACACACACACACACACACACACACAGAGTTGTTTTCTGGTTCATTTCTTTTTCCTGAAGATTAACCATTTCCAAGTACACTCTTCACTCCTCATGAATATTTTTTTTCTTTTTGTCTAAAATCACTTAAGTGAATAGACATTCAATGAAAGACCACCACACACACAAACACACCCACACCCACACACACACACACACACACACACACACACACACACACACACACACACACACACACACACAGTAGAATCTTTCATGAAGCTGTTAGCATAAGCTAGGTATAACGGGACACTATTGTTATAAGTTTGCAAATGAATCACTATCAAGAGTTCATTCCCTTAAAACAGAACGTTGCTTCTGATGCCCGCAGGATCTACGCATAATTAGATGAGAGCGATAAAAACATGCAAACAAAGAAATAAACATTTACTTACCACGATGAAATAAACAAATAAAACAACAGGTTCTTTTGCTGTTTACTATTTCATATACATTTATGAAACGAACTGGCTTCGTTCCATATTTCTTTTGTGATGACATAAGGGTCCATAATGCGTAAACATGGCCGCCGGATTGACTTCCGACCGATAAACACAAAACTTCATCATTCTGGTTCATTTCCAAGACACAGTTCCTCTTCGTGACCATTTGCAAAGGCAGGTACAATAAATTAGATAGTTTTTGTCTATTTTTAAAAGTCATGTATTGTGATTTGTGTATTTCCCCCCCTTTGACTGGATCTGTATCGTAGGATTTGAAACCAGGAGTTGGGTTGCGGTAGCAGACGGTCGATCGTGTAGCCTACCTGGTTTCTTGTGATGAAGAGAATGAGTCATTCTTTTTTTTAATATTCGATCATTCTCCTAGCATAACTAAGCTATTTCCTGGTGTCTGGTCGGTGGAGCTGCAGTTTGTGATCGTGTATTTTTTTAAAGCCAAATTTGTTCCTGAATCAAAACAAACCTACGGACGTACCGCCAGTTCAGGAAGCATCTCCAACCTGATTTTGCTCTCACAGGTAATTGGCATCATAATGTAGATCTGTCGGTTTTAACTGATTACGTTGCAGAAAAAAAGCCCAACATAGAGATGTATCCGTTTTGTGTGATGCAGCCAACTGTACACGGTGAAAAAAATAAAGCAGAAGAAGAAAAGTGTGTTTTAGGCTAGGACAAAATCTTGAAAATGGAGTTTCTCGTTTGTTCTTCACGTAGCCTACAAGTAAAAGCAGTTTTTTCATGATCAGTGTTTTCACCATTTCTGCAAGCCATTTCACATTTTCAGTGTTTCCGCACAGATTTACAGTGTTTTTGATGGTTAGATCAGTAATGTAAATATAAAATCTACAATTTTTTGCAGATTGACTTGAAATTTTCAGTACTTGTCAGTAGTATACATGTGTCAATGCTGAAGAGAGTCAATTCAGTTTTCATGTCTTTTTTAACTGTGTACTGTACTGCTTTGGAAAGAGGCAGAGACTTGAGTAAAATAAATGGTCATTTTCACATTTCCTTGTACGTTTTTAGCATAACTGGATTAATTAAAACTGTGGAAATAAGGATGATATTGACCGACATTCATACTGTGATAATGCTTACAGTTAGGTGAAATAAAGGTTTAAAATCACTTTTAAATATGATATGAAGCTTTGGCCCTTTGGTGATGAAAGTGACATATGTAAGAGTCTGCCCATAGTGAATTTTAAGGGAGATGGATATGTGTTCATTATAGCAGTAGTTTTGTATTAGTTTCAAGTATGGAAAATCAGTGACCTTGCACATGCTAATTGTTTGTAATCTTGCTGGTAAAGTTCAGACGTTATTCGCAATTTTCCCTGTTTTATATGTTACCATCATGATCTTTATGAGTCAGTTTTTGTGGCTTAGAAGTTAGTCATTAAGAACCCAAAAAGAAACACACACACACACACACACCACCACGCACGCACGCACGCACGCACGCACGCACGCACGCACGCACGCACACACCACACACACACACACACACACACACACACACTCACACGTATGCACACACATGGTATACACACATCACTGCTGGTGTTACGTCACACTGGTCACATGAGCATAAGCAGACTCTATGATGCTGTAAGCAGACTCTATGATGCTGAGCAGTTGCACAAGTCTTGAGATCTTGTTTGTTGTAGGGCAACATTATACATTTTACATGGTAAGCTTGACCTTTGGGAAACATTACCTCATACATTCAAAGAGGAGTTTGTTATGGATATGCTTTCATAAGAGGGAAAGAGAAGTAAGTGAGTAGGGAAAATAAAAGACTACATTATTGCTGACAGTTCATTGTTTGCAGGTTTGTTATTGGTGGACTTCACTGTAGTTGATTTGCTAGATCTCTGAAAAATAATTGAACACTAATTACTAATATGATAAGGTTCTGAAAAATCAAACAAAATGATAAAAAGAATGAACAACAACAACAACAGCAACAACAAGAGAAAAAAGTTTTAAAAAATAGCAGAAAGCCCATAAATACACATATTATTTTTCAATGAATCATATGGTCTGTTTGAGTACTTTCGCTGGAAAATCTTATCAGAAAGAAAACATGTTATTTTATCATCTATGCATACTTTTCCTTCATGAATCATTGTATGTCATAGGTTGTTACCATAGATTCAAAGAATATTTCTCAACAAAAGACACTTTCAATAAGATTTCATGTGTTTGAACTTGAATTGTCCAGCATTTAACTTTTTAAGTCTTTTGAAGCATGTTCACCATTTCAGAAAAAGATGAATATGACATGTTGCACGTATGACATTGCTTACACACAAGTTACAGGTGGCATTCTGGATATAGATGGGAGCTTTTGCAAGTATTTTTCAAAGCTTAAAAACACAAAAATAGAAGTAGAACATGTCTTTAGTTTAAAATAACAGAATAAATCAGGCACATATTCTTGACCAACTGACCTTTGTCAAGTGTATACAGAAGACGGAAATTATAAATGCACAACAATTAGCATAAAATAACAATATGCAACATCCCAGCTTTTGTTGTTTTTGTCTTTTTTATAAGCTTGACATTGGTCAGTTGGTCAAAAATTTGTTGTCAAAAGCATTAACTGACATTGCAGTGACAACAGTCTGACAGAGAGTTCTTTGTTAAGACCATTCTTTCTGAAAAGAAGTTCATTCAGAAGACTTCTGTAGTTTTGAGGAGTAGCTAGCTGCTGAGAATTTTCCAGGCTGGGGAACTAAGGATTACTAATGTCTGTAGACAGCATTTGTCGTAAATTGTGTGAGGGAGCTTCATGGTTGTTCTTTGTACATTTTGCCATCTATACATACAGGGTTTTGTGGTGAGGTTGCCAGATAGTGCGTGCATTGTTTGGCTAGCATTAATTAATATAGGATATGTACAACTGTCATCCAATAACTAAGGAAAATGTCCCAGTAACTTATTTATGTGATATTCATAGCACTTTGAAACGCTGCGCACATCTGGCCCAATTATTCTGTGATACATTTGTTAAATTACGTGTGACTATTGTGACCTCATTTGTCTCAGTCGAGTCAATGAGTACAGTCGTTCCAAACATTATGGCCACATTTAGCATTGAAGAACAGTGTGCTTATATTAAAAATGAATTTCATAAAGAAATTCTGATGAAGATGTATAAAAAGAAACTTGACAGAGTGTACGTGTATCACAAGTTCTTTGGCAGTTTGCAGTTGATAATATATGTAGGTGTAATACTTTAAAGATGGATGAAATGACATTAAAGATAGACACAGAAGGCCAATTGAAACTGATAATGACCCACAAAAAGAAAAAAAAGAAAAAAAAGTTAAAAAAGTTAAAAAGAGCTTTGAAAGGAGACAAGCAGATAACTTGTTAAGAGACCACTCATGACATTTGCATTAGTTGTGAATCAGTTGATGCAACAGAGTAAATTTGGAATGAGACATGTTGTAGCAAGGTGGGTTGTTCCATTTCTTACTAAAGATCAAAAATGGGCATGCATCGCTGTTGCAGAGACTGTTGAACAGACCTGTGCAAAAATGAGAGTGACAGGTCTTGAAATTGGCTAGACGCTATCAATGAAAACTTGTTAATTTACTGTTACAAGCTGTTAGCCTGAATTGAAATGACAATCATCAGAGTGGCATACTTCTGCCTCTCCAAAGCTAATCAAATTCAGAAGAAAACAAGGAAATTTAATGATGATGCTTATAATGCGCCTGTGGTGACAAGGGTGTATTTACAGTGCATTGCTTTCAAATGGCACACACTGTTAAGGCTACTAGTACTACAGGATTTTTCTGTCGAGGATACTAAAACACCTGTAATCCAAAAGAAATGTAAAACACTGTTAACTGATTCACCATTAATATCGCGTGACAACACATCTTGCCACAAAACAGAGAGGGAAACATCATTAAGACATCATTTCAATGGGACGCTCTCCCACTTCCGTATTCTCCCTATATATACGAATCCCATAAGGATAACACTTTCATTGTGCATTGGACAGCAAAGAAAAGAAACGAGACAGTCTTGATCGAGGCAGACACAAGTAGATCACTCATAAGGAAGATTAGGAAAAGACAGGCAACATTTATAGGCCATATTATGAGGAAGGGGGATTTGGAGCACCTGGTCACAACGGGAAAGCTGGAGGGAAAGAGAGCACCAGGTAGAACCAGGGAGAAAATGCTGGACGGACTTGCGGAGTGGCTGAAGACGAGGAGGGTGGAGATGCTTGGGGCAACAAGAGATAGAGACAGATGGAAGTCCATGATCCCCAACGCCATGCGGCAGGGCACATGATGATTGATGATGATGATGTGTGTGTGTGTGTGTGTGTGTGTGTGTGTGTGTGTGTGTGTGTGTGTGTGTGTTGTGTGTGTGTGTGTGTGTGTGTGTCCGTCCGTCCCCCATGTCGGTCTATCAGGACACTGGATTGGAATAGTACCCATAAGAAAGATGTCAGCTTTGTGATGATTGTTGTGTGTCTCCTGTGGCGACCCATGTGTAAAAACTTCTCTTACATCAAAGCCATTGATTGGGCCGTTGCCATGACAGACTACATCATTTAGAGATTGTTCATGACAACATAGAAACATTCGTGTGGGAAATGAGAGAGAGTAGTAGTTAGAGATGAAGTATGATTTGCATGAGTGCCTGTACCAGTATGTATGTAAGGGTGGGGGACAGCCCATGCTTGCATGTATATGTGTGTGCATGTGCGTACGTGTGCGTGCGCGTGCATGTATACGTATGTATTTGACACTTGCATGCATGTATTTATTGACACACCTATGTAGTCATAAAAATTCACCATAATCACTTATAAAATAGGTTATGCAGCGTACTTCTTTCTCAGTGAATTTCATGAAGGAGACTTCCTTATTTTCATAAAAACTTGTTTCAGAGTTGAACAAGACTGGTTCAGCAAGTCGCTCATTTGCATTGTTTGGTTCATCTTTACTGTATTAGTGTAAGCATTTCTTGTGCTGAAAATATGTCAGACCAGATTTGATTTGTAATTGTTTTCTTATCATAATTCAGTCCAGAAATTTCAAAATGTTCTGCTAAAGAGTATGTGGCTTTTGTACAAATTGTAGTCTCGTGTAGGTATGTTTTTCCACTTGTTTACTAGTTTACAGGCATATTTTGTGATCCAGTAGCTCTAATGCCAAAAAGTATATTCTCAGATTTGAATGTCCTATGTCTCCTTTTCTGATAGATCTAGTGTTTATTATTGTCACATACATGCATTTGCTTGTGCGCGCATATACACATACACACAGACACAGACACAAACACGACAGACAGACACAGACACAACCAGACACACACACACACAACACACACACACACACACACACACCACCGACACACACACACACACACACACACACACACACACACACACACACCACACACACACACACACACACACACACACACACACACACCACATGGCACGCAGATACACACAGAGGCATGCGTGTACGCTCACACACACACACGTATGCATGCATCACACGTATACATTTACAAACACACACAAAGTGACACATATATATTTGTCTATATACATACATCTTTCTTCATTAAACATAACAACCTACTTCCTTGTTACAAGAGTAAGTAAATAAGAGAGTAACTGAGTAAATAAGTAACTGTAAATGAAATGATAGTCATACGTGCCTGTGTCCAGGGCATCAAAAAATTTCAGCAATGCCTGTTTGGTCTTATACCAAGCTATAAATATTTAGAACCATGATAATTCAATAGTGGTGTCTTGATTCTTACCTCTGTGTTTCTATACTAAACTTTGGTGAATCGGTGCAGATGATATAATGTATGACAGTGAGTAGCGCAGCATGAATTTGCAGTAACTTGTGAAGTGGTTTTGTGGGACTAAGAGAGTATTTCCTACTTTTCGATCCTTATTTCCTACTTTTCGATCCTTATTATGTGCCTAATTATAAGCAGTATTTCTCTCTTTCCCCTCAGTCTGATAAACATCATAAAGTGTGTCTACACAGTCAAATACCATTACCAGCCTTTGTTGAAAAAAAAAAAAGTGTCTGCTTGCTTGAATTTTGATTTTCCCCCCTTTTTTTCTATTATTTACTTAGACAATGGAATCTTCTGCTGTAGTTTGCTAGGATAACTCCTTTGTTGGCATGGGTTCTTTTACGTGTGATTTTTTGTTGTTGTTTTTGTTTTTGTTTTGTTATGTACTTATGAAAATGGAATTTTCTGCAGTAGGTTACTGGGATAACTCTTTTGTTGGCATGGGTTCTTTTACATACATACATGTGCTATAAGTGCATGCTGCACACTGGACCTTGATTTATCATCTCATCTGAAAGACTAGCGTAGCACAGGGACTAATGCTCAGCGGCCAGTGGAGGGGAATGGAGGAGGAGGGGTAGAAAAATTCCTATTCAGTCCATGCTTTGAACCCAGAACTGTTTGCATCCTTGGAAGGTGCTTTAACCCTTTGACTCCTGCACGCTATCCAGTAACTGCAAAACTTAACCCTTTGCCCCCTCACCCTATCCATCATCTTTCTACAGGAAGGTGGTGGATAGGGGTGAAGGAGTCAAAGGGTTAAGTTTTTGCTTAGCTGACATGGTTGACAGTGCAGGATACTGGTAGATAGGGTGAAGGAGTCGAAAGGTTAAACCATTTTTGTCTAAGCATGTTACAGGGTAACTTCATGATGTAGTCACAGTCATGGCACACTGGGAGCAACAGGGGAGAAACTCACATTTTCAGTAATGTGCTAGATTGATTCTTTTTCTTGTTCTGTGTTTGTCTCTGTTCCCTCCCGCCCTCTGTCTCTCTCCCTCCCTTCCCCCTCTCTCTCACTGTCTCTCTCTCTCTTTCTGACTGATTTCTGTTTGTCTTTGTCTCATTGTATACATGTGTGTGTGTGTGTGTGTGTGTGTGTGTGTGTGTGTGTGTGTGTGTGTGTGTGTGTGTGTGTGTGTGTGTGTCTCTGTTTGTCTGTCTGTCTGTCTGTCTGTCTTGTCTTGTCTGTTGTGTGCTGTGTGTGTGTGTGTGTGTGGTGTGTGTGTGTGTGTGTGTGTGTGTGTGTTCTGAAGGTCACTTTGAGCTTTTAAAATCAATTGTAAAAAGTCAGAGCTGAACAAGGTTTATCCATTATGCCATGGGTTTCAGTTTCAGTTTCAATTTCTGAAGATTGTGTCTCTGCAGCCTAATTAATTCTGTTTGCTCTGGTGCCACAAATGCTGTGTGATGGAGAAGAGGAAAAGATATGCCATGAAATATCACCTCCAACCAAAACATGAACTGAGTTATTTGGCACATCAGTTGATAATGAAATCTTGCTTGTACAGACAGAAGAAAGAAAAAAATAAACAAACAAGCAAATAAATAAACAAGCAAACAGCAAACAAAAGCAAAACAAATCTGGTATATATATATATATATGTATACTTCCATGAGAATTGGAATTGAAGATAATTAATGACTGCATGGAATAACATGTATTAATAATCACAAGAAGGGAAAACCACACCAAATAGAAAATGAAACAGATAAATAAAACAACAACAAAAAAAGAAGGATGTTGGAAGGTCTCCATATTTAGATTTACACATAAATACATATTTTGCCCAATAATATTCCCATCCAATAGCTGTTGGATCATTGAGATACTTTGTTGATAAAAGTTGGACAGACAGGTAGATGAACAGACAGACAGATACACTTTTTTCGTTTCGGCAGTCAGATGAGATAGTAGCACTCTGGGCCCAGATAGATGGGAAGTTCCCATCTACCAGTCTAACTGCATCTGATTGAGTCTGGTTTGAGAAAAACTTCATGTGTGCTGCCTATAGTCCACCCAGTTCTGATTAGGTACCTAACCTTATTTATCCTTTCACTCCCTCACCCTATCTACCAACTTCCAGATTGTCAACCATGATAGCAAAGCAAAAACTTGACCTTCCAACTCTCTCACCCCATCCACCAGCTTCCTGTAGGAAGCTGGTGAATAGGGTGAGGGAGTGAAGGGGTTAAGTTTTTGCAGCTTTAGGACAGGCTGTGAGAGTGAGAAGGTTAAGGGTATCGGAAGGCAAACCATTGAAGGAGAAGAGATGGGCACAGTCCTCATGTAATGCTAATCCCCTGAAAAGTTGAGGTATCTACCACTTTACCTTCCTACGACCTGAGAATTGATGGACAAAATTTACCTTTTTATCCCCCTTGGACTGGTAAGCAAGTCTGTACTGGTTGGTTGGTGGATGATTTTGCTAATTTGGTGACACTTGTCCCTTAACATTGACTCAGAACATGGGACGTGCTTGCACATTTGCGGCTTTGTGTTGGATTTGGATTTGTGATTTTAAACATGGTAAAGATTTCTTTAAAAAAAACACAGCAACATTGACTTTGCTGACACTTTTTGTGTAGAGAAAGATGTGGAGATACATGTGTGTTTGTGCTCACACATATATATATATATATATCATGTATATTTGTATTCATATTTGTATTTGTTTTTTAGGTTTTATTATTGTTTTTTCTTGACTTTATTTTTTACTAGTGTATTTGTTCATTTGTTATTTATTGTATTTCTTTGATTTTATTTCACATTACAAAACAAAACTTCTAAAACATTAAATGATTAAAGGTAATTCTTATCTTATTTTTATGTGTGGGAGACACAAATTTAAAATTAAGCAGCATGTAATTTCAAATCATATCTGTTCTCCAACACATTTACTTTTCTTCACTGTATTGTTATCGCTGCATTGGCTATTAACCACTTCAGTTGTATGATTTTATAACAGACCGAGAAAACTTAATATAGAAAAAAATCATTAGTATAAGAATGATGTAGTTGTAATATTAGTAACAGAACGAATGCTGATTTAAGTAAATTGCCCATCATAATTATACTAATGATAATGTTTGAGCTCATGATTGGGAAGGTAAAAAACCTGGGATTTTATGTAAGGTCTTTGGGGATTATTGTCATTCAGTTCAGGTCAGTTAAACACACACACACACACACACAACACACACACACACACACACACACACACACACACACACACACACACACACACACACACACACACACACACACACACACACACACACACACACACACACACACACACACACACACACACACACACACGCTCAAACACTCATAACAGAGCCCACACACACACACACACACACACACACACACACACACACACACACACACACACACACACACACACACACACACACACACACACACACACACACACACACACACCACACACACACAGTGACACACTCGTATGCTGAAACACTCGTAACAGAGTGCAGACAGACACACACACAGACACACAGACACACACACACACACACACACACACACACACACACACACACACACACACACACACCACACACACACACACACAACACACACACAACACACACACACACGCACGCACACACACGTCACAGTAATTTATGTAACTTAAGATCATGCCCAACAAGTTTGCCCTGTCATCTGAAATATTTAACAAATATTTTTTACCAGAGATTCGCGGTTGATGAATTAGTCATTAAAGTTAATTGTTCAAATAGGGACTTAACCCTACGTGGATTAGTGCTGTGAGGTCAGTGCTACTCTTGTGTCCTCATTGCTGTACCTTTCCCAACCCTGAAAAGGCCCATCACAGCTGGGTTTACTGAAGGTCACTCACAAAAAAGATTTGTGCCTCCCTCTCTCTCCATTCATTCCTTGAGTATTTTTGTTAGTTTACTATACAGAGATCCTTTGAAGGATGGAATGATTTGTTTTGTAGAGAAATTCTGATGTGAAGTATGTCTGCATGTTAGATGCATCATATAGCTAGGTATGAATGAGATGCATTTTAAGATTTTTGTTTGTGTAAATCTCTGACGATATATTTTATGTAAATGCGTAAATCTCTGCACAGATAATGAAGTTTCATCAAACACTGTTTTATAATGGAAACAGCATGCTTTCAATCATGCAAATCTTTGATACATTTATTGATTGCCTTGGTACCTGGATAATTGTATATAGTTTTGCATAGTATCCTGTTGTCATAACTCACTGTCTCTCTCTCTCTCTCTCTCTCTCTTCTCTCTCTCTCTCTCTCTCTCTCTCTCTCTCTCTCTCTCTCTCTCTCTCTCCCCAAAGATTAATGTTTGTGCTTTTGAAAACATATGATCATGGAATAAGACAGCGAGCTGATACGACTGAAAAGCTTTTCTCACGAAATCCAGGGTACACCATCATGGAAGACCTTGGCACCAATTTTTGAGTTAGTACAGGTGTTCGACAAAGTCGTTGGTGCAGACAGCGAGTAAGTACAGGCTTGATACAGATATCCAGTAAACATAGACACTTAAAAACAAATCTTTAGTAAAGAGTAAAATGTCTCAACCAGACTTTCTTCGATATCAGAACAATGTAATGCAGTTCATTGACTGGCAGTTTTCCCAAGTGCAGCACGAACTGCAGGTTCATACTAATGGGATCACAAACGTTATAGGTGAAAAGTTAAAAAAAATTGCAAGACAATATTACAGAAATTCTGGACAAAATAAATGAACTGAAACTTTGTGTTGATCGGCACAATGACGACATTGAAACTCTTAAAGAGGACAGTTCGATTATCTTTGAGAGACTTGACAAACTTGGAAAAAACCTAGACTACATAGAAGAGGATGTCAAAATGACAAATTTGAAATTTATGAACATTGAGGAGTTTGAAATGGAGGACAGAGCTACGACAGCTCAGATCATCATTGATGTTTTAAACTATCAAGATCCTTATCCCAGGTGGCAACCACAAGATGTGAGAGCGTTCCGCTTATGGAAACCACGACGACAGGAAATAACCCACGGCCTATCATCGCACAATTCTGCCGTTGGTCGGGCAAAACGGCCATTTTGAGGGAAAGACAGCTGAGACAGAACCTGAGACAAAGCGGCATAAAAGTGTCTGTTGATCTCACCACTAAGCAGAAGGGAATGCTGGATTTCTATAGGGGCCAAGGAAAAATTGCCTATTTCTACAACGGAAAGTTACAAGTGAGAGACAAGGAGCACTCCTTGTCACCTTTGTATGAAAACAACCATGGCCAACAATACGGCTGGAAAAATGAAGAGGCCGTACGTCCAACACAACAAACGGAAAGACCATGACAGAAACTGGTACTGCAGTCACAATCAACAGCCGAAAGATAATTATAGAAGCCAGCACCGCCAGTACACCAGGACCTCCCTTACTGACAATGAACACCAATATCAACGTCCCAGGGACGTGTCAGAGAGGAGAGGACATTCCCATACAAACCCTACCTATAACAGAGACATCGAAAGTCACAGAAGTTGGAAGAGCCTTTTCATCACGGTTCCAACCAGGATACCACCACACCTGTTGTTCCTGGAGACTTTTCTTATAGTGAAGTGACACAGAAGGGATGTCAGCGAGAGCCGGTCATTACAGGACACAGGAGAGTGGTGTTCCTTAAAGACAGTGACATCAGACGGCTCACTATTAATACAGGCAGACACCGACAAAATGATAACAACAGTTACCGCCAAGAAGGCACTGCCGTCACCTATGAAAATGATTCACGACGAGCACGAGTCAATACCCAAATGATCCACAATAAAGATGATGGCAGAAAAGTAACCAGAGAGAAGTGCGCACATGATCATACTGATAGAGACAGTGATGACAATAACGGTAGTGTTTCGTACACTGACGATGATCATGGTGAGAAAGACGAAAATAAAATCGATGTGACTGATGATGACTTATTATTTGTCACGGACGAGGTTTAGGAACAGAAGATAGTAGAAAGAGACAATATTGAAATTGAAGCACCAAATGGTATTACAGATGTGAGAGACAATGTTAGTGTCTCACAATATGATGAGCAAAACGATAGTGACCTAGACAAGGTTAGTCATGAAGACACTGACAAAACAATGACACAAGTCAGTACAGCACTTAGGGCTGACACAGACAGAGAGTCAGATGGACACATTGACGAGTCCACTAGGCAAACGCAAGCAACACCTGTAGAATCCCAGCAGGATTCTGCAGAGAAAGAACAGGACAGTGGTTCATGTTCACCGAAACAGCAGCGGCCAAAATGTACTGCCCCTCCTAAAAAGAGAAGCAGACAGGTGCGCAGTACAACAGACAGGTCAGGCAGTCAGACCAGTATTCTGGATTCTATGAAAAGAACAAAATTGGAAGTAGTTAGTAAAATATTGTTATCTGGGCTTCAATTTCACGACAGTGATTAGTACCAGTGCCGGCACAGAACATTTGGTGACAAAAGGTAAAAAAACAACTTTGCTATTAAACAGGACTTTTCAAAAATATAAAGACATGACTATAGAAACTTTCTTCAAGTTGTTTGATGCAAAAATTCAACCTATTTTGTTGTATTCTTCTGAGATATGGGGACTTAACAGACTCGAGCATATAGAGAAAGTACATTTGGTATCGTGCAAAAGACTGTTGGGTGTTCCAGTCAGGACACCCAACAAGATGGTATATGGGGATTTGGGAAGATATCCTCTTTATGTCAACTCCTCAACTACCTGTCTTAGATATTGGTTTAAATTACTGGAAATGGATCCAAATAGGTTACCTTATAAGGCTTACCAAATGTTAGTGGAACTTGACAGGACTGGGAAAGAATGCTGGGCTTCAAAAATAAGGGAAATTTTTGTGTGAAACTGGATTTAATATCGTGTGGTTGCAACAAGGTGTTGGTGATGAAAAAGCCTTTTTGCGTGTACATGTATTTAAACAGAGACTTGTAGACTTATATATTCAAGAATGGTCTGGGTCACTCAGAGACAGAGATAGGTATGAAAGCTACAGATCATTTAAGACTATCTTTGAAAAAGAGAAGTACATTGACTATCGATATATACTGTTTCAGAGTTGCTCTTTCACAAATAAGGTTGAACGTTTTACCACTAAACAATAATATAAATAGATACAGTGAATCTGATCAAGAAAAGGCATGTCCATTTTGCAGGACAGAATCTGAAAACGAAGAACACTTATCATTTAGATGTTCCACTTACGCTGACCTCAGGGCGAAATTTTTAAAGGATTTAGTCAGCATGCCTACGTGCATACTGCTCCAATCAACAAATAGCCACCGAAGTCACAGCGTGTCTAGATACGTTTTCCACGCCATGAATAGGAGAAAAAATTGTTAAAAGGAGAAGAAAACTAAATAGTTATGTAGATACTAGTACTAGAATTTCAGACAATACTTAATTACAATTGTAAAGATAAAAAAAAATGTTTATTTGAATATGAAGGGGGTGCTCATATAGACACACATGTGCATATGTGCCTGTGTATTCACGTTGACGTTGGTGTGCTTATATGCATACATAGGTATCTACATTATGTATATGTGTGGATACATATGTATATATCTATGTGTGTATATATATGTATATATCTATGTGTGTATATATGTATGAGTGATTATGTATGTGTGCGTGTTTATAGATGTGTATATGTGTGTGTGTATGTGTGTATATACATAACCTTCAATTCAGTCTATGGCCTGAACTATTGCTGACTGCCGAAGTTTGCGTTATTTTTTAACTAAAAGATGCACGAAGTGCTAAATATGCATTAAATGATCATTTGGTATTGTCTCAATGTCAATTGTTTTGGTAAATGAGTGACTGATCTGCGATTAGTCTGATTAATTGATTGGCATTATGAATGTCTGTTTTTGCCAATTAACCGACTGTTTTGGGGTCGAATTGCTCTTATGTCATATATTTCTTGGTTTATTTCATTGTACATTAATTCCATTGATTGGTTTAGATTCACTGATGAATAAATTGATAAACTGAACGCATGATTAGCTAACAACGGAATGATTATCTGATTTGTTAATTGATGGGTGGCTCACCGACTGATCGATTTATAGATTGATGGTTTTAGCTATTGATCGATCAGTGATTGCATTACTGAATGTATGGATGATTGATTAGCGTTATTTGAAGTAACGATTGCAAATTGATTTGTCGAACTCAGTTTAATTCTAGGTTATCTGGTCGATTAAGTCATTGGGTGACTGATTAACTGGTTAAATGATTGATCGATTGATTGAGTGAGTGTGTGAGTGATTACGTGAAGTGATTGTTACTGAAGTGATATCGATTGTACGGTTGGATGATGCATCTGACCCAGTCAATTGAAGGTTGATTTGTTAGTTGATTCACGGGCTGAGTGGCGGATTATTTGATTGATTAATTGGTAAATCAGTTGATTGATTGGTTAATTGATTGGTTGATTGATTGAGTGAGTGAGTGGTTGGTTGGTTGGCTGATCGATTGATGGATTGATTGTTTATGTCAAGTAGCTGTGGTTGAATGTATTGATCAACTGTATGATTACTGAAGGGTACAAGAAACGACAGATATGTGCACTAATTGAATAGTTTGTTTGTCTGATAGCCAGTTATTGTAAAATTGACAGTTGGATGAATGATATAGATGCGGTTAATGACAAATATTCTTAGCTGGCCAGTTGAGGAATATGGACTAGAATACAAATGAAAGGACTACTGTAAATGCAAAGGTGAATGTATCCCAGCTTATGTGACGGTAGACGATAGAAGGGGACAATGTGACAGAGTTCACTTTGCAGTTTGATAGTAGAACTTGTATGAATGTGTAAGAAAACCTGATCTCCTCCCCTCCCCTCCCCTTCCCCATGCATGTATTGTGGCCTAAGGCCGATGTACAATAAACATTTTCTGAGTTCTGAGTTCTCTCATCTCTCTCTTCTCTCTCTCACTCTGTCTGTCTGTCGCTCTCCCTCTCTCTCCTCTCTCTCTCTCCTCTCTCTCTTTCAGTGTTGTTAGAAAATTATCATTGTCATTGTTATTGTCAATATCTGCCTCTTCCCCAAGTCAGCTCTCTCTGTTGTGTGTGTGTGTGTGTGTGTGTGTGTGTGTGTGTGTGTGTGTGTGTGTGTGTGTGTGTGTGTGTGTGTGTGTGTGTGTGTGTGTGTGTATGTATGTGTGTGTGTGTGTGTGTGTATGTGTGTGTTTTGAGATGGAGGAACGGTACTGTACTCTCTGTCATGTCTGAATACTTGCAGTAAACCAACTTATGTGGCTGTAAAGGCCAGAGCATGAGAGACTGTGTTACAATTGGCTCAACTAAGGGTCTTGCTTGTCTGCTCATTTCCTTTTCTCTGCTTGTCCTCTGCTTTCTTTGTCACCAGCAGTTAGGATTTCCTTTTCCTTTTCCTTTTTAAGACCCTTTTCGGCTCATTTCTCGCTCAAGGTCTTTGTTTGGACAGGAATTTTCCCTATACCACATCCTCCTTCCGCTAGACCATGAGTGTTGGTCTGAGTTCTGTAATATTTTCAATGATAAACTGAGGTATTATTGTCTCATGCGGCAACACAGTCAGTGCCCAAAGTCATGGTAACAAAAAGTTGTCCTAGGCAAAATCTTGTAGCAAAATTCACTTTCATTGACCTTAGTCAATTTTCATTGACTCTTTAAACAGAAATACTCGCAGGCAGAAAAGAGAAGGTGGCATTGGACTGTGGCGACAAATTTCCGATGGTGAATAATTATGTTGTGACAAAAATGAACGGAATTAAGAATTTTTATTGTATATCAGTACAGCTTCAATGACTCTCACTGACTGATATCTCTGTATCTGTGTCACAGTGTGTATTTCGTTATATAATAGGGCGATAGCAAACATCCCTGTAGCACGAATGGATTGGCAGTGTGACCAAACAGTGGATGGATCTATGGCTAGAGGCAAGATCGTCACATCTTTGGTAATACTAAATCACTTGGGATTTTACCAGCATCTATGAATGAACGTGGCCTAGGTTGTATGTGTAATGGTTCTTCTGCCCGAATGCTGTAAGAACAGGCAAATAGCAAAAGTGATAAATGAAAATGCACACAAAGAAATTTTCTGTCTTGTTTTCTGTCTCTGTCTCTCTCTGTCTCAGTCTCTCTCCCTCTCTCTCTCACTCTCTCTCACTTTTTCTCTCTCTCTATCTATCAATCTGTCTGTCTCAGTCTCTGTCTCTCTCTCTCTCCTCTGTCTCAGTCAGTCAGTCAGTCGTCTGTCTGTCTGTCTGTCTTGTCTCTCTCTGTCTGTCTCTGTCTCTGTCTCTGTCTCTGCTCTCTCTCTCTCTCTCTCTCTCTCTCTCTCTCTCTCTCTCTCTCTCTCTCTCTCTTCTCTTCTGTTTTAATAAAAGTTGATTTCAATAATGGCAGACACGGAAAATTGAGCTAACATTGTTATTTCATTTTTTTTTCTTTTAAAAATAAAAATTAGCCAGTCTGTCGTGCTCTTTCTCTCTCTGCACGCTTTCTTTCTCTCACCATCATGTCCATTTCTATGCGTCCATCCTTCTGTCTCTATTTTTTTTTTCTCTTTCTGTTCTGTCTTTATCATTTTTTTCGTCCATTCTCTTATTTTCTGCATTTTTCTTTTCTTTTCTTTTCTTTTCTTTTGTGTGTGGCCTCCTGCCTCCTATTTTTTTCCCTCGGTTTTTTTCATTGAAAAAAAGTCTTTTTAATGGACACAGTAAACAATATATCGATAGTCATTTAAATACAGTTATCACACACATAATGTGATCAAAATTCAAAAATGTTTCTAAAAGCTACACACAAATAATGGAGACATATTTTTTAAAAACAAGCATAGACAGTTTCAACACGCATATTTCTGGCATATGAATAATGGAGAACCAGATGAATCAAGTTTGAAAAATACTCACATGTGCAGGCACCACTGGTAAATAACAGGAAAAAAAAAAAAAAAAGAAAAGAATGCGTTCCAAGATATTTCTCAAGAAACAGGTTTATGATCGCGCCACTTGGTGGTAAGCTGCGTAAGATCAAGATTAATATTTGCATTATACTCTTCTACGAGGAAACTTGAGCGTATTTGCTTCTTAATGTAGTTGCATTTACATTCGTCTGATAATGCTTTATCTTGCATGTGTACAAATATTGCTAAGAAAAGAGTATGATGCAGTCAAATACTACATCTGTGTGAACGTTTTCTTCATTGCTAAAAAGAACTATATCCTCAGTTATCCTTACATTAGAAGTTGTTTCTCACTCAGTGTTAAACATGTTTTTAATCATCTGCCAAAAGTTATGACTGATTTGATTTACATTTCCAAAAATGTGTTCATTATACTTTTCTTTGCAAGATTATAGAAACTTCATACATTTGTATACCTGTATTAATCCCATTTATTGAAGAATGATATTTGTCCTGTAATTCGGTGTGTGATTCGAATTTGAAACCACTTCTTTCTGACATCTTAGATCTTTTTGACTTTGAAAAAACACGAATTCCAGTTAATATTTCTGATAAGTTTTCTATCCCATTTATCACAACACTGTCGTTTTGCATCAACCATAAGTAGTATATCATAGTACAGCACTTTGATAACAGAACAGATTTTGCAAGGCTACTTCATATCCATTGTTGCATTGTCAAATACAGTAACGTTGCTCTTGAATATCAGATCTTTAATTGCAAGTTTACAACCTAAATATGTTGTAAAATCTATATGTAATTTATGCTTTCGTTTAACTTCTTCCTGTGATAGGCAGTTACTATTGTCTGCTATAAAATTCGCAAGACGACAAAAGCCTTTGGTTATCCATTGTCTATTTCTCGTTAAACATTTTCTTATCTTTAATCGTTCATAATAACGTAAAGGTTCTGGAGCAACTTCATCTAAAATACTAAGCTTTACTTTATAATAGAAAGTCTTAAATGCATTTTTGGAAGAAATATTACGTATATCCTCATTCAACAGATACATAGAGTTCTAATTCAAATATGGAATCAAAATGAGTATCCTGTAAGAAATACATAGATTAATTTTTATTCCTCAAATAACGAAGAACATCGCGTGCCCGAAGAATTCAAAGACAAAATCGTTACCAAACTGCTCATTTTTGAAACTTGAGTTTTCACTGCAATAATTGCTATTCGTTTCAAATACATGTTCTAGTGTGGGTGACCAGAGACGGGTCCTTGTTTTATTTTTATATACATAAGACACACAAACCAACCATCATAGATATTGAAACATGTCAGAAAAATATAACATGGATATATATGACCTCCCACCACGAAATCAGTGTTAACTCGCAGTCAGTCGAACAGCACTAGGACCTGGAAAGGTGACTGAGGGTCTATCTGGGGTGTTTTGACTTTTTCTCTGAATTGATTTCTGTAGACTATAATCTATCTTCCACAGAGATGTTTTTCTTGAAAAAATATAATTAATCAATTTAAATCGGTATTTTAATGCACTGATCGCAGCAGAAAGAACACAATTTCCTACCAAAAGCACCTATTTTATCTCTTATTATGAACCGTAACCTGCACAGTAACCGCACATGTAGTATACTGATGGAAAGCTCTTTGGTTCACCTTTTAGATAATGACAGCGAAAATTAGAAACAAACTGGGTCGAAGCCACCAAATAAAGAAAGTTAAGGAAAATGTGTAGGAGAGCACACAAAAACTTTAGAGGCCGTTTCCCCAAAATGGCCGTCATACAACTTAATGACTTTAAATATGCATAACTTCTACTTTTTTTTTGAATACCAGCTTTATTCAAGTACCAAAATAATCAGCAGAATGTACACTTTCCAATGATATGTATATCTCAAAATGCCCAAAATGCTAGTTAAGACTGATTTCGTGGTGGGAGGTCATATATATATATATATAATATATATATATATATATATATATATATATATATATATATATATATGTGTGTGTGTGTGTGTGTGTGTGTGTATACATATATCATGTGTGTATATATATATAATATATATATATAGATGAAGCAGCATGTGTGTATACACACACACACACACACACACACACACACACACACACACACACACACACACACACACACACAAACAAACAAACAAAACAAAAAACAAACAAACAAACAAAAACACACACACACACACACACACAAATATACCAACACGGTGAAAAAGATCTCTACAGTCTATATTACAAACACTTAAAATACAGTCGGATAATATTCAGTGAGCGTGCCATCCATGGATGAGCATAATACAAAACAGTAGAATCAATGCAAGAATGCGTAAGTCAGACTGAACAGAACAAACATTACAAGCAGATATTGTGTATAATGTATAGGCAAGTTTATGTCATTTGCACACACACACACACACACACACACACACACACACACACACACACACACACACACACACACACACACACACACACACTCACACACACTCACACACACACACACACACACACACACACACACACACACACACACACACACACACACACACAAACAAACAAACAAAACAAAAAACAAACAAACAAACAAAAAACACACACACACACACACACAAAATATACCAACACGGTGAAAAAGATCTCTACAGTCTATATTACAAACACTTAAAATACAGTCGGATAATATTCAGTGAGCGTGCCATCCATGGATGAGCATAATACAAAACAGTAGAATCAATGCAAGAATGCGTAAGTCAGACTGAACAGAACAAACATTACAAGCAGATATTGTGTATAATGTATAGGCAGATGTTTATGTCATTTGCACACACACACACACACACACACACACACACACACACACACCACACACACACACACACACACACACACACACACACACACACACACACACACACACACACACACACACACACTCACACACACACTCACACACACACACACACACACACACACACTCACACACACACACACAAACACACACACACACACACACACACACACACACACACACACACACACACACACACACACACACACACACACACACACACACACCATTTTTCTCACCAGACACATGCACATTAAAACACGCTTACATAGAGACATGCAATAAAAATAGTGGAGGTGAAAGATTATACATCGGTCAAACAAGACAGTAGTGTTAGGAAGATAGGAGTTGTTATGTCGGTCAGTATGTCTCTCGCACCTCCTTATCTGTTTGTCAGTCCATGAGATATTGAGGACGCGTCTCAGGTACTACATGCAGAAGCTGCTGCTTTTTGAGATCTTAGTAAACACCAGGTGCCCAAAACTCACTGCCACAGATATTTATTGTCGTCCCATATTCGCGTGTGTGTGTGTGTGTGTGTGTGTGTGTGTGTGTGTGTGTGTGTGTGTGTGTGTGTGTGTGTGTGTGTGTGTGTGTTCGTTCTTTGATTTAACGTCTTTTCACTATAAGTGATATTAGACGGGGAGGGGGGAAAAAGGAATAAATAAAATAAAATGTAGAACGATAGTTGCGCGGGTTGGATTGGGGCAGAGGGGAAATAGAGTAAAAAGACATAAATAGGTTGGAGAACAGGAAAATGGAACGAAAACTTAACTCTAACAATTATCTTCAACAATATGAAGGGAAATTGTAACACTAATACACAAACCGCATAAAGTTAAAGTAATGCGTTAACAGGACTGTGAACTAATGATTCTGAAATTTTAACTAATAAAGATTGATCTGATGTAACTTTTGGAAATGAGTTTCAGAATACTTTTCTCGAGTAAACAGTTTTGGTAAAAAGGAACGTAGCATTTTGCAGTAGAATAAGCAGTGAAACAGTGTGAACTGTTCGCCGCAAATACACTTGATATTTTTACGATATTTTGTTTTCAACGCGTTTAGCTGAATACGAAAACGAACAGCAACAACCGATCTTAAATGATACATGGAAGAATAGTGCAATTTTTTACATACGTTTTGAACAGTAAGTTTTATCATTTGTTTGACACAAACTGTTCATTTAAATGTTCATAAAATCGAGACCATGAGGTTGATTCGAGCAAGTTGCAAGCTTCTTTTACGGAAGTACGAACATGTAATTCTATAGAATTATCAGAATTCTGCGCGTCTTGCTTAGCTGCTCTGTCAACTACTTCGTTGCCGTGAAGACCAACGTGAGAAGGCACCCAGCATAAACTGATATCTGTACCTTTGACCCTTAAACGATGTATAAGATGATTTGCCTCAGTAATTAAATCAGGTCTTGCGTCGGTATCAAAAGACCGTAAAGCATATAATACAGATTTTGAGTCAACAAAGGGAAACTACTTTGAAAGGCACGGGTTTATGATTTACTAGATAATGTAATGCTTGTATAATAGCGACTAATTCCGCTGTAAAGATAGATATGTTTGCCCCTACGAAAAATGACTTTTTTGCTTTAAATTTTGGAACATAAAATGCTGCTCCAGCGCATTTATTTTCTAAGACTGATCCATTGGTAAAAATATGAAGGTGGGTACGGTATTTTTCATCGATGTGTTCTCTTGCTGTGGGTATCGAAATGTTGACGTTTTCAGATTTCTTAGCGTCTGTATAATCAATATCAAAAGAGGCTTTTAGCATTTCCCATGTAGGGATAGGCGTTGTTGATGGTTTCTCAGCTATTTCATCCGTATTTATGTTAGATTGTTTGACCAAGTCAGATGTGTGTGTGTGTGTGTGTGTGTGTGTGTGTGTGTGTGTGTGTGAATGTGTGTGTGTGAGTGTGTTTATGTGTGTGTGTGCGTGCGTGTGTGTGTGTTACGTGTGTGTGTGTGTGTGTGTGTGTGTGTGTGTGTGTGTGTGTGTTGTGTGTGTGTGTGTGTGTGTGTGTGTGTGTGTTTAATTTATTTTGTTGGGCGCTGCATTGTGGCGACACGCTGTCTCCTGGAAGAGCAGCCCGAATTTCACATGGCAAATCCATTTTGACCAAAAAAGAAGTAAATAGGAAATAAATGCAGATATGAACACAGTTGTATTTTCATACTGTCATTTTTTTAGCACAGTAGAAAGCGTGTCCCATGTCTGTTGAATGTGGTGTTGAGGGAGGGAAGTAGGCCTATAGTCTTTTACAGCCACAACAATGATTGCTTTCACATACTGTTTTGTGTTCACGTCCCAGAAAGGCGATCACTGTATTTTTGAGTAATGATAAATGTAGGGGCTCGAAAGCTCTTATATACGCGGTGTGTTGTTCTTATTTTTGTTGTTGTTGGTGTGGTGGTGGTGGTGGTGGTGGTGGGTGTTTTTTCCACACTGTGCAACACTTTGTTGTTATAGTCTTTGTTACTAGCAGGGCTGTCTCGGATGTGTATTAGTATGCATATTGTACTTCTTGTTGGACCCGATACCCACACTTTGCACACATTATTCTGCTGCACAGTCTGCATACACTGTTTTTGATATGTTATACCTACATATAAGCAGCCAGATTTCCATTTTTATGGCGTGGTTTTGCAGAGTTTGGTTTGTTGTTGTAGTTGTTGTTTACATAAAAACCACCAAATATCTATATGATTAACCCTTTGACTCCTGCAGCCTGCCCAACAGCATCCTTCTTTGTCAACCATGCTGGAAGAGCAAAAACTTAACCCTTTGATCTCCTCACCCTATCCACCAGCTTCCTGCAGGAAGCTGGTGGATAGGGTGAGGGAGTCAAAGGGTTAAGTTTTTGCAGTTTGTAGATAGAGTGCAGGTGGCAAAGGGTTAAGGTTTACGGGACATTTAGCGGGTGTTATTGATTTTCTGCGTGCGTGGGTGTAATCATCTAAACGTTTCAGGCACTAATATGTCTGCACATACGCAGACCTAGGAGATCGGAAAACTCAGTACCCTGTACCCACCAGGCATTGTTCAGAGTGGGGGTCAAACTCGAATATTCCAACTAGAAATTCAGCTTCCTAAACCTGTGAGTAGTAAATGTAGGCTTCCACGTTCAGTATTTTTTACCCGTACTGTTGCACAGATATGTATATCTATTTTCTGTGTTTATCTGTAAGAGTAGTAGGTTGTTTCACAGAACTTTGCCAGGGACAAGCATGTCGTTGTCAAGTGTTCGTCAGCATGCATTATGTGCATGCTGCCTCACACAAGATCTCTGGACACAGGACCACATTGTATCGTCTCATCTGAGAGACTAGTACACAGGCCACTACTTCAATATCAGTGATTGTTTTCGTATACTGTGAACAGTCTCGAATTGGTGGTAGTCGGTGGGGAAGTGTGTGTGTGAGGGGAGAGAGAGGGGGGGGGGGGGCTTATCTGCAAGTTGACCTTTCTCATTTGTCGTGTTAATTGTCTTACCGAGGTCTTCATATGCTCGAGAGAAGTCCATGAAGTTTCGCGCCCCAGCTTCTGCATGGATGGCGGTGACAACTGCATCACACGCATTACAAGCAAGAAGGCAGACTCGTGCATACTTCTTGGATCTAGATCTTCATTTTTCCATCCACAGAGATTGAACAGCTATAAATTCTTTTTATGCAGCTATGTGAAAATACTTCAGAGGCGCGTGTTTGTTTCTTAAGAACAGCAAAGAATTTGAGAATGACCAGATTCATGTTCCACAAGAACACTGAAATATTCGAAAATGACCAAAAGATTGTCTATTGGGAACGACGAGGAATTTGAGAATGGCCAATTTTTTTATATTTTAAGAACAGCGAAGAATTTCAGAATGACTAACTTTTCTCGTTTGTTGAGAACAGCAAAGAATGTTAGAATGACCAAATTCTTTTTTTTTTTTTTAAACATCGTTCTTAAGAACAGTAAGGAATGTTAGAAATCCTTAAGAATATAATCTATAGAAATTTTTGAGTATGACCAATTTTTGTTCTTGTAAGAATTGAAGTAAAGATATTTTAGGAATGTAGAACATGATGTTTATTCATTTTTGTTTGAAATAAATAAAAATAAATAAAAAAAAAGCTCCGTTTTAGTATCAATTCTTACTTGAGACTTTATTGGATGAATTAAGAGTACCAACTAGAATGAAATGCAAATGAAAATTTGCAGTCTAAGATTTCTAACGGAGAAGGATAATTTGAAAAAAAAAAGCGTTGTAGAGAACAGTCAACTTATTACATCATTACTTTGCAGGGGGTGAAGGGATTCGAGAATAGTCTTTACAACCGTGCTTTGTTGTCTCAAAGGGAAGATGAATGAACTGTTTCTCTCTCTCTCTCTCCTCTCTCTCTCTCTCTCTCTCTCTCTCTCTCTCTCTCTCTCTCTTTCTCTCTCTCTCTTTCTGTCTGTCTGTCTGTCTGTCTCTCTCTCTCTGTCTCTCTCTCTCTCTCTATCTGTCTGTCTGCGTGCACACTTGCATGCATATGCACATATGTATGTTAGGGGTTAGGGTTATCAGTTTGAAAGTCCCAACAACAGAAACAAGACTAGCAACATTAGTGACTGCAGCAGCACAACAACAACAACAACAATAACAACAGCATAACAGTAGCCTTGACCACCAACACTCGATTTTTCCTTTACAACCAGTACCGGAGGCAAAGTAAATAAGCAAGGAAAAACGCAAAACCATCTCATATTCACTCACAAAAAGAAACAAATGAAGCGTAAAATCAACAAGTAAGCAAGCCACGTGACCAGCAAGTTTACTAACCAACTAGCCAGTTTACCAACTAGCCAGCCAACCAATTTAACAACCAACCAACTGTCGAATCAACCATCCCAGACAAAAACAACCAGCCAACCAACCAAAGCCTGTTAAATATTCTGCTAACAGACCGACCAGCCAAGCCAACCAACCAAACTCTCAGCGAAATAAAGTCAGCTAGCCATACAAGCAGCCCAGACCAACCAGCTAATCAAAACCAAGTAACCAATTGGTCAAGCAAAGCAAACAAACCCGTTAGAATCTTGTTTCGTTCGACTTATGCATGGTCAATCCGCATATGATGATGAATAAGGCCCTTTTGTCTAGTTCTTGCCGGGTGCCATTGAGCTTGGTGGTCAGACAGTTGTTGTTGGCTACATCTTTTGTCCGCTTGATAGAGGAACTTTGCTGCAATATGATATTCAGCTGTCTGTTTCGTCTCGGCAGAACATAACTGTTGAAGTGATCCCTAAAAGTATGATCAGCTGTCTGGTCCTCTTAACTGCAGGGGCAGGTTGGCGAAAGTGTCAGTTCGAATGTATAGTTCATATGAGCGTTGAATCGGTTGTGGCTGGTGTGATGTATTATCAGGACCACTTGCAGCTCTCTGGACAGAAGATGGTTGCCATCCTTTTCTGTCCATGGCTTAACACTTTGACTCCCGCACCCTATCCATCAGCTGCAAAAACTTAACTCTTTGACTGCCTCATCCTATACACCAGCTTCCTGCAGGAAGCTGGTGGATAGGATGAGGCAGTCAAAGGGTTAAGGTTTTGTTTTGCCAGCATGGTTGGCAATGCAGGATGTTGAGTGGACAGGCTTCGGGAGTCAAAGGACCTGATAATGTTTCTCTTTTTGCTGCAGCTAACGCCGTTGTTTGTCTTCCTGGGCTCCTCTTTTTTGCTTGCTCATCTACAGTTCTGGTATCCCACAGTGAGCGAGGATCCAGTGGAGGACTACTCATCTGGTTCTTCTGACTGGCCAGAAGGCCATAGTCACGGTAGAAAAGCTTGTCATTCTCCAGGGCCTGGAGAACAAAGAGGGCATCTGAGAGCAAGAGCATTTGATAGCATGTGTCATTGCTATAATGAATCATGGAGGCTTCTTGCATGATTGCCTGCGTTTCTGCTCGGTAGTTGGTGAAGGGTTTGCCTGGAGGAACATTACCTGTTGTGGTTTGAGTCCTTGGAAAGTTGGTGGGGATGCCAGCTCCCCCGTTGGTCATAGCATTGGTGGCTGGCCCATTGATGAATACATTTGTATTAATTCATGGTTTCTGTGGGTAACTCTCCTGTATCATGACCAGTATGAAGGATCAGGATGTTGTGTTGTATTTCTACTGAGGTGACATGGGGAACATTTCAAAGTTAAGCTGTGTTGATGTCAACGGTTCTGGCATTTGCAAAAGTGACGACGAACATGTTAAAGTTAAGCTGTTTTATGTTCACGGCTCTGACAGTTGCAACAGTGACAGTGAATATGTCTCCTTTGACAGCTGGGCTAATTGGTGTTGTTGCCACTGTCTCTTGCTCTCCAGGACAAAGCTGTTTTTCAGGCGACTTGTGATGAGGCCATCCAACTTCTACTTCGTCATTTTTCAAATGCCTGAACTTCTCGGCCAGCACTAGAACCATCCAACCAACCAACTAGCGTCAGGCATCCAACTAAAACCAACTCAAACCAACCAACCAGAACCAACCAATCAATCAAAATCAACCAACGAGCCAGTCAGCCAACAAAAACTACCCCAAATCACCTGGAACCAGTACACCAAAAACTGAAAACAAAACAAAACAAAACAAAACAGAAACCAACCCAACCAACCGACAACCAACCTAAACCAACCAGTCAGTCTGCAAACTCAAAACAATGAACCAAAATCAACCAGTCGGCCAGAACCAGCCAACAAATCAACCGACCAAAACCAACCAACCAACTCACTAAAACCAAACCAAACAGCCAACTAACTAAATCCAACCAATCAATCAATCAAATCAGCCAAACATCAACTTTAACCAATTACCCCAACCAGCCAGCAACCAACTTACCAAATGATCCAGACTTACCAACAACCAACCAACCCACATAACCAGCCAGGCAACTAAGCAAGCAAGAAAGCAAGCAGGCAGGAAGCAAGCAAGCAAGCGAGCAAGCTCAACAAACGACTAAGACACCAAGCAACCAACAACAACTAACCAAAACCAACTACCAACAACCAACCAACCACATAACCAGCCAGGCAAACAAGCAAGCAAGCAAGAAGTCAAGCAGAAGCAAGCGAGCAAGCTCAACAAACGACTAAGACCAACCAACCAACCAACCAATCAACTAACCAACCAACAAAACAACCAACCAAACAACCAAGCAGTCCACCAGTCAACTAAGCAAGCAACCTGCCCAAACCAGCCAATCAATAAAAGCCAATGTAACATGCAGAGAGGAAACAAGATTGAGAGTCAGACGAAACCCACAGGAACAAAATAAATGCCAGAGACAACAAAATGTCAGATGAAGCTGACCTGACTGTGTGTGTGTGTGTGTGTGTGTGTGTGTGTGTGTGTGTGTGTGTGTGTGTGTGTGTGTGTGTGTGTGTGTGTGTGTGTGTGTGTGTGTGTGTGTGTGTGTTTGTGTTGTGTGTGTGTGTGTGTGTGTGTTGTGTGTGTGTGTGTGTGTGTGTGTGTGTGTGTGTGTGTGTGTGTGTGTGTAGTGTGTGTGTTGTGTGTGTTTGTGTGTGTGTGTGTGTGTGTGTGTGTGTTGATACAACTCTTATGTGGACGTTAACGGTTTATGATGATGATTCTCTCTCTCTCTCTCTCTCGTCCCTCCCTCCTCCTCTCCTCATCCCTGTGTGTGTGTGTGTGTTGTGTGTGTGTGTGTGTATGGTGTGTGTGTGTACTGGTGTGTGTGTGTGTATGTGTGTGTTATGAGTACAACTCTTTATGTTGACAGTTAACGGTTTATGTTGATGATGTGACACACACACCACACCACACACACACACACACACACACACACCACACACACACACCCCACACACACCTCTCTCTCTCTCTCTCTCTCCTCCCCTCCCCATCCCGTGTGTGGTGGTGTGTGTGTGTGTGTGTGTGTTGTTTTTTTTATGTCAGTACAACATTTATGTTGACAGTTAACGGTTAATGATGATGATGACACACTCTCCTCTCTCCCTCCCCACTCCCCACTCCTCCCCCACTCCCTCTCTCACTCCTCCTCTTCTCTTCTCGTCTCTCTCCCTCCCCATCCTGTGTGTTGTGTGTGTGTGTGTGTGTGTTGTAGTGTGTTGTGTTGAGTGTTGTGATGTGTGTGTTCTTGTGTTGTCTTGTTGTTGTTTTGTGTGCTCTTGTTGTCTGTGTCGTTCTCTTCTATCTGTGTGTGTGTGTGTGTTGTGTGTGTGTGTGTGTGTGTGTGTGTGTGTGTGTGTGTGTGTGTGTGTGTGTGTGTGTGTGTGTGTGTGAGTACAATTTTTATTTTGACAGTTAACGTTTATGATGATGATGATGATGATGAGGTGACAGTCTCTCTATCTTTATTGCAGATGAGCATGTTGACATTGTTTTTATCACAGAAACATGGCTTAACCCCCTTGGTCATGAACCTATACATGCGAGTCTCACTCGAGTGGTTACAGGCTTGCTTCTTTCCATCGCTCATCCCGAGGTGGTGGTATCGCCATCCTCTACAACGACTCACTCCATTCCCGCCTATCTTTCTCGCAGTCTCTGCCTTTCTCCCATCCTTCTTTCGAGCACGTTGAAGTATCCTTCCAATTCCACCCCTCACCCTATCACCTTCTCCTGTGTCTATCGACCTCCACCTAGCTCTGCCAACAAGCTCACCACATCCATGTTTCTCTCTGACTTTGACCAACTTCTTGATTACTACTGCCTCGTACCTGGAAATCTCATCATTCTAGGTGACATCAATGTCCACTACGACAACACTCACCGTTATGACACAAGACATATCATCAATTCTCTGTCCAATCACAATATGACACAAATTACAACCATCAAAGTCACATTTTGACTGATCATTTCTCGTGATCACACAATTCAGCTACTGAAACTGCCTAGTTCTTTCTACCGTCTAACTCACCTTCCATCGACACTCTGCAATTGTTCTCTGACTTTCTCTCTCCGTACACGCGCACGTGACTCGACGAATCTCAATCTAGACTCTCCACATTTCATCTGATGCCTCCCGCCTCCTTTCTGAAAAGTCACATAACCTTGCCGATGAATTCTATACTACTCTCCACCATCTTCTGGACACTCATGCTCCAGCCACAACCCGTCTTTTACCTGACCGCCCCCCTACCCCCTGGCTCACTCATGAGATTGCCTGTGCAAAACGTGCCCGCCGCAGAGCAGAGCGCCGCTGGCGCAAATCCAAACTCACTGTACATAGGCAACTTTTCCAAGCCTCTAAAACAAAAGTATCCACCCTCATTGCATCTGCAAAAACAAGCTATTTCCAAACCAAAATCCTGAATGCCTCTTCTTCAACCATGAATCATCTCCTTGGCACACAAAAAGATTTACCTCTCCCAACAAAACACACAAATGAAGAACTCCCATCTGTATTCTCCAAGTATTTCACCACCAAAATGCAAACTCTTCGTGACAGGCTTGACAGGACACCCTGTCAACCATGCCCACCTGACCCTTCCTTCTCTGGCACACCTCTTACTACTTTTACCCCAGTCTCACAAGAAGAAATTATCAACTTAATCAGATCCATGTCGTTCAAAACCTGCGAACTGGATCCTCTTCCAGGTTCTCTCTACTCTGACTGTCTCCCTACTCTCCTCCCATTCATCACTGACATCATCAACACTTCTCTTCAAACTGGAACTGTCCCAGATTCTTTCAAGTCTGCTATTGTTCACCCTTTCCTCAAGAAATACAATTTAGACCCAAATGAACTGAAAAATTACCGGTCTATCTCTAATCTCTCTTTCTTGTCAAAACTCATCGAAAAAGTTGTCCTCAACCAGCTGAACTCTCACCTGTCTGCCAACAATCTCCTCAATCCTTTCCAGTCAGCCTACCGCCAGTGCCATAGCACTGAAACTGCCCTGCTACACATTCTCAACAATCTCCTCCTTGCAACTGATACTGGCATAGTCTCTCTCCTCACACTCCTTGATCTGTCTGCAGCCTTTGATACCATTGATCATGGTATTCTCCTTTCTAGACTTCATCATACTTTTGGCATCTCTGACATTGCTCTCTCCTGGTTCACTTCATATCTATCAAACAGAAAACAAACTGTTCTCATTAATGGCACTTACTCTCAACCTGCATACCTGACCTGTGGTGTTCCACAAGGATCTGTCCTTGGCCCTGTTCTTTTCACTCTTTACACCTCCCCCCTGTCTACCATCATCAACTCCCACTCTATAAAACACCACTTCTATGCTGATGACACCCAACTTCTAGACAGTGACACACCAGACAATATACAGCGCCTCTTGACTCGCACCACTGAGTGTTACTCGGACATTAAGAACTGGATGACGTTCAACAAACTTCAGCTTAATGACGACAAGAGAGAAGCTATCCTCATTGGCACCTGTCAGAAACTTTCTCAGCTGCCTCCTCTTTCTCTCCCATTATGTAACACATCAGTCCCAATTTCTGATTCAGCTAAAAACCTTGGTGTCTGCATTGACTCTACCCTCTCCATGAACAACTTTGTTTCTCAAACTGCCAGATCTTGCTACTATCACCTCCATCGTATAAGCCTGATCAGGAAGTATCTCTCTGTGGAAACAACTGCAAAACTCGTTCTCTCCTTCATAATGTCTCGCATTGACTATTGCAATTCACTCCTGTCTGGTCTTCCTGCCTCCACCATTCACATCCTACAGCGCATTCAAAACAATGCTGCACGCCTTGTACTAAAAAAGAAAAAAGCTGACCACATATCTCCTCTCCTGGCACAACTTCACTGGCTCCCTGTATCAAAGCGCATAGGGTACAAACTAGACACCATGTGCTACAAAAGCCTCAATAACGCAGCCCCCGATTACCTGTCAAGCCTACTTGAGATCTGTGTTCCCTCACGTACCCTCCGCTCTGCCTCCGATCCTCTGACTTTTCGCTTTATAATAATAATAATAATAATTACAATATTTATATAGCGCAAAATCTTGATAAAATCAAATCTAAGCGCTGAAGCAGACACACACGCACGCACGCACGCACGCACGCACGCACGCACGCACGCACGCACGCACGCACGCACGCACACACACACACACACACACACACACACACACACGCATGGCTATAAATGGGGAGAAAGAATAAAAGCAATAAAAGCAATGGAAAATTATAGAGAGCATTGCATATACAATTATATATTATAACCATGTGATTCCCCTCCGAGCGGAGACAGGCTGCAGAGGGGGGGGGGGGGGGGGGTTGAGTGAGGTTAGAATTTTATGCGGAGGAGAAAAGGTGAGTTTTGAGAGCGGACTTGAAGGAGACAAAAGTAGGTTGCTGACGGACTGAGAGAGGAAGTTTGTTCCAGGAGAGTGGACCAGAAACAGAGAAGGCTCGTGGACCATAGGTATTGAGCTTAGTGCGTGGAAAGCGAAAAGTCAGAGGATCGGAGGCAGAGCGGAGTGTACGTGAGGGAAGATAGATCTCAAGTAGGCTTGACAGGTAATCGGGGGCTGCGTTATTGAGGCTTTTGTAGCACATGGTGTCTAGTTTGTACTGTATGCGCTTTGATACAGGGAGCCAGTGCTTTCCATGCACTAAGCTCTATACCTATGGTCCACGAGCCTTCTCTGTTTCTGGTCCACTTTCCTGGAACAAACTTCCTCTCTCTGTCTGTCAGCAACCTACTTTTGTCTCCTTCACGTCCGCTCTCAAAACTCACCTTTTCTCCTCTGCATAAAATCCTGACCTCACTCAATCCCCTCTGCAGCCTGTCTCCACTCGGAGGGGAATCACATTGTAATATATAATTGTATATAATATGCTCTCTATAATTTTCCATTGCTTTTATTCTTTCTCCCCATTTTAGCCGTGTGCGTGTGCGTGTGTTTGTGTGTGTGTGTGTGTGTGTGTGTGTGTGTGTGTGCGCGCGTGCGTGCGTGTGTGTCTGTTTTAGCGCTTAGATTTGATTTTATCAAGATTTTGCGCTATACAAATAAAGTATTGTATTGTATTGTATTGTATTGTATTTTCTCTCTCTCTCTCTCTCACCCTTTCTCCATCCCCATCTGTGTGTGTGTGTGTGTGTGTGTGTGTGTGTGTGTGTGTGTTGGTGTGTTTATGTCAGTACCATATTTTATGTTGACAGTTAACGGTTTATGATGATGATGATGATAGTCTCTCTCTCTCTCTCTCTCTCTCTCTCTCTCTCTTCCTTTCCCCCTCTCCCTCTGCCCTCCCAATCCCCGTGTGTGTGTGTGTGTGTGTGTGTGTGTGTGTGTGTGTGTGTGTGTGTGTGTGTGTGTGTGTGCATGTCAGTACAACTTTTATGTTGACAGTTAATATGATGATGATGACTGCCTCTCTCTTTGTCTCTCTGTCTCTGTCTCTCTCTCTCTCTCTCTTTCTCTCTCTCTCTCACTCTTCTCTCTCTCTCACTCTTCTCTCTCTTTCTCCTACCTCCCCACCCACCCCGGGTGTGTGTGAGTGAGTGTATATATGTGTGTGTGTGTGTGTGTGTGTGTGTGTGTGTGTGTGTGTGTGTGTGTGTGTGTGTGTGTGTGTCGGTGTGTGTGATATTTTTTCTTTTATAAATTGCAAAACGTCACGTGCCAGCGCGTTGTTTCTCAATCGAAACCGTTGCCATGCCTTGCGTCTTTTGTCCTTGGAAAGTCTGTAAAAAATATACAGATTGATGGTGGAATGAATCAGGGCATCCATCCGTCTGTCTGTCTGGTTCTGAGTGGTTGTCTGTCTTTTTTCTGCCTTTTCTTTCGTTCTTTGTCTTTTTGTATACATTTTGACGTATATGTTTTAGTATTTTCTTTTTCTTCTTTCCTTTTACATTCTTTCCTTCTATCCATCCATCTTTCCTTCCTTTCTTACTTTCTTTTTTTTTTTCTTTTCTTTTACCCAAAGACATTTTTTGGTGTTTGCCAGTGGATAACCGCGAGTGCGTAGCCCATGTTTGAATGTTAAAGGACTTAACTTAACTGTGGAAAAGTTTCAACAACGGTTTCAGCGTCCGTGTATTTGCGTGTTGGATTCTTAACAAAAATGTATCAGATATGGCTTAGGCTGTCATGAACGTATTTTGAAGAGTCGACAAGGGTTGCACATCATAAAGTTTTAGTAAGCGTTGCCAAGATGTTTGGTAATTTTTATCAAAGGAGAAAAAACAATACGGAAGCGAACGTGGGCGACGGCGGTTTTTTTTTTGTTTCCTCCTCAGTTCTATATAATAAAATTATTTACCAGGTTTAAGGTAAACTATCAAACATTCAGTATAGGCTGGTGAGACGATATACTGCAGAATTACAACGAACTTACCCCGTGACTGATGACGTTCAAAGCTGTGCAGATGTAGCAAAAATTAGACCTGCACATCGAAAAAGAGGTAAGGATTACAGGGAGGATGTGAAACTGTTTAACAGTACTGTGGGAATGATTTTGTTTGTTTACTATTAGTAACACCTACGAATGGATCACTGTGTTTGTCTGTCGCTCGCACCAGTTTATAACTGTGTTACTTTAAAAAAAAAAAAAGTGTGGATAAGGCACGTTATCCCTGTTTTCTCTACGTTGTGAGGGATGAGATTACAGTCATACATCACAAGAAGGTAAGTTCGTTGTCATTTTGATTTTTCTCTCCAACAGCTTCCAAGAGGAATGTGATCTGGAGAGGTTTCAAATTTTGCAATACTTGCACCTCTCTGCATTTATTCATATGCATTTAACAACGATCTTCTGTTGGTAGTCTGGCAATGAAGTCATTGAGTCTACAGTTTATCTGGTGAGTACGACCTTCCACTCAGTATGGGCTTTTCCTAGAATATTGTGAGTAGGTCGGCACATCTCCAAACCAACCCACTGTTTTCAGGATTGTTATTTGTATTGTCACATCTCCAAACAACCCATTGTTTTCTCGATTGTTATTTATGTGCACCATCTCCAACCACCATGTTTTCAGGATTGTTATTTGTATGTCACATCTCCAAACAACCCACTGTTTTCACGATTGTTATTATTGTCACATCTCCAAACAAACCCATGTTTTCAGGATTGTTATTATTGTCACATCTCCAAACCAACCCACTGTTTTCAGGATTGTTATTTGTATTGTCACATCTCCAAACCAAACCCACTGTTTTCAGGATTGTTATTTGTATTGTCACATCTCCAAACCAACCCACTGTTTTCAGGATTGTTATTTGTATTGTCACATCTCCAAACCAACCCACTGTTTTCAGGATTGTTATTTGTATTGTCACATCTCCAAACCAACCTACTGTTTTCAGGATTGTTATTTGTATTGTCACATCTCCAAACCAACCCACTGTTTTCAGGATTGTTATTTATTGTCACATCTCCAAACCAACCCACTGTTTTCAGGATTGTTATTATTGTCACATCTCCAAACAAACCCACTGTTTTCACGATTGTTATTTGTATTGTCACATCTCCAAACCAACCCACTGTTTTCAGGATTGTTATTTGTATTGTCACATCTCCAAACAAACCCACTGTTTTCAGGATTGTTAAATATGTTGGCACATTTCCAACCCACTGTTTTGAGGATTGGCGCCAGGGGTACTTTTTTTCTTGCAGTCTTATTTGATGCAGCTCCTGCGGCTGAATGAGGAGTGAAAATAGGCCTGTCAGTTCCGGCTTTTTTAGGCCTATCTTTTGGATGGTTCGTTAGGTGGGTTGTCGGTGCAGCCTAATGGATTATTTCCGTTGTCAGTTTATACTACAAGTTAAGGAGAAACAGAAAACATGGCATTAGCTGTTTGTTGCTTTGTTTCTAAAAGGTTCATGACAAGGTTGAGAATTCAGTGGGCGTTTCTTTTTTCAAGAAAAGTAAGATAACCTGAACGAGTGGCCACAGCGCATATTATGCGAATATTTGGTTGCCAGTCAAAAGGTCACAAACGACGCAGTCGATTCTCTGTGAAAGTTCGTAAGAGGTTTTGATGTCATCTGACCCTGTATTTTATCCATCGGTTCCAACGAGCGTTTCATATGGTGGCCAGGAAAGTGATATTGTCGGCAGAGCATGACCATCTTGCTCTCAGAATTGATGTTAATCAGTGCGAGGGTGGCAACAGGTCATGGGGGTGAGAAACCAGCAAAGACAGACGTAAGAACTGCTATTTTTGTGTTTCTGTAGTTTCCGTCTGACGACTGTCGATCTTGTGTGCGGCAAGCCAGATTGTTCACAGACACAGAATGACGGATGTAAAAGATGAAAACGTATTTGAAAAGCAAGGGAAAAACGTGTGGAAAGATCTAGTGAGATGAAGGTACGTTCGAAAAAAGAGTAGTACAAGATTCAGTAGAAGAGAAGAAAGAATTTTCCGGAATGGGAGTAAAAGTAAGTTTTAGGTGAAAAAAAAAAAGTGATAAAGAGGTATCTTTGAAAACAGTGTGAAACTCGAGGGTTCATTGCTAGAATAGTGTACAGGTATTTGAAAAGGAATAAATAAGGCTGGTGTACCGAATTGTGTGTGTGTGTTGTGTTTGTTGTGTTGTGTTGTGTTGTTTGTGTGTGTGTGTGTGTGTGTGTGTGTTGTGTGTGTGTCTGTGTGTGTGTGTGTTGTGTTGTGTTGTGTTGTGTGTGTGTGTGTGTGGTGTGTGTGTGTGTGTGTGTGTGTGTGTGTTATCCAGAAGGAATTTACACAGAGTGAATGATTCGGAACGTCTTTTCTAGAAGGATACATTCGTCAGTGTCATCAGTGACTGCTGCCAACTTGACGTGCTCTGTGTTCAGGGAAACATCAGTGAGTTTCTCTGTGCACAAGGAGTCGCTTTTTCTTTTACATATGTTGAAATTTCGTTGCTGTTTTTTTTTTTTAAGTTACGTAATGTATAGGTTTTGTTTCTTGTAAGTTAAGCAGCCTGTACATGCTTTTCCCCCAGGTACAGTGTTAGATACTCGAAATGTTTTTGTGAGTGGTGAGACTTGCTTTAAGTGGGCCGGAGCTTACATTCGTGTATGTTTTTTTTTTTTATTCATACATGTGGGCTTTTTTGTGGTGTCTCTTTACACAGTCACAGTTGGATACGTAAATAAATATAGGCGGTGTGTGGTGGTGGTGTTGTGATGGAGAGTACTTTTGCTGTGTAAATACAAACGTGTAAGTACCCTTGTAGATATAGCCGGTCTGTTTAACTTAAGACTCGAAGGTCTTGCACAGGAAGACCAACAACAGTAACCACAATAATAACCAGGACAGCAGCAGCAACAACAGCAACATGTGGATACCGTGCTGTTGATAAAATGTGTAATTTTTTGTGCTTCAAGGTCAGTGGTTTGCGTTGCCGACCGAACGATCTTAGAACGAAGCACCTAGAATAAGAAAATATTTAGGTACTTTGTCGTACATGAAATGGTTGGTCGTATTGTTTAGAATTCGAAGGACTTGCTCTAGGGAAACGAGAGAAACAACAGCAACAGCAACAAAAAGTGACAGCAACAACGACAGCAACAACAACAACGTGAATATTCTGTTGGAGATGAAAATTTACAGTCGTTGTATTTAAAGCTAGAAGCCCTGGCATTTGCAAAAAAATATCACAGCAATAACTGCAACAAACATGTTGAAGGTCCGTCGTAGGTAAGAGGTGCGTGCAGTCGTTGTATTAAAAGCTGGGAAATCATGCATTATCACCAACATTATCATTTACATTGTCAACAACAATCTTTGTGGGAACTCTGTCGTACATAAAATGTGTTATCTTTGTAGTCAAAACTCAGCTGTCTACATGTGTTAATGACCGAACGGTCTGGAAATATGCGCCGAGAATAAAAACCAACAAAAATCGGTGCTGTGTGGTAGACGACAGGTATGATTGTTGTATCTTAAAGCTGGAAAGTCTTGTACTGTGAAGACAACAACTACAGCAGCAGCAGCAGCAACAGCAGAACAACAACAACATTAACATCAAAAGAAGAAGAAGAAGAAAGTACAACAGGCAACAACCGACAGACATTGTAGATAAAATGGGTTATGGTTGCAGTTTCGTGATAATGACCGAACGGCTGTAGAACCAGGCTCTTAGAGATAAGAAAAACAAAACAAAGTATGCATATGTATGCTCAGTCGTAGGTAAGATAGATATCTGATTCTCGTATTTGAATTTCGGTGTTGTTGTACGCGGAAAAACAACAACGTTAACAAGAAAGAAAGAAAGACGGAAAGAAAAAGAAAGAAAGAACGAAGTGAACACGAATAAACTAACAAGCATCAACAGTTTACAGCGATGACGGTAACAAACATATGGTTATCCTGTCAAAGATGAAATGCATAATTATGTTGAAAGGTAAGTGATTTGCTTTTGTGATCAAATGATTCGGGTGCTGGGAAGGGATATCGGTGCCAGTTTTAAAAATGTAACAAATTTAGTGTATAATCATTGCATTAAATGCTCAGAGTTCTGGCACTGGGAAAATGATAACAATAACATTAACAACAACAAGCATGTGGATATCCTGTCATAGATAGACTTCGTGATCATGACTGAAAGCTCAGTAGTTTTTATGGGTTTGGGATGATGGGAAATAGGGGGCCATTATGAAATAGTCATTCTGTCCGGGATCAAAAGCATGGAAGCTCACGTGCGCGGGCATGTGTGTGTGAGTCGTGCGTGCGTGTGTGCGTGCGTGCGTGCGTGCGCGCGTGTGTGTGTGTGTGGTACGCTTTCATTTCTTCTGTCTTCTTCTGAGGTTCTTTCAGTCATCCTATCTGTCTACCCACTAGTGCTATTCATCTGCTTCATTTCCGAAGTCTTGGGTTTCATTTCCGAGATTACCTTTGCTTTACTGTATGTCCAGTACAAAAATGATCTGATAGAGTGCATGACTGTTCTGATGACTTGGCTCACGATATGAAAATCGCCGTTTATATGTATTGACACATAGTGCATTGTACTTATATACCTGTAGTGTAGCTGCGGTCGATCTCTGACCATTGTCGTCGTGTGTGTTGTGACAGTATACTGATTAGTTCTTGAAGTGACAAAATGCATGGTGGTTGTGTGCGTTGTGACAGTATACTGATTAGTTGTTGAAGTAACAAAATGCATATGGTTGTGTGCGTTGTGGTTTGTTGTTGTGACAGTATACTGATTAGTTGTTGAAGTGACAAAATGCATGGTGGTTTTGTGCATTGTGACAGTATATGATTAGTTCTTGAAGTGACAAAATACATGGTGGTTGTGTGTGTTGTAACAGTATACTGATTAGTTGTTGAAGTGACAAAATGCATGGTGGTTGTGTGCATTGTGACAGTATATTGATTAGTTCTTGAAGTGACAAAATGCATGGTGGTTGTGTGCGTTGTAACAGTCATGATTAGTTGTTGAAGTGACAAAATGCATGGTGGTTGTGTGCATTGTGACAGTAACTGATTAGTTCTTGAAGTGACAAAATGCATGGTGGTTGTGTGCGTTGTGACAGTATACTGATTAGTTCTTGAAGTGACAAAATGCATGGTGGTAATTCTCTGGTTTAGACAGAGTCTTGAAGGAGTGTAGCGTGTTTGTGGATTTTACATCGGGTTTGCTTTAAAAATAATACCGCTTAGTGAAAACCGTCATGGGCAAAATGGTAAACCGTGTTACAGCGAGCAGCTGTTCTGTCTTGTCTGTGCCTGTCTCTGTGTGTCTGTGCCTGTCGCTGTGTGTCTGTGCCTGTCTCTGTGTGTCTGTGCCTGTCTCTGTGTGTCTGTGCCTGTCTGTGTGCTGTGCCTGTCTCTGTGTGCTGTGCCTGTCTGTCTGCGCCTGTCTCTGTCTGCGCCTGTCTCTGTCTGCGCTGTCTCTGTCTGTGCCTGTCTCTGTCTGTCTGCCTGTCTGTCTCTGTGTGTCTGTCTCTTTGTGTCTGTGCCTGTCTCAGTCTGTCTGCGCTGTGTCTGTGCCTGTCTGTCTGCGCCTGTCTCTGTGTGTCTGTGCCTGTCTCTTGTCTGTCTGCAGCTGTCTCTGTCTGTCTGCGCCTGTCTCTGTGTGGATCTCTTGACTCCTTGTGATTGATTCTCAGTCTCTGTTTCTGTCTCCGTTTTTATCTGACTGTTTGTCCCCCCACCCCCACCCCACCCCCTCACCCACCCCCTCACCTTTCTCTTTTTCTAATTGAGTGTGGAAATGTGATGACGAGTCCATTTTTTCCAGTGGTGTAGTTACTTTCTTAATATCGTTTGTCGGATTCGTTCTTTGGGAGGTAAGTAAACAACCAGTCGTACAGGTGGGCTCAGTTTCTTTTCTTTTTCCTCCACTCCGCTTTCTTTTTTAAACGGAAAGGAAAGATCAGATTGATCATAAGCGAGGCTGTTTCACTCTCTGTGTGCAGAGAAAAAGAGTACGAGTAATTGCGAGACAGATTCAATGCGGACGTAACGCTGCTTTCTTTGAGTTATAAAGATTTTTTTTCTCCAAATTTCAGACTTGTCTGTCTGTCTGTCTATCTCTCTCTCTCAGAGAGAGAGAGGTACATAGATAGATAGAAAGAGAGAGAGAGAGAGAGAGATTTGTCTACCAAGCCCACAATCTCTCTCTCTCTTTCTCTCGCTCTCTCGCTCTCTCGCTCTCTCTCCGCTCTCTCTCTCTCTTTCTCTCTATCTATCAATCTATCTCTATCTATCTATTTATCTGTCTACCTCTGTCTCTTTCCCTTTTCCTCGTAGTCCTCGCCTCTGCCTCTGTGTATGGCGACAGTGTCTGCATACACATAAGACTTCAAGAAGGTAAATAAGTGATCGAACGTGAGCTGATAGTCTATTTGTGGCTGTACAGATACATCTTTTTCTAATCATTTGAATGGCACCCCGCCCCCTTGTTGTCAAAAGATGTACAGGTGAAAATTTTCCAAAATGGTAGCCTCTGCCGCATCTGCATATTGGAGAGGAGGAAAAAGCACCGTGCTTGTAGTGTTCTTTCTGACTTCGAGAAATGATTCCTTGGTCGTCAGGCGGTTTTTAAGTGGAAAATTAGACATTATCAATGAAAACGCCTTGTGTTCGAGTGAGTATTACTAGTAAGTTTGAGGGTGAACAATGAATTTATTCTGTGGTGATGAATCATTTGGGACGAAACATTAGATACCGGTATTACTGGTATCGATCTCATCGTCGTCGTCGTCATCGTCATCATCATCGTTGCCATCAATCGTCGTCGTCATCATCATCTGTCGTCGTCGTCGTCATTATCGTCGTCGTCATCATCACCATCATCATCATCATCACCATCATCATCATCATCATTTATCATCATCATCATCATTTTTTATCCTCTTTTCTTCCTCTTAGTCATACTGCTCGTCTTCCTTCTTCTCTTTTCCAATTAATTTTCTCCATGTTCAGGTTTGTCGAAAGTTCGTGTCCCAAGAATCCATTGGTGTAGAACGTTAATATATTCACTCCCTCACTCTGTCCATCAGCTGTTTATTGTTAAAAGAAAAAGTTTGTTAGTATTTCATAGTCCCCGACAGGATCCTGGAGAAAGGCAGAAGACAGTATGCTTGGACGAAGAAATAGGAGAAACAAATATTGCATTGGCAAGGACTTGTCATCCACATTATCACCATACCCAGGGCGTCAGATATCCTCTCCACCTTCTCAGTTTCACATCCAGATTGATGTTTACATACAAAAGTATATTCATGTGAAGGTAACGACCGGATTTTTCACGAATCTTTCCTTTTTTTCTTCTGCTGTGTTGACATCTCACATAGCCTACGTTATGCATTATGCATGCGGAAAACACAAAGGTGTTTAACGATCATTTTGACTGTTTCATGTTAACTTTCTCGCTATCCAATTGTTTTTAACATTCAGGCGTCGATATGATTATAAATACACATGTATACGAGGAAGGACGAAGTGAAGCTGGATGTTTCTATCCAAAACAAATATGACTGCCCGCGTTCAAGCAACTAGGAACCAGAAAAAACACGAAAAAAGAATAAGAACGCTATTTAATACAACTAGCCATGACAGGCGCAAATTTTCGGCCAGTTGGCCTTTGTCAAAGGAATAAGTTTATTCCTTTTCTCACACTGGACGGAGCAGCAGGGACGTTTCAGTCTTTTTCTCCTAATTTTTGTATCGGGTGTTTGTTTGTTTGTGATCTCACGCTTAACAAAGGCCAGTAATTTGCGCCTGTCTTGTCTTGTTGTATTAAATAAGCGTTCTTATTCTTTTTTCGTGTTTTTTTGTTTTTTTTTGTTTTCTTCTGGTTCTTGATGTTTCTATCCTCTTGCCAAAAAGTAGCTTCGACAGCATCCTTTTGCTCGGAAACCTGGAAGACAGAGTGGCTGCTCGGGTGCGGATTCGGTTGCACACTGACTTTTCAATACCGCCGGCTGGAGAAAAGGTCGACTTGTCTGTTTTCTTCATCAGTTTAACATGTATATTATGGTTTAGCACGCCAGCAGTTTTGGATTTATGTGCTCTAAAAATACCTCAGAATGGAAAACGTCCAGTTTTCGGAAGGGAAATCCGTTTTTTTGTTTGTTTGTTTCTTTTTGTTTTTGTTTTGTTTTCGTTTGTTTTTTAGGGGAAGAATTTTTTTTTTTTTAAACCCCACTTTTGACGTCAGAAAAGCGTCATGCAGATCCGACTTGCCGATCGTTTACATTCTGTCTGTAAAACTTTGCAAGACAGTCAAGCCATACTAAGAAGATATTTATCCCAGTCGAAGAAAAACTCGTTAAAAACGACAGAAACTAACTGAAGCAAAAAATCAGAAAAACAAAAAACAAACAACAACAACAACAACAACAACAAAACCGGAAGAAACAAGCAAAACTGACAAGTAAACAGACTAACTAACCGACAAACGAGTAGACAAACCAATCAGTTAAACAGTAAGAACCTCACCAGTATTATATCTTACTGTCACAGTCTTGGGAGAAAAAAAGCAAAAAAACAATAACAAAACTATACAACAAAACAAAACAAAAACAAACAAAAAACCAAACAAAGCAAAAAATAATGAAACAAAAAACAAAAACAAAACAAACAAAAGAAAGAAAAAAAAAAGAAATAGATAACGTGTCTATAATAAAAATTGTCCTGTGGAATCTGCACTCAGTTTTCCCGAGAACAGTTTATAGAATAACATGTTGAAAAATACGGGAAGAGATGAATTGTTAGTGCAGTCCCATAAATTCCCGTTTGCGCACCCTTCTTCCACCCACCCTCCCACCCTCTCTCTCGTTCTGTCTCGCTTGCTGTTTGAGATGCTGTTCCGTAGAAAATACCTCAGTCTGCGATACAGTTTAACTGAAAACTGATCACTGATAGTGTCGTGGTTTATCTACCAACCGTCTGCCCCGAGTGAGGGTCGAACCCACGACCTGTGCGTTATCAGTATGGCGTTCTAACCAACTGAGGAAAGGAAGTTTTACCCACGACCCATACGTTGTCAGTATGACGTTTTATCGACCTCAGTTTGACGTTCCAACGACCCATGCGTTATCATTTTGACGTCCTAACCAGCTAAGGTAACGGAGTTTTACCCACGACCCGTGCGTTATGACGTTCTAACCAACTAAGGAAAAGGAATTTTACCCATGACCCGTGCGTTATCAGTATGACGTTTTGACCAACTGCGGAAAGGGAGTTTTACCCACGATCCAAACGTTATCAGTATGACGTTCGAACGACTCATGCGTTATCAGTGGGGCACGCTAACTAACTGCGGAAAGGGAGTTTTACCCATGACCCATGCGTTGACAGCATGCCGTTCTGAGACCAGCCTGAGAAAACGGGAGTTTTACCCATGACCCATGTGTTATGACGTTCTAACCAATTGAGGAAATGGAGTTTTACCCATGACCCATGCGTTATCAGTATGACGTTCTACCCAATTGAGGACAGGGAGTTTTACCCATGACCTATGCGTTATGACGTTCTAACCAACTGAGGAAAGCGAGTTTTACCCATGACAGTCATTCAGATTATATCTTGTTGATTGGTTAGTGCTCTGTTTAGCGTTTTTGGTAAAGATGTTTTGACAAGATGTGTTTTTATTTTGCTTTGCTTTTGTTTGTTCGTTTGATTGTTTTAAAGAATGATTAAGCGGTTGATGCGTTTAGGTTTGATACTCTGATTGAAAAACAGGGTAAATGATGGTTTATTAATTGACTGATTGATTGATGGATTGATTGATTGATTGATTTATTGATTAATTGACATGAACCCCCGTGGGGATGCCAGGGTCTCTTCTTTGTTTCTGTCTTATTCCTTTGCTTTCTGTCATTTCTTCCTATCATTTTCTGCCTTGCAAGTCCATTCAACTGTATGCGTTCAATAAAGTCGTACATACTTTCTCTTGGGATTGATAATTAGGTACATGTATGATGGGTTCATGGAAGTGAGATATGCGGAAACAATTTTTGGTAATTTAGGTGTTTTTACATGTATGTTTTAGTGTCTGTATGTTAAAATTTGTACTCAGGGATGTTTTAAAAATCCCCTGTGCGATAAATTAGACGGAGTGGTCAGCGCCAGGGGCATCTATTATGCGTGAATACATTGATATGTGTACTTAATTTTATCTTTTTTTTTTTCCTATTGAAGTTTTGTGTGTTGAAATGGTTATAGCCCTGATATTGGCTCAGTGCAGTCGGCTGGGCTTTAAACAAAAATAACAATAGCAATAACAGTAACAATTGACATGATCCCTTCATTTCCTTTATGTTTCAGTTCTGTGCAATTTGCCATCATGATCTGCATGAACGAGACAACATTCACCAAAGTGACAATGCAGAACAGCTAATAATACAGGGGAGGAAAGACAGAGACAACATTATACAGCTTGGGACAATACTAAGCCAAAGACTGAAGCTTTCATGAAAACAAACAAACAGGCAGGTGAGGTGGTGTAGACGGACCAAAAGTACCTGCACCCCTACCGTCTTGCTGGAACCCCGTTCCAGCCACAACGAAGAAGACAGCGGTGGCTGATGCAGCTTTAGTGGTAGTGGTGGCAGAGGAGGCCGTGGAGTCATCAAGATGATGAAAAGACTGAAACGTCGTCTTTCATGGACACACAAAGGGGGTCACCGTCCGCTGGACGAGAGCCTCTCGGAGCTGGCAGAACACCTCAGCGTGGAGGACAGTACTAGCAGCGGCAGTAGTAGCAACAACAACAACGGTAGCGGTGCTGGGGATGGTGTTCGAACTGGTGGTGGTGGACTCTGTGTTGAAGAGCTGCCGCCGTTTGGGCGTCCTATGTCAGCCCCTCTCTTACATAATGGTGAGTAGATATTTTGTTGTTGTTTACTTGGTTTTGAATCCACGAGATTGATGGTTAGTGATGATAATGGCTGTGGTAATGCTGGCTGTTGATGATCTGGTTCAAATTTTTTTTTTCTTTTTTATTTCTCTGTGTCTCAATCTCTGTGTCTGACTGGTTGCACCTCTGTCTTTGTCGATGTGTCATACAAAAGAACTTCGAGTACATGAAATAAGAAGTTACTTTGAAACCTTTAGTCTCTCTCTCTCTCTCTCTCTCTCTCTGTCTCTGTCTCCTCTCTCTCTTTCCTCTTCTCTCTCTCTCTCTCTCTCTCTTTCCCTCTTGCTCTCTCTCTCTCTCTCTCTCTCTCTCTTTCCTCTTGCTCTCTCTCTCTCTCTCTCTCTTTCCCTCTTGCTCTCTCTCTCTCTCTCTCTCTTTCCCTCTTGCTCTCTCTCTCTCTCTCTTGTTGTTCTTTAGCATCAGAATAACATGACCTTATGATCTCATTACCAGCATATACGTCTGCAGCAAAAATCAACAATCTATCGCCCATATCCGCTCTAACCATCGTTGAAAAAAAGGGAAAGTTGAAATGGAGCAGTCGTGTTACAAGATCAGCACCCCTGCCAAAAATTAACGTAATTTTGCAGTGAACGGCGAGAGGATAAGAGAGAGGAGAGAGAGAGAGAGAGAGAGAGAGAGAGAGAGAGAGAGAGAGAGAGAGAGAGAGAGACTCACTAACTGACAGATAGACAGACAGACAGACAGACAGACAGACAGAGAGCATGGATAGATGGGAACATTGCAGATAAGGTCTTTGTGAGTTTGTTTGTGGGTCCCAAGTAACGTGATTGGTATAGAGGTAGAACTCCCAACTTCCAGCCTGACAACACGAGTCCAAGCTGGACGCGCTGACTATTTTTTTGTGCACAACTTTCAGTTGACATTGGCTCAGAATCATGAGAATGGGTACCTCGTTCTGTTCAGATTCCCTAATCCTAAGATAAAGCATTGAGGGAGCGGAGTAGATGGGCCCTGAAAAATGCTGACCTCCAAGAGAAGTTGAAGTCTCTGCCACCTCACTCCCGTACGACTTCAGGTTTCACCTTTCTCTTTATCCAAGTGATTTATATAGGAGAAGCTTTCTCTTTATCCAAGTGATTTATATAGGAGAAGCTTTCTCTTTATCCAATGATTTATATGGGAGAACCTTTCTCTTTATCCAAGTGATTTATATAGGAGAACCTTTCTCTTTATCCAAGTGATTTATATAGAAAAACGTTTCTCTTTATCCAAGTGATTTATATAGGAGAAGCTTTCTCTTTATCCAATGATTTATATGGGAGAACCTTTCTCTTTATCCAAGTGATTTATATAGGAGAACCTTTCTCTTTATCCAAGTGATTTATATAGCCTGAGAACCTTTCTCTTTATCCAAGTGATTTATATAGGAGAACCTTTCTCTTTATCCAAGTGATTTATATAGGAGAACGTTTCTCTTTATCCAAGTGATTTATATAGGAGAAGCTTTCTCTTTATCCAAGTGATTTATATGGGAGAACCTTTCTCTTCATTCCAAGTGATTTATATGGGAGAACCTTTCTCTTCATCCAAGTGATTTATATAGGGAGAAACTTTCTCTTTATCCAAGTGATTTATATAGGAGAAACTTTCTCTTTATCCAAGTGATTTATATAGGAGAACCTTTCTCTTTATCCAAGTGATTTATATAGGAGAACTTTCTCTTTATCCAAGTGATTTATATGGAGAACCTTTCTCTTTATCCAAGTGATTTATATGGGAGAACCTTTCTCTTCGTCCAAGCGATTTATATGGGAGAACCTTTCTCTTTATCCAAGTGATTTATATAGGAGAACCTTTCTCTTTATCCAAGTGATTTATATAGCGTGAGAACCTTTCTCTTTATCCAAGTGATTATATAGGAGAAACTTTCTCTTTAACCAAGTGATTTATATTGGAGAACCTTTCTTTCTATCCAGTTGATTTATGGGAGAACCTTTCTCTTTATCCAGGTGATTTATATATGGGAACCTTTCTCTTTATCCAAGTGATTTATATAGGAGAAACTTTCTCTTTATCCAAGTGATTTATATTGGAGAACCTTTCTTTTTATCCAGTTGATTTATGGGAGAACCTTTCTCTTTATCCAAGTGATTTATATAGGAGAACCTTTCTCTTTATCCAAGTGATTTATGGGAGAACCTTTCTCTTTATCCAAGTGATTTATGGGAGAACCTTTCTCTTTATCCAAGTGGCAACGCCAGTCGCAGGATTGTTGGACAGTGTCAGCAGCGGTGTGTTGCACGGAGACAGTGTTTTGTGTAGGATAACTCGACGGCTTTTCTTCTCCTGAATGTGACGGGTGACGCCCCATCTGTGTTTCCAGTCAAGGCCACTCTCACGTTCTCTCTGTCTGTCAGTCTCCGTCTTTGTGTCTGTCTCTCTCTTTGTTGCTGTCTCTCTTCTCTCTCTCTCTCTTTTCTCTCTCTCTCTCTCTCTCTCTCTCTCTCCCTCTCTCTCTCCCTCTTTCTCTCTCCCCCCCCCCCCCCCCCCGCTAGTTTGAAATTTGTCCCAAATTTGAGGTTTGTCCGACTGACATTATTCATTGCCCGTTTTATTCTCATTCCTACAGTTCTTGATCTCTCTGTCCATTTCCATATCTCACTCCTTCTCTCCCACACTCTCCCTCTCCCTGTTTCTCTGTCCCTGTGGACTCTCCCTCTGCCTCTCTTTCCCCCCCCCCACCCCCTTTCATCTTCCTCTTTAATTTCCCCTTTGCCCCAACTACCTCACCCTCTCGTGCCTTTGACTCCATCCTACGCCGCCCTTCTGTCTAGTCTTGGGCCAGCAAGCAGGCAAATAAATGCCATTGTAGAATATTCAGTTGTAACCATCGTCTTATCCGATACCAGTTTCATGTGGCAATGTTGATCACCACCACCACCACCACCTCCCTTAGAAGAAAAAGTAGGGAGGAAAAGGAGAGAAAGAAAAATTCAGTTCACGAACTGTCTTGGGCTGATGATTTATGAATTACAGATTTGGTGACCAGAGAGAAAGAGTAATGGGAGCAAAACACTGGCAAGAGATGTTTGTTTTAATTAACCATGGCAGTTGTTGTATTTACTAGCATAGTCACTGGCTCTTGGCTCTTTGTCTTGCTTTTCTGTCTGTCCTTGTAAAGTGTATGTCCGTCTGTCTGCCACAATAGATCTGTCTTATCTATCTATCTATCAATCTCTCTCTCTCTCTCTCTCTCTCTCTCTATCTATCTATCTATCAGTTTGTCTATCTATCTATCTATCTATCTATCTATCAGATTATCTATCTACCTATCTGTCTATCTACCTATCTATCCATCTCTCTATCTACATCTATCTATTATTATTTATCTATCTATCAGCTATCAGTTTTCTATCTATCTATCTACATGTTATCTATCAGTTTTCTATCTATCTAATAATCTATCTATCAGTTTGTTATCTATCAGTTTTTCTATCTATCTATCTATCTATCTATCTATCTATCTACATTGTTATCTATCAGTTTTCTATCTAATATCTATCTATCAGTTTGTCTATCTATCTATCTTAGTATCTATCTATCTATCTATCTTAGTATCTATCTATCTATCTATTTGTCTGTCTGTATGTGTGTGTGTGTGTGTGTGTGTGTGTGTGTGTGTGTGTGTGTGTGTGTGTGTGTGTGTGTGAATAACATCACAGAGGGTAATTGCATCACCGTGATCTTGACTGCTCTTCCTTGAATAATGAATGTACTTAGAAGGACGTGTTGAACCCGGAATGGAAGGTGGCCCAAGCTGGGTTCAGTATGACTACAGCAAACCCACCAAAAGCACAAGAATGACTGGTGTAGGAGTACGAGAGTTACCCAGTAGATAGCGAGAATGTCCTGATAACTAAAAAAAAGTAATTGTCGCAGTGCTTTGAAACTTTACACTCACCTGGCCCAATTGTTCGGTGATTAAATGACCGATTCCTATCTGTTGAGAAGGTCCAAAATGCCCGTTGCAACCAGGGTTTTTCAAAATATTGCCGTTTCCAGGAACAGTTTTACCTTGTATGGAACCGGCACCGTTCATT
>JAPXFY010000018.1:61489248-61551748 GCA_030674185.1 Monoplex corrugatus | reverse complement strand
TCAATTTTGTTCTGGCTTTGCTTGTTGACTGTCCACGTTTCACAACCGTATAACAGGATTGGTTCTATATAACATTCGAGAACTCTGTTCCTGATGTTAATTGATAGGCATTTGTTGGTAAGAAATTAAGAATGCTTTTCATCTTCTTGAATGCTGTTTTGGCTTGGCTGATTCTGCTGGCTATTTCTGATGTGCATCTGCTGTCTGGTGAAATGATCGTTCCCATGTTTTTAAACTTATCAACCTGTCTCAAGGTTGTGCCGTTTACTGTTATTTTGCATGAGAGGATTTCATGTTTTTTACTGATCACCATGACTTCAGTCTTCCTGCTGTTTAGTTCCAACCCTTTACCTTTGCTTTCTATTTCTAGTATATTCACAAGGTTTTGTAGGTCTCTTTCATTTTCTGCAACCAGCTCGGTGTCATCTGCGTATCGAATGTTGTTTATCATTTTCCCTCCAACCTTTAATCCAGGGTCTTCCTCTAGGTTTCTCACGATGTTTTCGCTATAAAGTGAAAACGGATCTGGTGACAAAACACAACCCTGTCTAAATCTTCTTTCGATGTTTTGGAAAGAGCTTATATCGTTTTCTATTCTCATTGCGGCTTTTTGTTCCCAATATATATTTCTGATTATTCGTAGATCTTTTCCATCAATATTGAGTCTTTCTAGTTGGTTGATCAGTTCTTCATGTCTTACCCGATCGAAAGCCTTGGTATAATCAACAAAGCATAAATATAAATCCTTGTTCATCCCGCTTGACCTCTCTATGATAGTTCTTAGGATGTGTATGGCATTAATAGTGCCTTTCCCTTCTACAAATCCGCACTGTTCATCTGTTATTTCTCTTTTGCTTCTATTACATGATCAGAAACACCAAAATCAGAGAAACAGTGGGAACAACACCAGTTCACCATTATAATGATCAGCAGACTATTAAATCGTTTGGTGATCTGACCAGAATGCAGCTCCATCACCTGGCTTAACAAGGATATATCAAAAAGATATCTGGATTCAAAGTGAGAGGCAGACCAAGGAAGACCTGGATCGACGGTGTGGAGAAGACCTTTAAATCACTTGGCATTGTACCATCATGGGGTGTTAATGTTGCGGGGAGAAAGTGTTGACGGTCAGCAGCAATCTGCAAGGCTTAACCCTTTGACTCCCGCACCCTGTCTGTTAATGTTGCAGGGAGAAAGTGCTGACGGTCAGCAGCAATCTGCAAGGCTTAACCCTTTGACTCCCGCACCCTGTCTGTTAATGTTGCAGGGAGAAAGTGCTGACGGTCAGCAGCAGTCTGCAAGGCTTAACCCTTTGACTCCACCAGCATCCTGTATTGTGATCCGCGCTAGCAAGGCAAAAACTTAACCCTTTCACTCCCTCACCCTATCCACCAGCTTCCTGGATAGGGTGAGGGAGTCAGAGGGTTGTTTTCGCAGTCGGTGGATAGGCGGCGGGAGTCAAAGGACTGAACAGGAGAAATGCCAAGTGATTTAAAGGTCTTCTCCACACCGTCGATCCAGGTCTTCCTTGGTCTGCCTCTCACTTTGAATCCAGATATCTTTTTGATATATCCTTGTTAAGCCAGGTGATGGAGCTGCATTCTGGTCAGATCACCAAACGATTTAATTGTCTGCTGATCATTATGATGGTGAACTGGTGTTGTTCCCACTGTTTCTCTGATTTTGGTGTTTCTGATCATGTAATGTCTTGTTGACAGCCCTTTTCAAATAACGCATGTATCACAGATGGTAATTTTGTACCGCCCTTCTCAAATAACACTTCTCACAGATGGTAACTTTTGTACATCCCTTCTCAAACAACGCCTCTCTCACAGATGGTAATGTTGTACAGCCCTTCACAAATAACGCATTTCTCACAGATTATAATTTTGTACAGCTCTTCACAAATAACGCATTTCTCACAGATGGTAACTGTTGTACATCCTTCTCAAATAACACATCTCTCACAGATGGTAATTTTTGTACATCCCTTCTCAAATAACGCTTCCCTCACAGATGGTAATTTTGTACATCCCTTCTCAAATAACGCATCTCTCACAGATGGTAATTTTGTACATCCCTTCTTCTCAAATAACGCATCTCTCACAGATGGTAACTGTTGTACATCCCTTCTCAAATAACGCATCTCTCACAGATGGTAATTTTGTACATCCCTTCTCAAATAACGCATCTCTCACAGATGGTAATTTTGTACATCCCTTCTCAAATAACACATCTCTCACAGATGGTAATTTTGTACATCCCTTCTTCTCAAATAACACATCTCTCACAGATGGTAACTTTTGTACATCCCTTCTCAAATAACGCTTCCCTCACAGATATAATTTTGTACAGCCCTTCACAAATAACGCATCTCTCACAGATGGTAACTGTTGTACAGCCTTTCTCAGATAACGCATTTCTCACAGATGGTAACTGTTGTACATCCCTTCACAAATAACGCATCTCTCACAGATGGTAATTTTGTACATCCCTTCTTCTCAAATAACGCATTTCTCACAGATGGTAATTTTTGTACATCCCTTCTTCTCAAATAACGCTTCCCTCACAGATGGTAATTTTGTACATCCCTTCTTCTCAAATAACGCATCTCTCACAGATGGTAATTTTTGTATATCCCTTCTCAAATAACGCATCTCTCACAGATGGTAATTTGTACATCCCTTCTTCTCAAATAACACATCCCTCACAGATGGTAATTTTTGTATATCCCTTCTCAAATAACGCATCTCTCACAGATGGTAATTTTGTACATCCCTTCTTCTCAAATAACGCATCTCTCACAGATGGTAATTTTGTACAGCCCTTCTCAAATAACGCATCTCTCACAGATGGTAATTTTGTACATGCCTTCTCAAATAACGCTTCCCTCACAGATGGTAATTTTGTACAGCCCTTCTCAAATAACGCATCTCTCACAGATGGTAATTTTTGTACATCCCTTCTTCTCAAATAACGCATCTCTCACAGATGGTAATTTTTGTACATCCCTTCTTCTCAAATAACGCATCTCTCACAGATGGTAATTTTGTACATCCCTTCTTCTCAAATAACGCTTCCCTCACAGATGGTAATTTTGTACATCCCTTCTTCTCAAATAACGCATCTCTCACAGATGGTAATTTTGTACATCCTTTCTTCTCAAATAACGCTTCCCTCACAGATGGTAATTTTTGTACATCCCTTCTTCTCAAATAACGCTTCCCTCACAGATGGTAATTTTTGTACATCCCTTCTTCTCAAATAACGCATCTCTCACAGATGGTAATTTTGTACATCCCTTCTCAAATAACACTTCTCTCACAGATGGTAATTTTTGTACATCCCTTCTTCTCAAATAACGCTTCCCTCACAGATGGTAATTTTTGTACATCCCTTCTTCTCAAATAACGCTTCCCTCACAGATGGTAATTTTGTACATCCCTTCTTCTCAATAACACTTCCCTCACAGATGGTAATTTTTGTACATCCCTTCTCAAATAACACATCTCTCACAGACGTAATTTTTGTACATACCTTCTCAAACAACGCATCTTACAGATGCTAATGTTGTACAGCCCTTCTCAAATAACGCATCTCTCACAGATGGTAATTTTGTACAGCCTTCTCGAATAATACACATCTCACAGATTATAATTTTGTACATCCCTTTTCAGATAACGCATCTCTCACAGATGGTAATTTTGTACAGCCCTTCTCAAATAATGCCTTCTCTCTCTCTCTCTCTCTCTCTCTCACATCACACACACACACACGCACGCACGCACGCACGCACGCACGCACGCACAGCACAGCACAGCACAGCACAGCACAGCACAGCACAGCACAACACAACACAACACAACACACCACACACACACACACACACACACACAGAGAGAGAGAGAGAGAGAGAGAGAGAGAGAGAGAGAGAGAGAGAGAGAGAGAGAGAGAGAGAGAGAGTTGAATACCACTAAATGCACTTTCTTGAGCATATGAACAATCAAGCATCACCCACACATTGAGCGCAGTCATGACTACAATGTCATGGCTGGAACTGGTTCGGAACGTGGAACGGGAACGGGAATATTTCCTGTTTATGTTATGCTCTGATAGGGAGAGGTGATCTTCTCGAATTTAGTGACCTGTAGAAAAGCGCAATCTCTTGTCCCCATTTTGTCCCATTGCTAGTTCCTGTCTCCAACCCTCCCCTCTCCTCCCCCAGTTGTTCTGGTCCGCCAGTAAACGTTGGAAGAAATAAGGCAAGAGGACGTTTGTGTTCAACTGGCCTTCTTGCTGCCTGCTTTTGTTTTGATGAACGTGCTGTGGTTCACGTAATGTCCACCCTGTTATAGTAATGTACAGCCTGTTATAAACAGAAATGGCAGTTGAGGGCTGCGTTTTCAAGAACATTAATTGCAGGTGGTAATCCTAAAAAAACAAAACAAAGGGCCTTTTTGACAGAATTTACCGTTTGGTCTGCTGTGCGATGTTGTGTTGTGTTCTGTTGTATTGTGTTGTGCTGTGCTGTGCTATGCTGTGCCGTGCTGTGTTGTGTTGTGTTGTGGCTCTGTTTGTTGTGTTGTGTTGTGTCATGTCATGTCACGTCGTTTTGTGTCATGTCATGTCATGTCATGTATGTGTCGTGGTGCAAGTCACCTCCACCTTCTTCCTTCTCAAAGTTGTTATCCCCATCAGCTGTACTTCCTTACACGAGTGTTGAAATATAAACGTTTATTGGTATATTTGTTTAATTATTTAGTCATTTAATCCTTTATTCGTTGTTCATTGAAAATTTCAGGGAGGCTGATTTTGTATAGCTTAAGATAATAACGTATTGTTTGTCAAACAATCATTGGAAAAAGGACGCCAGTGTGATTTGAAGCAAAGGAGAATTCAAATGTATCACATCAGTGGCAGCGAAGTCGGCATTTCAGCGCATCCATTACATATCGTCCACCAGTGTTATGTCCACTGCTGTTCATTGTGGATAAGAAATATGTTTTGCCTATAACAAGAAATGTGGATTGCAGTGGACACTGAACGGGTGGACAGATTTCAGAACGGCGAGCAAATCGAGGGTTATCTTCCAGAATGGGGTATAATAAAAGGAAGAAAGAAGGCAGAAACACCATTCTGGAAGGTAAAGTTCCAAATTTTGCGAATGGAAAAAGTGCTACCTCAGCACACAGACCAAGTAGAATTGTCATATAAAGAAGGCAGAAACAATCATTCTAAAAAATAAGGTTCCAAATTTTGCGATTGAGAAAAAGATCGACATCAGCACACAGAACAAGTAGAATTGTCCAGTGGCAAGCAGTTAGTGTAATTATCTTGGTTACAGATAGACTATCTTCTGTAGGGACATCATTGTTTCGATCAAGGAGAGATAATGAATTACCAGTGCTTGCCACAATCTGTCTGGGGTCTGGCAGTTCTGGAGAGAGGGGGCTGGAGATTGGCGGGGGGGGGGGGGGAGGGGGGGAAAGAGGGAGGATGAGGGGAGGAAAAGATGTGAAAATAGAGCCGGTATTGGTCTTAGTGGTCATCGGCGGCATCGAGGCAGCAGCAAAACATCACGATTCGCCCATTCTATGGTCAGTTTGTGAGAGCGGCGTCTCTCTCTCTCTCTCTCTCTCTCTCTCTCTGTCTCTCTCTCTCTCTCCTTTCCCCCCTCTCTGTCGTCGTTGTCTCTGCTATCTGCCTGCCGTCTGTCTGTCTGTCTGTGTCTCTCTGTGTCTCTGTCTGTTATCTGTCTCTCTCTTTCTCTCTCTCTCTCTCTCTCTCTCTCTTCTCTCTGAGTTCTAGTTCTTTTTCTTTCTCCCCTCTCTCTCTCTCTTCTCTTTTTGTTTTGTTTTGTTTTTGTTTTTGTTTTTTGTGGTTTTTAGTCTGTCCAGCCAGGGACCGGGCCAAGTACTTTTACCTTTCACAGAATTTTGCCTTGGAGGGCACGAGTACTGTTTATTTTTCTTTTAAATCGCCTCAAGCCGGGCTGAAAACGTGCGTTGTATCAGTTCACCATCAGTGCTGTGGCTCGGCAGCATCGCTCCGTTTCCGTCCCAAGACGTAATAGGGAAATCACGGTGGGTTTTCTCCTGCTATCGATCGCAGCAGGCCAGCTTAATGCTGACGTGTGCTTCTTATTTGGCGTTGCCTGATAAGTGCGACAGTGTTATTATCATCCTTTATGGGGAATGGCATTTGCGCAGACGACGTGTTCGATCAGTGAGGACTTGTTACAGAACCAGTCATACAACAGTCTTTGGAGGGGTGGGGGTGGGGGGGGGGGGGTGAATGAGTGGCACATGATCTGATTACAAATTAATTCATAATCGATTGTTTAAACGGTGAAGGCGAATGTGTATGAAGTCATGAAAGCAGTGAAGAGAAAAGGCAGGCGGGAAAAAGAATGGATGAATCAGTCATTGTGTGAATGAACAAACGAATCGAACGAATGCATATCGATAAATGAATCAGTTACGGCAAGTGAGAAGTTTGTTTATCATTAGAGGTTTATTTTAGGGAGATTCATCGCACTCAGACAATTTCCATGTGTTCCACCCAATCTGCCATCTTTTATCTAGTGGACTCCTTAAGCCTGCGCAGAACACCATGCGTTGGCAGGGCCTTGAAGTGGAGGGGGTTGCAGAACCTGTGAAACAGTAAGCTAACACCACCAAAATGGTTACAGCATGAAGATGAACAGTGAACAAGCGGATGGTTATGCTGGTGGCGAGGACTGAACTCGAGACACGAGGGTCTGCAACTCTGTTACAAGAACTAACCAGCGGGTAAGTGGTAAGATGGAATTTACTTCAGTTTTAAGTGGTCGGCCAGCAGATCCTAATAAAGACCATATCAGGGCAGAGGCAATCGAGCAAAAGGTAGAGGTAGATGAATAGAGGATCCGCAAACAGATCTGTAGACAGACGGACGGACAGAGACAGACAGGCAGACAGACAGACAGACCTTATTCAGAACAATCAGTGATCATGGTGGGTACAATCATCTTTCTCAGAACTTATACTCGTCTGCCACGATTCGTGATTCGTCAAGGCCGGGAAACCCATTCATGATCTTTTCGCTGCACGTGCCTCAAACGGAACAGCGAGAGTTTAGAAACAGAGAACCAATCAATGCCCATAAAAAAGTCTTTGACGTCAGCATTGAAAGCAGAGAATGGGCTGGCTGCGGCGACGACGGGTGGAAGCGAGTTGTAATACAAACTTTGAGCAGGCAGGCTGGAAGAGATTGAAATGACGAGACCTTTTGCCATGGCAGTGCCGCTGTGACAGACATCCCATCCCATTCCGTCCCGTCCTACCTCTACCAGAGCTGCCGCCTGCCGCCACCACCACCATCACAGTCTATACGCTAGCTGCAGCAGCCGGAAAAATAATGACGAGAGAAACATTACACTATCGTTTCCTGTGGAGTCGGACTGACTGACTGACAGTCAACACGAACATCACGACCATAACATTCCGTGCCAGCAGCACTGGAGGATAGCAGCAGCATCCCACGAACAGGACTCAGAGACTATGTCGGATGCCGTGCAACGACTTCGATGTGAGTTCAAGCAGAAACTCGTCGTGCAGGTGCCGAGTGGATTTCCCAGGGTGCGCAAAATCGGTAAGACGTAGCACGTGCCTCAAGTGGTTTGTTTTTTTTCTGTCTCGTTGTGGGTGCCGTGTTATGTATTGTACTGGTGGGTATGTAATGGATGTCTAGACTAATGTCGTACTGGTGGGTACATAATGGATGTCTAGACTAGTGTCGTACTGGTGGGTATGTAAATGGATGTCTAGACTAGTGTCCTGACTGGTGGGTACATAATGGATGTCTAGACTAGTGTCGTACTGGTTGGTATGTAATGGATGTCTAGACTAGTGTCGTGACTGGTGGGTATTTAATGGATGCCTAGACTTGTGTCGTACTGGTGGGTATATAATGGATGTCTAGACTACTGTCGTGACTGGTGGGTATATAATGGATGTCTAGACTACTGTCGTGACTGGTGGGTATATAATGGATGTCTAGACTAGTGTCGTGACTGGTGGGTATATAATGGATGTCTAGACTAGTGTCATGAATGGTGGGTATGTAATGGATGTCTAGACTAGTGTCGTGACTGGTGGGTATGTAATGATGTCGTAGATAGTGTCATACTGATGGGTATGTAATGGATGTCTAGACTAGTGTCGTGACTGGTGGGTATGTAATGGATGTCTAGACTAGTGTCATGACTGATAGGTATATAATGGATGTCTAGACTAGTGTCGTGACTGGTAGGTATATAATGGATGTCTAGACTAGTGTCATGACTGGTGGGTATATAATGGATGTCTAGACTAGTGTCATGACTGGTGGGTATATAATGGATGTCTAGACTAGTGTCATGACTGGTGGGTATATATAATGGATGTCTAGACTAGTGTCGTGACTGGTGGGTATATAATGGATGTCTAGACTAGTGTCATGACTGGTGGGTATATATAATGGATGTCTAGACTAGTGTCGTGACTGGTGGGTATACAATGGATGTCTTGACTAGTGTCATGACTGGTGGGTATATAATGGATGTCGAGACTAGAGTCGTACTGGTGGGTATATAATGGATGTCTAGACTAGTGTCGTGACTGGTGGTTATGTAATGGATGTCTAGACTAGTGTCGTGACTGGTGGGTATGTAATGGATGTCTAGACTAGTGTCGTGACTGGTGGGTACATAATGGATGTCTAGACTAGTGTCATGACTGAGGCAGTTCAAGGGTAGTTAGTGAATTCAATGTGCACTGTCTTGCCTTGGTTTGGTTTTTCACAACTCTTTCGTCATCTGCCCCCGTTTCTTCTCTTTTGCCCTGCAGGATTTCGATTTTGCCGATTGGTGTGATTGTTGTCTGTATTCACTTTTAGGACATTGTATATATAAGTAAGCGTGAATAAGCATGCGCGTCTGCATGCACATACACAGATATAGGCACATACACACAGAGGTTTACACGCACATACACACAGAGGTTTACACGCACACACACAGGCGCTCGCACACACACGCGCGCGCGCACACACACGCGCGCGCGCACACACACACATACACACACACAAACACACATGCACGCGCACACACACACACACACACACACACACACACACACACACACACACACACACACACACACACACACCCACACACACACACACACGTGGCCCAATTTACTGTACATTATTACCTCGGCTGCTTGAAGAGTTTAAAACTTTTTATTTTCAAATCTTCCATCTTAACCGGAAATCTGATTGTATAAGTTTGCATTAGATTGACCTGTTTCTAAGGTGATAGTTTGAATGAAATTATCCTGTTTCTAAGATGATACTTCGCGTAAGGTTGATCTGTTTTTAAGGTGATACTTTGCATGAGATTTAAACTTTTTCCAGTGTAATCGTTTGCATAAGATTAACCTGTTTCTACGTTGATAGCTTGCATGAAATTAACCTGTTTTAATGTGATAGTTTACATGAGATGAACCTGTTTTTAAATGTGATAGTTTGCATGAGATGAACCTGTTTTTAAATGTGATAGTTTACATGAGATGAACCTGTTTTTAAATGTGATAGTTTACATGAGATGAACACTGTTTAAATGTGATAGTTTACAAGATGAAACGTATTCAATGTGATAGTTCATCGAGATGACCTGTTTAAATTGATAGTTACATGAGATGACACACTTTTAAAGTATAGTACACATGAAGAACACTGTAAAGTGATATTTACTGAATAATTATTTAATGTGCTAGCTTTACATGGTAACTGTTTTAAGATTTCATTAACCTGGTTTTGTGATAGTTTGCATAATGAACCTGTTTTTAAATTGTTAGTTTCTGAATAACCGTTTAAATTGTGTTTACTAGATGATGATTAATGTGAGTTAATGAGTTGAACCTGTTTTTAAGGTGATAGTTTGCATGAGATTAACCTGTTTTTAAGTGATAGTTTGCATAGATGACTGTTTTTAATGTGATAGTTTCATGAGATAACTGTTTTAATGTGATAGTTTGCATGAGATGAACCTGTTTTTAAATGTGATAGTTTACATGAGATGAACTGTTTTTAAATGTGATAGTTTGCATGAGATGAAACTGTTTTAATGTGGAGTTTTGTGAGATTAACCTCTTTAACTGATGGTTTGTATGCGATGAACTGTTTTCAAGGTGGAGTTTGTGTGAGGTTAACCATTTCAAGATGTCGCAGTTCATGCGATGAACCTGTTTTAAGGTGAGTGTGTGTAGGTTAACCATTTCAAGATGTCACACGATTCAAAGATTCTAAGTTTGCATATGATTGGTCTGTTTCTAAGATGACATTTTCATAAGAGTGGCCTGTCTTTAGATTTCATTTTTCTAATGAGGGTGGTCTTTTCTAAGGTCTCCATATGTTTGACATTGAACTGTTTGTTGAGTTCCATTTTCATGATACTGACCTTTTTATGGAACGTCATGGTCGCAGTTGGATCAACTTGTTGGTAAAGTCATGTATAAGACTGGCTTCGTTTAAGATCACCGTTTGCTAATTTTAACTCTCACGTGGTTCGACGGTCACAGCTTGCCTGAGATTGACCAGTTTCTAAGGTGACCGTTTGAATTAAAGGGAGATCATTGTGTCTTAACAAGTCAGTGCTGTAAAGCTCACTGATGAGACCTCTTTATCAAATTTTCGTCAAATCCAACTGTCATTGATAGACACTGACATTATACTATAATATCTGATGCCTGTTTGAAAAGTTTGTGGCCAAAACTCTGCTCCCTAGTGTGACTTTGAAAGAGAATTAATATATTCTAGTTCTGCATCAAATACGCGTACTGGAAGAAACAAATGAATTAACAAACAGATAAATAAACGAACAGAGAGAAACAGCGAATCAGAACCAGACAGAACTATGATTTAAGAGACACAAGCTCTAGCCTGTACTGTCTCTCTGTCTTTCTTTCTCTCTCTCTGTCTCTCTCTCTCTGTCTCTCTGCCTCTCTCTCTCTCTCTGCCTCTCTGTGTGTTCTCTCTCTCCCTGTGTGTGTGTGTGTGTGTGTGTGTGTGTCTGTCTGTCTGTCTTCTCTCTCTCTCTCTCTCATGTGTGTGTGTGTGTGTGTGTGTGTGTGTGTGTGTGTGTGTGGCACGCTTGCGTGTGTGTGGCTGTCTGTATGCATGTCAGTGTGCGTGTTTGTGCGAAGATGGTGAAAAGAAATCAGTGTGTCATCACGAAGTAGTATCAGACAAATGGTGATTCAGACTGTGAGTCTTGAAATAATTTGTTTCTGTTTCACCGCATTTTGTTTCCATCAGTGTTTTAACGTCTGAGGTGATGTCTCAAAATTAAGCACAAACATGCCCAAGCGGGCGCACTCACACACACACACACACACACAGACACTTATTCTCTGTCTGTCTGTCTGTCTGTCTCTCTCTTCTCTCTCTCTCTCTCTCTCTCTCTTTTTCTCTCTCTCTCTCTCTCTTTTCACTCACCAACTCTCTGTCTCTCTTTCTCTCTCTCTTCCAATGTCTGTCTGTCTGTCTGTCTCTCTCTTTTCTCTCTCTCTCACTCACTAACTCTCTGTCTCTCTTTCTCTCTACCAATGTCTGTATGTCGCTCTCATTCTCTTCTGTCCTCCCTGTATCTATCCTCGAATGTGGTCTGTTGGAGTTATTGTGATGCTTGGTTGATTTTCACACCTTTTTATGTTTTGGTTACGCTGTTTATCATGCGTCAGTATTTTCTGTTGTTTTTGTTGTGTCAGGACATTGTGTCCCATCGATTCACTTCATTCCGGACATTTTGTCCTATTCTCATTCCTGGGATGTAAAGCGGAGTTATAGAATCATCATCATCATCATCAGGTGCCCTGCCGCATGGCGTTGGCGATCATGGACTTCCATCTGTCTCTATCTCTCGTTGTCCCTAGCATCTCCCCACCCTCCTCGTCCCCAGCCACTCTGCAAGTCCGTCCAGCATTTTCTCCCTGGGTCTACCCGGTGCTCTCTTTCCCTCCAGCTTTCCCGTTGTGACCAGGTGCTCCAAATCCCCTTCCTCATAAAATGGCCTATAAATGTTGCCTGTCTTTTCCTAATCTTCCTTATGAGTGATCTACTTGTGTCTGCCTCCGTCAAGACTGTCTCGTTTGTTTTCTTTGCTGTCCATGGAACATCTCAACATTCTTCTTAGAAACCACATCTCGGCTGCCTCAATCTTGTTCTGGCTTTGTTTGTTGACTGTCCACACCTCGCATCCGTACAAGAATATAGAATAGAGTGTGAAAAGTACAGGAATAAAGTTGATTGTTCTTACGTTAGTACTCGGTTGACGAGTTTTCTAAATCACAATTGACGTAGGTGTCTTCAAAATTGTTAAGAAAGGCGAGTGCTGGTAACACGTGGGGCCAAATGTTTGAAAAGATGTTGATGGAACTGGGCGGGTGTTGCTGTGAGCGTTCTTCAGTCTTTTTCAAGGTGCCAGTGACTGTTCAGAACACATCGAAAGGATCATTTCTACATAATAATAGTGACATGATAATGCCGTATATCTTTGTTGTTAATTATTTTCTCTGTCTTCCTGTCTGTCTGTCTCTGTTTTTTCTGCATGTCTGCCTGTCCCTCTCTCTGTCTCTGTCACTCTCTGTCTCACCCAGTCACTGCTCTTTTTTTTTCTTTCTCTCTCTCTCTCTCTGTCTCTGTGTGTCTGTTTGTCAGTCTCTGTTTTTCTCTCGTATCTCTCTCTCTCGTCTCTCTGTCTCTCTTCTCTCTCCCCTCTCTCTCTCTCTCTCTCTCTCTCTCTGTACCCTCTCTTTACCTCTTTTACCTATCTTTCCCAGTTCCCTGTTAACTTTGCCAAAAACAGCAACGTATGTCACAGCATAAAATAAAGAAACGGTCTACTTCGGTGCCTTGTAGGACCCTCGGAAGGGACAGAACTCAGTAGCAACTCGGGAATGAGAATCCGCGACTGTGGACAACTGTGATGACGATGTGAATGTATCCGATCGAAGCTGTAAGAAGCAGGCATGTCGAGTCCCCTCATCAAAATTTAAAGAGAAAGAGAAATGAAACTTAAAGAGAAAGAGAAAAATAATAACAGTTAGTACTTGGAGCGTAGGACCATGAGAGAATTGGGCAAACTTGAACTTGTACTTGAAGACTTTAAGGAGCGTAAAATAAACAAACATAAGTGGACTTTGTGAAGTCAGATGGAGCAAAGAGGCTAAGGGGACCACTTTACGTCAGGTGACGACTTCACGTCAGGTGACCACAGTTGTTTATTACGAAAGTGACAAGCGCTCAAATGGAGTCGCTGTTGTTCTGGACAAGCGTCATGCAGCCACCCTTAAAAGTTAAACACTATTACTGATCGCATTGTAACAGTAAAGCTTAACACCATCTCTGTCACCTGAAACTTCATCCAAGTGTATGCCTCTACAGCGCAGAAGAAATGACAGAACATTTTTACAATGATCTACAAACTGTGAAATACAAAATACCAAACAGAGAAATGTGCATAGTCATGGGCGATCTAAATGCAAAGGTCGGAGAAGATGAAGATAGGGAATGTGGAATAGGGTGTGTGTGTGTATTTTTATATATATATATATATATATATATATATATATATATATATATATAAACATGTATAGATACATATATATATGTGTGTGTGTGTGTGTGCGTGCGTGCGTGCTTGCGTGTGTGTGTGTGCGCGTGCGTGCATGTGTGTGTGCATAGAATAGCAAAGACTAACAGGTTTGTTGAAACCTAGTGCAACGATCCTTGAGTATATATGTGTTTTTAAATGATCTAGGACTAATTTTTCTTATCTTCTGTAAGGGTTTTGATGTTATTCTTTATGACCATCAAGACAAACAATTAAACGAAAGTGTCAGAATCTACAGTGGAAAAATGCAGTGGAAAACAAGTAAGACCCGTAAGAGTGTGGCATTTGGAGTATGGAGTTTGGTTAAAAGGGATTCATGGCAGTTGGGACAATTCCTTATGCACTCCACCCAGATCTACCAATAATTATCAGGCGGACTCTTTGACTACTTCAGACTTTGAGGCTGCGTAAAACCCTATGTGCTGGCAAGGTCTTGATCAAAATAGGGAGGATGGACAGAAGGGAAAAGGACCTATGAAATAAGTAAGCTGACACCACCAGAGGGACAGGAACACTTACGATGGGCAGCCAACAGGCCAGGTTTTAATGTTGCAGTCGGGGATTGAACTCGAGACACCAGAATTCTTTGAGTCCACGGCTCATCAACAAAGTCAGCTAGCATGCTCACTTTTGGCCTGGCTTTAGCTTATTTTCAGAATCTCCATAGAAAGACATTTCTAATGCGGGACGCGTCCATTGTTGCAAGCCAGTCGGAAAAGGAAGATATTTGTAGGTTGGTGTGTGGGTTGGTCAGTTCACGATACACTTGATTCAGAGAGGCAAGAAGAAAATTCAGTGCAGTCTATGCATACGGCAAACTTACAAGCAACAGGAGAATTGTTCATGCACAAACGACAGTCGACTAAAGTTTAGGAGCTGTAGTGTTGGGGCCAACACAATAGGCCAAAAATGTAAACACAGTTCGCATATAAAATGTCAGACTTGTGCGGCTGAATTAAAATGATGAAAAGTAGGTATCTAAAACTCCAAAGTTGAGTATCTGGTAAAACACTCAAAATTCCGAAAAAGTATCCACATCACCACATCTCGAGATTCAAAAGGAACAAACTGATTTAAAATTCAATGCATAAAATCAAATAGAACCTCGATAAAATCACTGTAAAAACACCACACACACTTTTGCTGCCTGCTGGCGCGATATCAACTCACAAAGACATGCGGCACGGCCGTTTGAAAAGACGAACGGAAAGGGTTTGTAGGTTTGACTGACCGTCTGGCTCCTTACGGTGTGCATTATTGACGAGGATCTAATCGAGGCCGGCCGGCTTCTCCCACATTTTTGTTTTGTTTTTTTGCTTTTTTGGTTTTTTTTTTGGTAGTGCCTTCTTTCTTCCAATCTGATTGCCTCGATTCGATGTCGTCCTGTGTGTGTGTGTGTGTGTGTGTGTGTGTGTGTGTGTGTGTGTGTGTGTGTGTGTGTGTGTGTGTTTGTGTGTGTGTTTGTTTGTGTTTTGTGTGTGTGTGTGTGTGTGTACATGCATGTGCTTGTGTGTATGAAGGTGTGTGTGTGTGTGTGTGCATGTGTGTGTGTGAATGAGAGAGAGAGAGAGTGTGTGTGTGTGTGTGTGTGTGTGTGTGTGTGCATGCATGTGCGTGTATGTATGAAGTGTGTGTATATCCGTGTGCATGTGTGTGTGTGTGTGCCCGCGCATGTGCATGTGCATGTTTGTGCGTGTGTATACGAAGTGTGTGTGTGTGTGTTTGTATTTGCGTGTGTGTGTGTGTGAGCGAGCGCGTGCATGCGTATGTGTGTGCTGTTTATGTATACACTCTTGGAAAAGTACAGGCATTTATGTTTTCTTTCTTGTGTGTTGTGTGCATGTTGACTTCTTCTTGTGTGTGTGTGTGTGTGTGTGTGTGTGTGTGTGTGTGTGTGTGTGTGTGTGTGTGTGTGTGTGTGTGTGTGTGTTTGTTTGTGTAAGCGCTTGCGCATGCGGTTCGCACTCATACTCGTGAAAATATGCAGATACATTCAGTTCCATGTTTTGCTTTTTTGTGTAATGTTCTTAGTCTGTTTTGTTGTTGTTGTTGTTGGTGGTGGTGGTGGTGGTCATATTGCGTGCATGTGCGGATTTTTGTTCTTGTCATTATCTCTCTCTTCTCTCTCTCGCTGTCTCTCTCTCTCTCTCCCTCTCCCTCTCTCTCCCTCCTTCCCTCCCCCCTCTCTCTCTCCGTCTGTGTGTGTGTATGTGTGTAAGAGAAACAGAGAGAGGGAGAGAGAAACAGAGAGAAAGAGACACAGAGAGAGATTGAGAAGAGTGCGTGATTGGAGTGTTAAGTCCACAGAGCACTGTTTAGACCTGTGTCTGCGTGTATCTTTGTTTGTGCAGTGCGTTTTGTTCCAATCCTACAGAGAGTATTGCGTAAATGATTGTACGAGTACGTTGCTGCTCTTGCTTTGAATTGCGGCATGCTCTGGCACGCACGCGTACTCGATCATGCGCCATCCAGTCCATCGATCCGACCCCATCAGCCATGGCAGTGTCAACACAGCATTATGCCGGCAGTGTAGACACGAAGTATTTATGTCGGATTCTGGAGAGGTCCCGGGCCACTGGCTTATTTTGAAATTCGCTTTACAGTTGAGACGTTCAATTCTGTAGACGTGGAAAGAAAACCAGAAGGGTGAGGCGAGTGGGGAGGGAGGGTAAGGGTTTAGCGATGAATGAGACTGAGAAGGGTGGCAATGGAACAGGGGGAATGGGGGTGGGGTAGGGGGCTGGGCTGTAGGAGCTTCTAAAGTAAGAATCTTTTGGCTGTTTGAAGATGTATCTTTAGGGAGAATTGAGTGGCCCACTGTTTGGGCTGGATCGGAGGCTATTGACTTGAAAATGGGTGGGAAAAAATCAAAATGTCACTGTAAGATATCGAATGTATTTTTTCAAGCATGTAAACATTTTGGCATAGTCTGAGAACGCGGGGTGGGTGGGGGGTGGGGGTGGCGGTCCTTAGCTTCTTTCAAGGCAAGCGTTCTGAGGGCAATGCCCATCTCCTCTCTGTACAGCATCAGGTATCCATTCGTAGCTGGGTGGACTGGATATCTCACACACACACACACACACACACACACACACACACACACACACACACACACACACACACACACACACACACACACACACACACACACACACACCATCTAATATCACTTATAGTGAAAAGACGTTAAATCAGACAACGAACGAACACACACATACACACACACACACACACACACACACACACACACACACACACACACACACACACACACACACACACACACGAAGATACACACACTCTCTCCCCCCCCCCTACATATATATATATAACACATGCACACAAACACACACACACACACATGCACACAAACACACATACACACACATACACACACACACACACACACACACACACACACACACACACACACACACACACACACACAACACACACAGAGTTTCTCTTTAGCCAGATTTGAACCTGTGCAAATCCTTACAGCCAGATTGAAAGGCAGGAGGTCCATCTGTGCCCCGGCCAGTGCAGTGTTGTCTAGATTAGCTGTGTTAGATGACGTTTTCAATATACAAAGCAAAGGAAATCTTTCGACCAGTCTACCACATCACAGTGAAAAGTGTAGGCTAGCAACACTGTTGCCATACAGTAATACTGTTGGCATTATAGTGATCTTGGACGTCCGTACGTTTTTAAGTCATATCAGTCTATACAGTGTGGAACAGCAATACAGTGTACACTATATCGATGTATACAATGTGGGACAATAGTACAATGTACGTCATATTGATGTGTAGATTGTGGGACAGCAGTCTGTTGTACATTATATCGATGTATACAGTGTGGGACAACAGTACAGTGTACGTTATATCGATATATATATATAATGGGATGGCAGTACAGTATACGTCATATCGATATATACATTATGGGACAGTAGTACAGTGTACGTTATATCGATGTATACAGTGTGGGATACGTTATGTTGATGTATGCAGTGTGGGACAGTAGTACAGTGTACGTTTTTGATGTATGCAGTGTGGGAGTATACGTTACTGTTGATGTATACAGTGTGGGACAGTAGTACAGTGTACGTTGTGTTGATGTATACAGTGTGGGACAGTAGTACAGTGTATTATGTTGATGTATCAGTGTGGGACAGTAGTACAGTGTACGTTATGTTGATGTATACAGTGTGGGACAGTAGTACAGTGTACGTTATCGATGTATACATGTGGATCGTATACATGTATACAGTGTGGGACAGTAGTACAGTGTACGTTATTTGATGTATACAGTGTGGGACAGTAGTACATGTACGTTATGTTGATGTATACAGTGTGGGACAGTAGTACAGTGTACGTTATATCGATGTATACAGTGTGGGACAGTAGTACAGTGTACGTTAGTTGATGTATACAGTGTGGGACAGAGTACAGTGTACGTTATTGATGTATACAGTGTGGGACAGTAGTACAGTGTCGTTATGTTGATGTATACAGTGTGGGACAGTAGTACAGTGTACGTTATTGATGTATACAGTGTGGGACAGCAGTACAGTGTACGTTATATGATGTATACAGTGTGGGACAGATACAGTGTACGTTATGTTGATGTATACAGTGTGGGACAGAGTACAGTGTACGTTATGTTGATGTATACAGTGTGGGACAGCATGTACAGTGTACGTTATTGATGTATACAGTGTGGGACAGCATACAGTGTACGTTATAGTGATGTATACAGTGTGGGACAGAGTACAGTGTACGTTATATCGATGTATACAGTGTGGAGTACGACTTAGTAACATGTGGACAGTACAGTGTACGTTATTGATGTATACAGTGTGGGACAGTAGTACAGTGTACGTTATTGATTATACAGTGTGGGACAGAGTACAGTGTACGTTATTTGATTAACAGTGTGGGACAGTAGTACAGTAAGTTATTGATTATACAGTGTGGGACAGCAGTACAGTGTACGTTATTATTGATGTATACAGTGTGGGACAGTAGTACAGTGTACGTAGTTGATGTTACAGTGTGGGAACAGTTACATGTACGTTATTGATGTATCAGTGTGGGACAGTAGTACAGGTACGTTATTTGATGTATACAGTGTGGGACAGTAGTACAGTGTACGTTATGTTGATTATACAGTGTGGGACAGTAGTACTGTACGTTATTTGATGTATACAGTGTGGGACAGAGTACAGTGTACGTTATATCGATGTATACAGTGTGGGACATAGTACATGTACGTTATATCGATGTATACAGTGTGGGACAGTAGTACAGTGTACGTTATTGATGTATACAGTGTGGGACAGTTACAGGTACGTTATGTGATGTATACAGTGTGGGACAGAGTACAGTGTACGTTATGTTGATGTATACAGTGTGGGACAGTAGTACAGTGTACGTTATGTTGTATACAGTGTGGGACAGTAGTACAGTGTACGTTATGTTGATGTATCAGTGTGGGACAGTAGTACAGTGTACGTTATGTTGATGTATACAGTGTGGGACAGCAGTACAGTGTACGTTTGTTGATGTATACAGTGTGGGACAGAGTACAGTTCGTTATGTTGATGTATACAGTGTGGGACAGTAGTACAGTGTACGTTATATCGATGTATACAGTGTGGGACAGCAGTACAGTGTACGTTATGTTGTGTATACAGTGTGGGACAGAGTACAGTGTACGTTATGTTGATGTATACAGTGTGGGACAGTAGTAACATGTACGTTATGTTGATGTAAGTTACAGTGTTGTGGGAACGTTATTGTAGTTACATGTGGAGTGTACGTTATGTTGATGTATACAGTGTGGGACAGTAGTACAGTGTACGTTATATCGATGTATACAGTGTGGGACAGCAGTACAGTGTACGTTATGTGATGTATACAGTGTGGGACAGTAGTACAGTGTACGTTATATTATGTATACAGTGTGGGACAGTAGTACAGTGTACGTTATGTTGATGTATACAGTGTGGGACAGAGTACAGTGTACGTTATGTTGATGTATACAGTGTGGGACAGTAGTACAGGTGTACGTTATGTTGATGTATACAGTGTGGGACAGTAGTACAGGTACGTTATATCGATGTATACAGTGTGGGACAGTAAGTACAGTGTACGTATATTGATGTATACAGTGTGGGACAGTAGTACAGTGTACGTTATATCGATGTATACAGTGTGGGACAGTAGTACAGTGTACGTTATGTTGATGTATACAGTGTGGGACAGTAGTACAGTGTACGTTATGTGATGTATACAGTGTGGGACAGAGTACAGTGTACGTTTATGATGTATACAGTGTGGGACAGTAGTACAGTGTACGTTATGTTGATGTATACAGTGTGGGACAGTAGTACAGTGTACGTTATGTTGATGTATACAGTGTGGGACAGTAGTACAGTGTACGTTATATCGATGTATACAGTGTGGGACAGTAGTACAGTGTACGTTATTTGATGTATTACAGTGTGGGACAGTAGTACAGTACGTTATGTTGATGTATACAGTGTGGGACAGCAGTACAGTGTACGTTATATCGATGTATACAGTGTGGGACAGTAGTACAGTGTACGTTATATCGATGTATACAGTGTGGGACAGTAGTACAGTGTACGTTATATCGATGTATACAGTGTGGGACAGTAGTACAGTGTACGTTATGTTGATGTATACAGTGTGGGACAGTAGTACAGTGTACGTTATATCGATGTATACAGTGTGGGACAGTAGTACAGTGTACGTTATTCGATGTATACAGTGTGGGACAGTAGTACAGTGTACGTTATGTTGATGTATACAGTGTGGGACAGCAGTACAGTGTACGTTATATCGATGTATACAGTGTGGGACAGCAGTACAGTGTACGTTATATCGATGTATACAGTGTGGGACAGCAATACAGCGTACGTTATGTTGATGTATACAGTGTGGGACAGCAGTACAGTGTACGTTATATCGATGTATACAGTGTGGGACAGTAGTACAATGTACATTATATCAATGTACACTGTGTGGGACAACAGTACAATGTACGTTATATCGATGTATTAATGTAGGACAGTAGTACAGATGTACGTTATATTGATTCATACAGTGTGGGACAGAGTACACTGTACGTTGTATTGATTCATACAGTGTGGGACAGTAGTACAGTGTACGTTATATTAATTCATAGTGTGGGACAGCAGTACAGTGTACGTTGTATTGATTCATACATGTGGACAGTAGTACAGTGTACGCTATATTAATTCATAGTGTGGGACAGCAGTACACTGTACGTTGTATTGATTCATACAGTGTGGGACAGTAGTACAGTGTACGTTATATTAATTCATAGTGTGGGACAGCAGTACAGTGTACGTTGTATTGATATATCGATCGATGTAGGACAACAGTACTATTGATGGTGTAGTGTCGATGTGGGACAAAAGTTCTATTGATGATATGATGTTGATGTGTGGGACAGCAATACTGTTGATGGTATATATCGATGAGGGACAACCGTGCTATTGATGATGCAGTTCCGGTGTTTGGGACTGCAGTGCTGTTGACGTTGTAGTGATCTGACCCCATCATTGACACAGGAGAATGCCCGGGGCACATGCAGGATTGTGAAGAGGTCCTTAGCACATTGGCGTGTTTTGAAAGTCATTATTACACTAGCACGTTCAATTTTAGGGGACAGAGGAGTGGGTTGGGTATAGTAGGGACGTTGAATGGGGAAGACAAAGCTGAAGAGATAGAGCTGGAGAAGTCGGGATGGTGGTGGTGATAGTGTCAAAGTGAAGGCTGTCCCATAACTCTGAATTGTAAGGGAGCGAGGTGGTAGAGACTTCAACTTTTGTGGAGGTCAGCCTTATAAAGGTGCTGCCCATCTCCTCTCCTTGGCTGTTTTACCTTCCCTAACTCTGAAGAAAGGCAGGTACACATTCGTTGCTAGTTAGGCTGGGGGTGCTGCAGGCACAAAGCTTTGCTAAAGCGAAATTCGCACCCATGCAAACACATACAATGAGATTGGAAGACGAGTGCTGCCTGAGCGTTTGTGTCAATGGGATGTGTTTGTGGAGAATTGGTGGAGGAGTAGGAACTTGTAAGTAATTGGAGTTGGCTGAATGCATGGTTAAGGAGAATTGAGTGGCCGGTCAATGTTAGGAGTGGATCACAGGCTGTTAGCTTTTGCATTGGCAAACCTCGAAAGTTTGCTTTGAAAAAGAAATCGATTTTCTTTCCCTTCAGACTGTAAGTAGAACCCAAGGTTCTCTCTTTGACCAATGCCATCATAGCGAATCAATTAGAATCAGACCTGATTGGCCTGTATTAGGGGCAAATTGTGGGTCAGCAGCCTCAAACATGGGGAAATTCGAAAATCGCTTGGAAAATTTGAAAAATTTACTTTCTTCGCTGATTAAAAAACACAACTATTTTAATGGGATAAAATGTGTTCTTTGTATGCCAATTGTCAGCATTAGGAAACATTCAAAATGATGAGTTTTGTACTGGGCATTGTGTGTTAATGATAGAGCAGTAGTTATTATGTATGATTGTTACAAGTTTGTCGGTCTGTGCGTAGAAGGATTGAAGGACCTTTAGACTAAGTTCGTTTTGTTTTTTAATTTGCATACAGCTCCCATCCACACCACGAAGCCACGATGATATGAAGAACTGAAGATAAAATTCATTCACCAGCAGAAACAGCTGCAAAATCAAGCAAACAGTCGTCAGTGCTCTCTAATAGACATTCAGTCCTGCAGTATTGTACGTAAAGTGCTAGGACCATCGTGCTTATCCTCTTTGTAACGTTTTCCTCACCCATCTTATTCTGGACCCCAAGTTGCCCACTATAATTATATAAACTAACAGAACTACTAAACATTCTCAAATCTCACAGAAGAACACGGTTCAAAATGGAACATACTGAACTAAATGTGACATGTGAATCTTGCAAAAATACGTAGAACGTACTCAGCTAACTGTAATATGTGAATGGCGTGTACTTGCGTAAATGCATTGTAGAAAACATAGCTTAGAATAGAACGTACTCAACTTCCATCGCAAATTTTTCATTCCGACTATAACGAACAGGAGTGTTCTGGAGAGATCTAAGCCTCTGAAAAGAGTTGGAAAGAGTAGAAAATACTATTAAAAAGGAATGCATCATTTTCCCATTTTAGTTACCAAAGTTCGCTCCGTGTCAGACTTAACTTTGCAAACAGTGATTATGATTTAACTGGCACTTTCAGTTAGCAAGCAGTTAATTTGGTAGCGATGGAAGGCAGTGTTGGGGGGTAGGAGGGGCGGTCGATCATGGCTATGAGGGAGCAATTTGGAAGATGGAGCAGGAAGATAGATTGTGAGAAAGGGAGAGGGAGTTCTCCTGAATCAAGAGGTGGATGGGGAGTGGAGAGTCCTTACAGAAAATTACGTGGTCAGTGTAATTGCAGGACATCAGGTTACAACATTTGAAAACTCGACATTTTACTGAAATTATTGTTTTTCTATAACAGTAGACTTCTAGGTTCTCTGTGTGCCCAGTGGCAGCATTGTTGTTGTTCCTGGCTTAATTAAAATCTCTCTCTCTCTCTCTCTCTCTCTCTCTCTCTCACACACACACACACACACACACACACACACACACACACACATACACATACACACACACACATACACACACACACCAACTATAAAGTTGTCCACACAACAGTGCAGTAGACTGGGCACATATTGGATTGTTAAAAGGATTTCTGGGCACACGGACTTGTTTTGAAATTCACTTTTACACTGACATGCTTAGTTTCGTGGACGGGTGGTAGGGACTGGAGGTGGGGAGGGGGAAGAGTAGATGGATCATGCGGGATGTAGGGGGAGGGGGAAGGATATGGAATTTCTTGGAAGATTAGGGAAGGGGGGGGGGGGGTTAGCTTGTAAACCATGTGGGCTGAATGTGTCGTTTTAAGGAGAATTGATTGGTCAGTATCAGAGACGGATCGTGGGCCATTAGCTTTGCTCTTTGGAAAACTCGAAAGTTTTACTGGGAAAGATCGATAGGTGTTTCCGACAGGCTATCAGTTAAGTTTTCAGTGTTCCCTACGTTTACCTCTTGTAAGTGCCCATTCCCTACACAGGGGGAAACTATGGGATTCACAGTCTTATGCGTGAGTGGTAGTTAACAAAGAGACTAGTACTAGAGGTACTGTTTTCTTTGGTGCTTAATTCAGTGTAGGTCAGGGGTGGGGGGTTAGCTCTTTATAATAACTGATGCTTTGGCATACTAAAGCTAAAGAAGGAAGATTTAAATATGATGCTGTTGTCATAAAGCTATTGTTTTGGTTGATACTTTGGCATACTAAAGCTAGAGAAGGAAGATTTAAATATGATGCTGTTGTCATAAAGCTATTGTTTTGGTTGATACTGTGGCATACTAAAGCTAGAGAAGGAAGATTTAAATATGATGCTGTTGTCATAAAGCTATTGTTTTGGTTGATACTGTGGCATACTAAAGCTAGAGAAGGAAGATTTAAATATGATGCTGTTGTCATAAAGCTATTGTTTTGGTTGATACTGTGGCATACTAAAGCTAGAGAAGGAAGATTTAAATATGATGCTGTTGTCATAAAGCTATTGTTTTGGTTGATACTTTGGCATACTAAAGCTAGAGAAGGAAGATTTAAATATGATGCTGTTGTCATAAAGCTATTGTTTTGGTTGATACTTTGGCATACTAAAGCTAGAGAAGGAAGATTTAAATATGATGCTGTTGTCATAAAGCTATTTTTTGGTTGATACTTTGGCATACTAAAGCTAGAGAAGGAAGATTTAAATATGATGCTGTTGTCATAAAGCTATTGTTTTGGTTGATACTTTGGCATACTAAAGCTAGAGAAGGAAGATTTAAATATGATGCTGTTGTCATAAAGCTATTTTTTTGGTTGATACTTTGGCGTACTAAAGCTAAGGAAGGAAGATTTGAAGATGATGCTGTTGTCATAAAGCTATTTTTTTGGTTGATACTTTGGCATACTAAAGGTAAAGAAGAAAGATTTGAAGATAATGCTGTTGTCAAAATGCTGTTCGCTGGTTGATGCTTTGGCATACTGAAGCTAAAGAACGAAAATTTGAACAGACGATTTGAAGGTGATATTGTTGTCATAAATTTATTTCTTGGTTGGTACTTTGGCATACTATAGCTAAGGAAGGAAGATTTCAAGATGATGCTGTTGTCTTAAAGCTATTTCTTGGTTGATGTTTTGGCATTCTAAAGCTAAGGAAGGAAGATTTGAAGATGATACTGTTAACGTAAAGTGGTTCGCTGGTTTGTTGTATTTTAGCTGTCGTCGGCCTCTTTACATCTCAGGAGATGATAGTCTGCACCAGGAGGCGTTGTGGTCATGACGTGCACTTTCTGCTGTGGCTGTGCAGGCCGATTGATTCTTGAGTGGCAATCTCTGTCATATCTGCCACATACAAACTGAGTCGCTGTTGTTTGGTTTCTGGAACGTCGCCTGCGAAGAGCCCTTTTCTCATCTGCGCTTTCTGCTCTCCTCCTCCCCTCATTCACAACGCCTTACTGAACAGCTGTCCTCCATGCCGCCCTGTCTTCGGCCAGAGTCTCCCAAGAGCCTGGGTCAATCCCTGAGCTTCTAAGGTCCCTTTTGCATGCGTCTACAAAGCGTGGCTGTGGGCAGCCTGGAGTTCGTTTCCGGTTTGCGAGTTCGCCGTAGAGAACGTCTTTTGGGATGCGTCCATCCTCCATTCGACGCACATGCCCAAGCCAGCGTAATCGGCGTTGGCTTAGGTGGGCAAAAATGGTCTGTAGACCCGCATGAGTGGCATAACATGGCATTATACTAAGATAATTGCATTTGACGCCATTCGACATCACTACTACTCTGTTAGGTGGCATGCTCATGGCGTAAGCGTGATTTACTTTTATCCCCAGAGTAAAACGCAAGTGGGTCGAGGCCTTGGGATGGGAAAAGTCCATCATACAATATCGGTATCGATCTTCTGTTTCTGGGTTGGGGTTGATCACTAGGTGCAACGTGCCTGTGTGTGGAGAGTAGGGCGGAGAGAGGGTGGGGGATGGAGAGAGTAAGTTCGTTGACCCTAGGTAAGATACGCCATGACGTGACAGTTCAAGCTATGAATGTTGCAGTTTGACGTGACAGTTCAGACGATGAATGTTGCAGTTTGACGTGACATTTCAAGCGATGAATGTTGCAGTAAGACGTGACGGTGCAGGCTATGAATGTTGCACTATATCGTGACAGTTCAGGCTATGAATGTTGTGCTACGACGTGACAGTTCAGGCTATGAATCTTGCGCTACGACGTGACAGTTCAGGCTATGAATCTTGTGCTACGACATGACAGTTCAGGCTATGAATCTTGTGTTATGACATGACATTTCAGGCTATGAATGTTGTGTTATGACGTGACAGTTCAGGCTATGAATCTTGTGTTATGACGTGACAGTTCAGGGTATGAATGTTGTGTTATGACGTGACAGTTCAGGCTGTGAATGTAGCGCTATGACGTGACAGTTCATGCTATGAATAATGTGTTATGACGTGACAGTTCATGTTATGAATGTTGTGTTATGACGTAACAGTTCAGGCTATGAATGTTGTGTTATGACGTGACAGTTCATGCTATGAATGTTGTGTTATGACGTAACAGTTCATGCTATGAATGTTATGTTATGACGTGACAGTTCATGCTATGAATGTTGTGTTATGACGTGACAGTTCATGCTATGAATGTTGTGTTATGACGTAACAGTTCATGCTATGAATGTTATGTTATGACGTGACAGTTCATGCTATGAATGTTGTTATGACGTGACAGTTCATGCTATAAATGTTGTTATGACGTAACAGTTCATGCTATGAATGTTATGTTATGACGTGACAGTTCAGGCTATGAATGTAGTGTTAGGACGTGACAGTTCAGGCTATGAATGTTGTGCTGTGACGTGACAGTTCAGGCTACGAATGTTGTATTACGACGTGACAGTTCAGGCTGTGAATGTTGTGCTATGACGTGACAGTTCATGCTACGAATGTTTGTTATGACGTGACAGTTCATGCTATGAATTGTTGTGTTATGATGTAACAGTTCAGGCTATGAATGTTGCGGTTTGACGTGACAGTTCATGCTACGAATGTTGTGTTATGACGTGACAGTTCATGCTATGAATTGTTCTGTTATGACGTGACAGTTTGGGTTATGAAATGTGTTATGATGTGACAGTTCGGGCTATGAATGTTGTGCTAAGACGTGACCATTCAGGTTTTGAATGTTGTGTTATGACGTTACAGTTCAGGCTATGAATGTTGTGTTATGACGTGACAGTTCAGGCTATGAATGTTGTGTTATGACGTGACAGTTCAGGCTATGAATGTTGTGTTATGACGTGACAGTTCAGGCTATGAATGTTGTGTTATGACGTGACAGTTCATGCTAAGAATGTTGTGTTATGACGTGACAGTTCAGGCTATGAATGTTGTGTTATGACGTGACAGTTCAGGCTATAAATGTTGTGTTATGACGTTACAATTCAGGCTATGAATGTTGCGGTATGTCGTGACAATTCAGGCTATGAATGTTGTGTTATGACGTGACAGTTCAGGCTATGAATGTTGCGCTATGACGTGACAGTATAGGCTATGAATGCTGCGCTATGACGTGACAGTACAGGCTATGAATGTTGCGCTATGACGTGACAGTACAGGCTATGAATGTTGCGCTATGACGTGACAGTTCAGGCTATGAATTTTGCGCTATGACGTGACAGTACAGGCTATGAATGTTGCGCTATGACGTGATAGTACAGGCTATGAATGTTGCGCTATGACGTGACAGTACAGACTATGAATTTTGCGCTATGACGTGACAGTACAGGCTATAATGAATGCTGCGCTATGACGTGGCAGTACAGGCTGTGAATGTTGTGCTATGACGTGAAAGTACAGGCTATAATGAATGCTGCGCTATGACGTGGCAGTACAGGCTATGAATGTTGCGCTATGACGTGACAGTACAGGCTATGAATGTTGCGCTATGACGTGACAGCTCAGGCTATGAATGTTGCGCTATGACGTGACAGCTCAGGCTATGAATGTTGCGCTATGACGTGACAGTTCAGGCTATGAATGTTGAAAATGATGTGTGATAGGCTAAAATGACTACGTCTTGTTCAATCTTCAGGTAGGGAGGATTGTTTCATATTTTTTCGGGTTTTGTTGTTTTTGTTTTTTATTTGTTTTTTATTTTCTTTGTTTTCATCTCCATCAAAATATCTACCGTCGAGGGAACGTAACTCCATGTTTACCTTTTCACTCCTGGGAGCTGAGAGAGCCCATCTAAGATCTGTTTAATGTTAATGTGGATGATTATGTTCATTTAGAATTCTCAGTTTCAGGATACATGGAAATGTACAGTACATATCTCCAGTTATGAAAACTGCAAGCTCCATGGTTATTTTGCAAATGTATACAGCGAGCGTATTTCGGGATCGATTCGTGGCACGTACGGCTAATATCGTCTGATGACAAAGGAACTAGCCAGGTATGGGTATATAATAGTAATAATAATGCCATCTGTGTAGCGAAAAACAGTCCATGTCAAAACATGCTCATCACACTTTACATAACAGCAACAACAACAACAACTTTCCTAAAATATGTAGCTCACTTTTATTAGACCTCACTCACTTAGTCTACAGCATCACTCCTTGGAATGTTGGCAGCCCGCACTGCTCTCCAGGTCTCTGTCCTCGACGTCTGTCTGTCTGTCCTCAACGAGCTTGAAACTCTCGACCTGTCCACTCTTTCTTAATGTTTCCTTAGCTGTTTGTTCATGGTCTTCCCCTTCCTTTTTTTTTTTTTTTTTTTTTTTGCCATCGACTTTTCCTTGAATGATATCTTTCATGAAAGTGCATTTTTGTTTCTGCACACATGTCATAAGAAAGTCAGTTTGTTTTTAAGGATGACTTGTACAAGTTTTCTCTGGGTTTTCAGCTCTTCAATTATGCTCTTGTCACTTCTCTTGTCTTTTCATCTCACCCTTAAGAATTTTTTCTATAGAATTAAATTTGATTTGATTGTTGTTGTTGTTGTTTGTTGTTTGTTGTTTTTGTGTGTTTTGTTTTGTTTTTTTGTTTTTGAGGGTCCATTCTTCAGCTCAGTCGTATGCCGTGATGGTCCAGACCAGACGTTTCATTACTCTCATTTTGTTTTGTGTCTGTTGTTTTGTCTTTACAGATGTTTGTGAGAAGTTTCATTCGTTTCTTTGCCATGCCAATTCTGGCGTTGATGTCGATGGAACAATTTGCGCCGTTGGATTTGCTCGACCCTAAATATTTAAACTGACTTTCACTTTATCTTGACTTAAATGTAGATGGGATTTGGCAGGATCTGGGCCAATGTGTACAAATTTAGGTAAGGGGTCTTTTCTTCCCCGATCTCATTCAGGATGTTTATCGTGTGATGAGCCTTCTGGTGATCGTTTGTATAGAATGCTACGTCCTCAGCGTACTTCAGGTTTGAGATTTTCCTACCTCCCATTTTTATGCCGTATTCGTCCATGTTGGAATCCTTCATAGCCTGTTCCGTATATGTATTGAAGAAATGTGATGACAGGATACTTCTTGCCGCACACCTTTCTTGGTGTTCAGTGGTTCAGTATGTTTGTTTTCCCCTCTGATTTTGGCACGCTGATCTTCATGGAGAGAGATGTTTTGAGAACAGTGAAGTGTGTTGGAATGCCCATTGTCTGAAGGTGGTCAAACAGCTTTTGATGGTTTGACATTGTCAGAGGTGTTGGAATGCCCATTGTCTGAAGGTGGTCAAACAGCTTTTGATGGTTTGACATTGTCAGAGGTCTTTTTGTAGTCAGTGGATATGATTGACCCCCTCCTCCAGTCTTTTTGTTACAGATAAGTAATGTACTATTTCCGATTGTTTTCTTTCAGCCGTTAGAATTGGTAGGACGTTCTGTATTACAGGCGTGCGTGGTGGAGGCGGGGGAACACTGTGTGCAAAAGTACAGATGGGGTAGGGCCCGGATGGAGATGAGGTGAGAAAGGGTCGGGTATTTGGGTGATTACAGTAGAAAGGAAGGATGACCTGGCCGGTATTCATAATTGCAGTGCACTGTTTTTGTATACATTCTGATTACATGTGTATCATTATCTCTCACTTTCTCTCTCTCTCTCTCTCTCTCTCTCTCTCTCTCCTCTCTCTCTGTCTGTCTGTCTGTCTGTCTTTGTCTGTCTCCATACACTCACACACACACACGCACACACACAACAACACACACACACACACACACACACACACACACACACTCTCTCTCTCTCTCTTTCTCTCTCTCTCTATCTATCTCTCTCTCTCTCTCTCTCTCTCTATATATATATATATATATATATACATACATACATACATATATACGTATGTGTGTGTGTGTGTGTGCGCGCGCGCGCGTATGCGTTTGTGTGTAATCTATAAATTGGCATGTTTTGGTGAGGAAATGCGGGAGGGGGGAGGGAGTAGACAGGGGAGATGTCCAAGGGAGGATAGAAGGGATCATGATGTGTGTGCTGGGGTAAACATGGTCTGACTAAACAGAAGTCTTCGTTCTTTGTGCTAGACAATAAGGCGTCTTGCGTCATGTACGTCCTGATACTAATCTCTCATTCGGCACATGCTCCTCTCCTTGTAGAGGCAGAACTCCCACTTTCCAGTCAGACTGCATAGGTTTGCACAGATTCGAATCAGACCCGACAAACATTTTGTGCAAATCTCTTATTTTAAGTCCACCGTCTTTGAATGGATACCTGTCCTTGTTCAGGGTTGAGGCAGGTAAAGCAGCCAGGCAGAGGAGATGGGGAGTCACAGTACCGCACCCATAATGCTTGTCCCGAGAAAAGTGAAGTCCCCACTATCTCACTCCCCTTCGATCCCAGGATTATGGGACAGTCGTTACGTTTTACTTTTTATGTTTGGTAAATAGCGTTTTTGTTGGTAGATTGAGCTTTTGATAATGTCATTAATGGAACATCTGATGGTGAAGATGATGTGGTCAACACTTGAATCGTATGGAAGACTTGAATTCCAGTATTGAAAATGGAATAGAATATAAAAGTTGCCTTAAGAAGCCTGCCGGGCTTAGAAGTAGAAAAGCGTTGTTTACTCTTTATGCTCGTATTTCATTCATTTTCCATCCATCTACTTATTTTCAAACAATTGTAGCAGCAACAACAACACTGATACCAACATTACAAGAACAAGAACAACAGCAACAACATCGACTCTTATAGGTAAATGGAAATAGAAATATTGACATACTGACAAAGGTTGCTGTTCACTGTGGCGTAGCGCTGTCCCTGGGAACACAGTCAGCACAGCTTTTATGTTAACCTGACAGTAAATGGTTTATGATGATGCTGATGATGAAACCGTTGTGACAAACAAACAAACAAACAAAAGAAAAGAAACAACAGTAAATCATACTATCAGCAGATCTATTTGTGCGTGAAGGAGATTAGACCATGTACTGCATGATTCTTCAGACCTAAAAGTCTTTGCGCTTGTACAAGCGTAATGTTGTTTTCTGTGGACTCTATGAACTGGCCTTGAACTGTTTCAGGAGTACCGTATAAAACACTGTAAGAGCACATGTCTGGAAGAGTCAAGGGTTGAACTTCAACTCCACCCCTTTCTTTGCTGAGTAAACCATTGTCAAAAAGTGTATATGATAGTTGATTAGTGTTGGTTGGTCGGTAAATTTCTTTGTTGTTGTTTTATTTTGTCATTTATCCGTGTGTATTATGTATAATATGTAAATGGTGTACCTAAGAAAGGACAAACTGGAAACTGCCAACCTCCCCCCCCCCCTTCCTCATTTTTTGCACCACGTCTTGTGTCACTATCTCCACACTATTCATGTCAACCAACACCCCTCCCCTCCCACCCAGCTATCGTGCCTGTAGAGAGTGGGAATGATGGTGATGATGATGATGGTGATGGTGATGATGATGATGATGATGATGTGGAGTTCCATTTTGGATTGAGACTGCTTAACAGTGTACTATACGCTACAAGTAATTTTGAACTTGAAGACTTCTCAAGTTTACAAAACTGTATGCCATTGTATATTCATGAAATACACGGAGGATACAATGCAATGCATTGCATTGCATTACAGTACAATACAACACAATACAATACAATGCAATGCGATGCAATGCAGCGCCATTCAGTGCAATGCAGTACAATAAATATTCTCTTGTTAATCCACATTTGGAAATGGAAATGTATACTTACACTTTCCACAAGGTCTGACTCGAAAGTCCTATCGTCTCACGGTTCGATGAATTAAGATACCATGTACATACACTGCTATGTCTGTCTGCCCTGGACATGTTGAATCCTTTCAGAGTATCGAGTAGTGTGGAATAGCATGCTTGTCATCACTAACACAGGAGGAAATTCTTGATTCAGTTATAATTATACCAAGCACATTATGATACATTTCAAATGGTTGTAGGAACACTTTCATATGAATTACCTTCTTTTTAAGATAGGACCTATGTTGGGCTTTAGACAGCCATCCGCATACATACGACTGTTAACCCCTGAACTGCATATTTCGTTGAAAACGGCACACAACAGCATTTACAAAAAAAAATCTAAAGCTAACATTTCAACAAATTGCCTCTGAAGATTATAAATGTTTAAACAACGAAAAGTAAAATATTAGTAAGGTACGAATGCACATTTGGAAAATTCCTTAGTGCGATGTCATCTTCCTGTCTTGACCGACTTTTGGTTTCCGTCTGCTTTTACAGTGGACGATAATAAAAATTGTTTTTGCACCCCCTACAAAATTATTCCAGCCGTTTCGTCACTTCCGTAGGCCGCCTTGTTTCACTCTGATGTGGACTATAAGTATCTACCGCCTTGTTTCACTCTGATGTGGACTCTAAGTATCTTCCTGTTTCATTCTGTATGAGCAGCTTTCTGATGTTGATAACACGGAAGGAATGTACATAAAATATTAAGTGCCCAAGCGGAATGTCTTCATTTTTGCGTGGCTGTGCGTGCTGGCTGACCACCGATGTCATTTGAGGTAAACAGATCCGGTTTGCGCTCTTCTTTCTTGGCCCGTCCTGTCAGACTGTCACACATGTGGTTTCAGGAATGCTTGGCTTTCGTCGACTCAGTATGCCAGTGTTAAGAGCTGATGGGGAGGAGTTGTTCGTGCGGATGTATAGGCTGAAAAACACCTGCATCAGTGACGTTACGGCTAAGTGCGTCGATACGGCGTTAACATACATCGATTGGGTGGCAGGGCTGTGAATTGAAAAAAAAATCAATCGGTCACTCTTACCTCCAGTACCTTACCTTCATCCTTATGTCAGGCAATCGTGGAGCGTGTCTTCCACCTGTCTGGTTTGCGAGCAAACGTAGTTAATTTAAACTTTGTGGCTTGAGCATGCAAAGAGTCACTCAAGGTCAGCTAGTTTTCGGTTTTCTTTTTTTTGTTTCTTTATCTTTGGGTTACCCCCTGCCTTCTTCTTCTTCTACTTCTTCTTCTTCTTCTTCTTCTTCTTCTTCTTCTTCTTCTTCCTTCTTCTTCTTCTTCTTCTTCTACTTCTTCTTCTTCTTCTACTTCTTCTTCTTCTTCTACTACTACTACTTCTTCTTCTACTACTACTACTTCTTCTTCTCCTTCTTCTTCTTCTTCTTCTTCTACTACTACTACTTCTTCTTCTACTTCTTCTTCTTCTTCTACTACTACTTCTTCTTCTTCTTCTACTATACTACTTCTTCTTCTACTTCTTCTTCTTCTTCTTCTTCTTCTTCTTCTTTTTCTCTGTCTCTTTCTTCTCTGTCTCTCACCTTTTCCAAGCTCTTAGAAAAAAGGAAGATTGATTATAATTTGCATTATCATGTGGGTATGGGTGTGCGCGCGCGCGCGTGCGTGCATGCGTGTGTGTGTGTGTGTGGGGGGGGGATTGCTTGCTTGTTTGCTTGCTTGCTTGCGTGCGTGCGTGCGTGTGCTTTTCCTGTTTAAATGGCAAGATGGCATCCGATAAAAGTAATGGAGTGCTCTTTCTGTCTCCCTTGGAACACCACAGGGAGACAAAGATAAATTGCTTTATGTTTTATTCACCAAAATTTTAGCAGCGGTTGGTGCGTTTTCAGTCACTTTTCAATTGTTACTGACAGTGAAAAGAAAGCGTGCCTCAGCTGAGTGCTGTGCAGCGCGGGGGGTGGAGGGAGAGAGAGGGGAGAGAGAGAGAGAGAGAATCATTAATCGTATACACTACATTTTTCCATTTCGAATAAAGAGACAAATGCGAATAAAAGACAAGAAAGAGTCAAGTCGGAATTTTCATGAGAAACAGTCTAAAGAGAGAGATATATATAGAGGTGTGTGTGTGTGTGTGTGAGAGAGAGTGAGTGTTGTGTGTGTGTGTGGGAGGGGGGGGGGAGACAGAGAGAGAGAAAGAGAGGAGAGAGTTTATATGTGACTATAGATGGTATTTCATTGTATTTTGGCCATCGTTCGTTTGCTCAAACCACACAGAAATGTAGACTTTGTTGCGGAAAACAAACAACTCATAAAGGAAAACAGACAATAACAATAGGCATAGCAAACAATTATTTTGAAAAGGGAGATTTTTGTAAAGAGAGAGATAATATATATATATATATATATATATATATATATATATATATATTATATATATATATGTGTGTGTGTGTGTGTGTGTGTGTGTGTGTGTGTGTGTGTGTGTGTGTGTGTGTGTGTGTAATATGCAGGATTAAGGACCCGGATACAGAATGCTTTTTCGAGGGCCAGGGGGAACGTGGCATGTGATAATGAAAGCAATGTACATGTCTCAGGAAGGAGGGAAGTTGTGGCGGAAGTTTTGTGATTCTGGGAGCGGTGCTGCTAGCGCTGGTGATCATGATTGTGCTTCTTGGTATGTACAGGCGGGATGGGATGTTTGGGAGCAGTGCTGATCTCGCTGGTGATCTCGATTGTGCTTCATAATATATAAACAGTGGTTTGAGTTGTTGGGAGTGATGTTCGGGAATCCTACTAGAATTGGAGTCACCGTGGTATTGGCCTTGTGTTGTGTCTTCTTGACATTGGTTTTGGGAACTGTTTTTTGGGTGTTGGGCTGGATAAATCAATGTTTTCATTGCAATACGCGCACTTTTCAATCTGTCCTTGCACGTGTACTTGCTTTGGTATTTCTTTCTTTCTTCTTGTACAGTAGTATTCTAGTAGAGTTAAAGTGAAAATGAGCTGTGAAATTGTCCTTGAGCCTTGGTAGGATATTTGTAACCTATTTAATGGACTGGCCCCAGAGAAAATGTTACTCAGTCAAATAAAAGTTGACGAATTTTATTGGTTGGGTGGGGTGGGGGGTGGGCGTGGGGGGGGGGGGCAAGGAAGGGTAGCTGGGGGCTTGCTTTATATAGAACTATTGCAGGGAAGTGTACTTCAGCATAATATAGATTGTTTTAGTGACAGTTGGATGAAAAAATAGGCAGTAGTATCTGACAATAGTATAAAAGCCGTAAGATATGTAACAATCGAGACCTTGTCACAGTATAAGGTTTATACAAGCAAGGCAAGCTGGGGGGGGGGGGGGGGGGTTGTTTGTTTGTTTGTTTGTTGTTTGTTTGTTTGTTTTTCTCTCTCTCTTCTTAGTCTAGATCCTTCCAACACGGAATCGTTTCAGCTCTGGAACACCCATCTTGAGCAAACTGAAGCTGAAACTCAAACTGTGTCATGTCTGTTTGTCTGGCTGTTTCGCCAACATCCCCCCCCCTTGTGTGTGTGTGGTGTGTGTGTGTGTGTGTGTGTGTGTGTGTGTGTGTGTGTGTGTGTGTGTGTGTGTGTGTGTGTAAGCGCGCGCGCATAAGACAGAGCGAAAGACATTCAGATTAAGATCATTTAATTTACTATACCATTGGCCCTTGACAGAGAACACAGAGATGGAGGGGGCGGGGGAGGGACGTTGGGAGGACAACCTGCATATGTGGCGGTACTCTAACATCATGAATACGTCCTCGTTAGGGAGCTGGTTATAAATATTCAGTGTGATCAGTTTGTGTGCTGTTATTGACCATTGTCAGCAGCAATCAGGGAATCAGTCGCGTGAATGGTAAAGGTGAAAGGTGACACTCATAGCGTACTGTCATTCATATAGAACAGTAGTACTTCCATAAGGACGTGCATCTCCGTTCCAATGTTTTTATTATCTTCAGGTTTTTGTTTGCGAGAGAGAGAGAGGGGTGGTGGTGGTGGTTCAGATTTCGGATGATTTATTCATGTAGGCCATTGCCTCTTATGAAGGAGTGTGAGAAATACAGAGGCAAATGTTATCTTTATGTTTGGCGAAATCTCGTAGATTTTACTCATCAAGAAAATTGAAGCATTCACATTAAAGTTAAAAGTTAAAACAACATACAGAGAAGCGACGAAGAAAAAAATTGCACGCATGTATATGGGGGAGAGAGAGAGAGAGAGAGAGAGAGAGAGAGAGAGAGAGAGAGAGAGAGAGAGAGAGAGAGAGAGAGAGAGAGATTCACATTTTATTTTGTGTATAGTTAGCTCCTTGTGAAAGGGTGTAACATGCAAAACAATTTTTAGCTGTATGTTTTGGTGATGTCTTGAAAATAGTACTCATCTAAAAAAAAAAAAAAAAAATCAGGCGGTCACACCACACATAAAGTACACATGAATGACAAAGGAAAAATTGCAAAAACATACACACATATGACATAGAGAGAGAAGACTGGAGGAGGTGGGGGGGGGGGGATACGTACCGAGGAAGCTATTTTTAACATCGTTGAAAATATTCTCGTAGATACCGTTTTAGTCTAAACTGCCTTGTAGTGACTGCATCCTTAAAGGGCATGATCTGCGCAAAGCATCGTGTTTTTTTTCAGGCCTTGGAATGTAAAGAGACAAAACAAGCTCACGTTATTGATATATTCACAACATAACCATCGGTAGGGTAAATGTCAACCAACACGCGGGAAACCTCACCTGTGCCAGCAAGCCAGGTATCCGCAGAAAGCACCATGCCAGGGAAAAGCTTGTATGTTTTGTTAATGATGATGATGTGAACTGTTCTTATTTTAAGCGCTGTTTTTCAAACGCGTTTGGACTCATTGCGCGTTAGTTTTTACAAGTGTCATACGTACAGAATCACTGATAACACGCGCGCGCAAATACAGGCACACTTACACACACACACTGCCATACACACTATCACACACACACACACACACACGCACACACACACACACGCACACACACATACACTCTCACACACACACACACACACACACACACACACACACACACACACACACACACCACACACACAACACATACATACACTCACACACACACGCATGACACACACTACACACACACACACACAACACTACACATCACCACACGCAAACGCGCGCGCGCGCGCCACACAACACACACACACACACACACACTACACACACATACATCACATACACACACACACACACGTACACACTCTCTATCTCACTCACTCACTCACTCACTTAATCACTCACTCACATACACACACTCACACACACACTAACACTCACACAACACACACACACACACAGGCACACACACACACACAAGCACGCACAACACACACACACACACACACACACACACACACTCACTCACTCACTCACTCATACAATAATTATACACTCACTCACTCTCTCATCACACACACACATGCACACACACATCACACACACACACACACACACACACACACACACACTCACTCACATGCACCCACACACCAGAATACATTAAAATACACGTGCCCAGATATAGCAATAACATCTAACCCACACCTTCTCTCTTCTCATCTCACTCACTCACTTAATCACTCACTCACATACACATCACTCACACACACACTAATCACACTCCACAAACCACACATCAGGACACACACACACACACAAGCACACACACACACACACACACACACACACACACACACACACACACACTCACTCACTCACTCACTCACACACACATAATTATACACTCACTCACTCTCTCTCACACACACACATGCACACACACACACAAAAACACACACTCACTCACTCACTCACATGCACCCACACACCAGAATACATTAAAATACACGTACCCAGATATAGCAATAACATCTAACCATACAGATCCCTATGGTCATAAACGTACACATGGATTAAATGATGCCACGTGATCAGTAATAATCCCCATGATCCCCGTGGGAACGCTGAAGGCTCTTTCAGTTTGTATAATATTCCAGCCTTTAGGAAAATGTCTGTGCTAGAAAGTATTATTCTTTTGCTTTCTACCTTTTTCTTTTCTGTCAACTTATCCTTCCTGTTTGTCTGCCTCTCTTATACATTCACGTTGTTGTGTGTGTGTGTGTTGTGTGTGTTGTGTGTGTGTGTGTGTGTGTGTTGTGTGTGTGTGTGTGTGTTTTTTTTTTTTTCAATAAACCCTTGTGCGTTTTTTTTTCTCAGTTTCCCTGAGAAACCCTTGCATTTTTTTTCTCCTAGTTCCCCCCCCCCCCCCCCCCAAATTCAATTTTTTCCTCCCAGTTTCCTCAAGAAACCCTTGCATTTTTTCTCCCAGTTTCCCCAAGAAACCTTTGCATTCTTTTCTCCTAGTTTCCCCCCCCCCCCAAAAAAAAAAACCTTCCAAGTTTTTTCTCCCAGTTTACTCAAGAAACCCGTGCATTTTTTTTCCCAGTTTCCCCTAGAAACCCTTGCAATTTTTCTCCCAGTTTCCCCAAGAAACCCTTGCATTTTTTTCTCCCAGTTTCCCCGAGAAACCCTTGCATTCTTTTCTCCTAGTTTCCCCCCCAAAAAACTTCAATTTTTTTGTCCCAGTTTCCTCAAGAAACTCTTGCATTTTTTTCCCAGTTTCCCCAGAAACCCTTGCATTTTTTCTCCCAGTTTCCCCCAGAAACCCTTGCATTTTTTCTCCCAGTTTCCCCCAGAAACCCTTGCATTTTTTCTCCCAGTTTCCCCCAGAAACCCTTGCATTTTTTTCTCCCAGTTTCCCCAAGAAACCCTTGCATTTTTTTCTCCCAAATTTCCCAAGAAACCCTTGCATTTTTTTTTTCTCTCAGTTTCCACAAGAAACCCTTGTGCATTTTTTCTCCCAGTCTCCCGAAGAAACCCTTGCATTTTTTCCCTCCCAGTTTCCTCCCCACTTACATCGGAGAGTGCAGACTGTGCTGCAGCATCACTGTATCTGCATGCATACAGATGTCCGAAACTAAAGATGCTTCAGATGGGTGACACTGACCGTTTGAGATATAACGACCCAGCTCGAAAACAGAAGAAGGTAATATATCAAGATTTCTAGTCTGTATCTCCTCGTACACATAACAGCATAGGATCATAAACGAGCTAAATTTAATGACAAGTTTGATTGAACGTGGAGGTTTTCATGCGAGAGCAAACGCCTGAGAAGGGAGGGGGGGGTAAGAAAGTGTGTTTTGAGACAGACAGAGAGAGAGAGAGGGGGGGGAGAGGAGAGAGAGGAGAGAGAGAGAGAGAGAGAGAATACGAGCGGTTTAATGTTTCAGGCTATAATGCCCGGTTTAATGTTTTAGGCTATAAGGCCCGTTAACATTGGGACATGAGGGTTTAAGTGGCTTCGCAACATGGGAACTATATCGCGGTAGCACAAAAATGCAAATAAGGATGTTAATCATCACTACATATTCAATGGACATAAATAGATATGCTCACCAGAGAGAGGTATTGTTTACAAGAGATACAGTGGTGTGAGTGTCTTTACACAAATCAGTCATGACATTCACGATGGATCACCGTCATTGTCTATATACCTCGGCTGGAACTATCAGGATTTCTGTCAATTTTCCGCGATAATTCGTGAAGTTTCGCCATTATATCAGAATATCGAATATCTGGCTTGTCAACAAGCTGTTGGTTGTGTTGTCGTACAAAGATTTCTGCTACTGTCACTCTGAGAGAGAGGGGGGGGAGAGGGAGAGAGAGAGAGGGGGGGGGGAGTTATGTGGCGGTTGCTGTAAAAAAACTGACAGTTAAAGTGGCTTTTTAAGCGGCGTAAAATGGGCGGAAGTGCAAAATCATCGCTTGTTTAATCATCGTCGGGCCTGGTGAGTACTTCATGGATATCCGCCTGGAAAGGTGGGAGGTGAGGGGGGGGGGGAGATTGGGTGGGATATTGGAGATAAATAAAAAGAAAAAATGATTATGTGCGGGGGGGGGGGGGGGGGGGGGGGCTTAGGCAATAAGTATGATCACAGTGGCGGCGATTGAAATCTAGACTCTTGTGACTAGTTTGGTTTTAGAGTCATCATCATCAGGTGCCCTGCCGCATGGCGTTGGCGACCATGGACTTCCAACCATCTCTATCTCTCGTTGCCCCTAGCATCTCCCCCACCCTCCTTATCCCCAGCCACTCTGCAAGTCCGTCCAGCATTCTCTCCCTGGGTCTACCTGGTGCTCTCTTTCCCTCCAGCTTTCCCGTTGTGACCAAGTGCTCCAAATCCCCCTTCCTCATAAAATGGCCTATAAATGTTGCCTGTCTTTTCCTAATCTTCCTTATGAGTGATCTACTTGTGTCTGCCTTCAGACATAAAATGGCCTATAAATGTTGCCTGTCTTTTCCTAATCTTCCTTATGAGTGATCTACTTGTGTCTGCCTCCATCAAGACTGTCTCGTTTGTTTTTCTTTGCTGTCCATGGAACTCTCAACAGGTTTTAGAGTGCCAACCACCAAATCCAGTCCCCCATCCCCGTCTTTTCTTCCTCTTCGCCTGCCTCCCCTTCTGCGTTCGAGCATGACGTCCTGTCAGACTAGTCGGTCCAGTGGTCAGGTTGAAAGAAGTGCTGTTCTTTTTCTTTTGTCTTGATGGGCTGCAATTCCCATATTCACCTGTATATGACTGTTTTTATGTACCCTACCGGGTAGGTAGGTTGTATGTATGTGTTTGTGTGTGTTGTGTGTGTGTGTGTGTGTGTGTGTGTGTGTGTGTGTGTGTGTGTGTGTGTGTGTGTGTGTGTGTGTGTGTGTTCTGGATGATTTCTTGTTTCTTTAAGCCACTGTCTGACCACTGATATGATTTACAGGATCTTTAACTTGCCTGATTTTCTCTCTCTCTCTTTTCTCTGTGTCTCTCTCACTCTCTCTTTCTCTCTCTCTGTCTGTCTGTCTGTCTATCTGTCTCTCTCTCTCTCTCAGTTTGTCTCTTTCTGTCTTTGGGTATACATATGTCTGTCTTTGTCGCTGTCTGTCGTGTGTGTGTGTGTGTGTGTGGTGTGTGTGTGTGTGTGTGTGTGTGTGTGTGTGTGTGTGTGTGTGTGTGTATGTGTGTGTGTGTGTGTGCGTGGGCGTGCGGGGAGGAGGGAAGGCAATAGCTGATGTTGCGCGTAATCATGTTGACCCACGAAATGTTAAAAAAAAAAATCCCCTCTGGGGACCTTCCAGGTGCTGTCCATCAGGGTCTTAAACTGTGACTTTTCGAATGGACGTCTGATGTCCTAAGCGTCTGGTTATGGCGCCCGTTGATGTGGTGTTCAAAAAGTCCCCATTGTCTCCCGAAAGCTGGTCTTCCCGAGTTGTTCCATTAGTCCACTTGCTTGGTTCTTTGATACCTGAGCGGTGGTACAGTTGGGGAAAGTGCTTTGATGGCTTTGGTTCAGCCTGGCAGGGGTTATTTTATTGACTTGTTGTTCCCTCGGGGTTTTTTGTTTGTTTGCTTTTTATACATTTTTTTTGTTCCTTTGTTTGTTTTTAGGTTGACAGAGCTGGGAACTTGTATTGGACATGGTAGTGCTAATCCACACACACACACACAACACACACACACACACACACACACACACACCACACACACACACACGCACGCACGCACGCACGCACGCAAGCACGCAAGCACGCACCCACCCACCCACCCACACAAACTTTGGTAAATTGAGTAAACTTGAGCTATTTGATACCACAGGCAAGTGTTCTGTCTCTCATGACACACCGTACTCCGTCTAATATCACTTACAGCGAAAAGACGTTAAATCAAAGAACGAACGAACACACCGTACTGTCTGGTCGGTGGGCATTAAAAACTGATAGTTTCAATTTTCATGTTATGTTCTTTTTCTTTCAGCCGCACCCCTCTTCTCAGTTTTGTTTAGTAAACGGAGATTGGTTCAGATCGACACAAAATATCTGACAGAGAGAGAGAGAGAGTGTGTGTGTGTGTGTGTGTGTGTATGTGTGTGTGTGTTGTGTGTGTGTGTGTGTGTGTGTTGTGTGTGTGTGTATGTATGTGTGTGTGTGTGTGTGTGTGTCTGTGTGCGTGCGTGTGTGCGCCTGCGTTTGTGTGTGTGTTTGTTTGTGTATGTGTGTGTGTACGCGCGCCTGTTTGTGGTGTGTGTGTTATGAAAAGCGTTTCTGTTACGGGATAAGAAAGTGTCTAAAAGACCGTTGAAAAGAGACCCAATGTGACTTCAAAATATTTTCTCTTCCTCTTTAACGCAGGGGTTATTGGTTCCGTCTTCTGTTTTTGGGGTTGGTTGGTTCTTATGAAGGAGCCATGGACTGAAGATTTGATATCACGAGTTCAATTCCAGCCGGCAACATTAAAAACGGCATGTTCGTTGCCCATCTTAATGTGTCCATCATTCTTGTGGTATCAGCGTAGTGTTTCAAAGAATCATCTCACCCATCGCCCTCCCTTTCCCGATGTCAAAAAATTGCCAGGGTATGCGGTTTTGCGCAGGCTCAGGGAATCTGCCATATAGATGCTGTAAGATCTGGAGGCTCAGGGAATCTGCCATATAGATGCTGTAAGATCTGGAGGCTCAGGGAATGCAATTGCCAATACTGGGTTCGATTTGCTGTCAGATAAAAAAAGTCTTGGAGGCTCAGGAGATATTCTTCAGATAGGATTGCTGTGCTGTCAGATCTGGAGGCTCAGGGAATCTGCCAAATAGTTGCTGTCAGATTTGGAGGCTCAGGGAATCTGCCATATAGTTGCTGTCAGATCTGGAGGCTCAGGGAATCTGCCAAATAGTTGCTGTCAGATCTGGAGGCTCAGGGAATCTGCCAAATAGTTGCTGTTAGATCTGGAGGCTCAGGGAATCTGCCAAATAGTTGCTGTCAGATCTGGAGGCTCAGGGAATCTGCCAAATAGTTGCTGTTAGATCTGGAGGCTCAGGGAATCTGCCAGATAATTGCTGGCAGATTTGGATGGAGCGCATATGGAATTGTCCGAATGTGATAAATCTCTGTTAAACTCGAAACTTAATACTCCTCTTTTTCCTCGAATCCCTCTTAAACAGACACCAAACTTAATACTCTTAATTTTCCTCCACGTCATCTTTTTTTGTGTTTTTGTTTGTTTTGGGGGGGGGGGGGGGGGTTATTTTTTTGTTTGTTTGTTGTTTGTTTGTTCGTTTGGTTTTTTGGTTGTTTTTTATTTTGTTGTTTGTTTTTTGGGGGTGGGGGTGGGGGGCTGGGTCATCCCTTTTTCCTCAGACCCAGAACGATAGAAGCGAGAGTCAAGTGGGTAACATGTCGGATTTGCAGTTGTAAGGTCTGGGTTTGATCCTGCCTTAGGTACCTTCTGCCTAGTGGGTAAAATGTGGACATTTTTCCAATCCCCCAGGTCAACATGTGTGCAGACCTGCCCTTGCCTGATCTCCCTTCGTCTGTATACGCACGCAGAATATCAAACATTCTGTCACGGATCCTGTAACTGGAGTCAGGACCCGCTGGTTTATGGAAACGTGGAAACCCCCGGTATGCACGCCCTTCGAAGACGGATTGTGCAGACTGTGCAGCAACTTACCGTCTGCACAGTGTGGGCAAAACTACGTACATACACTTATTAGAGAAAAATTGAAACAAAAAATTAAAAAAGAAGAAGACGGAGAAGGAGGAAGAGGAGGAGGAGGAGAAGAAGAAGAACAAGAAGAGAGGACGAAAAGAAGAAGAAAGAAGAACTAGAAGAAGAACAAAAGAAGAAAAGAAGAACAGAAGAAGAAGAAGATGATGATGATGATGATGATGATGATGAAGAAGAAGAAAAACAAGAAGAAGAAGAAGAAGTAAAAGAAGAAGAAGCTGATGATGAAAGAAAAAGAAAAAGAGAAAGATCCGGAATTGTCTTTATTTAGTGAGAACAGGGCTGCAACGAGAATTTCTTTTTTGTCTGTCTTCCTTCCTTCCATTCTTGCTTTCCTTCCTTCCGTACCGCATTCCTTCCTGCCTTCCTGTCCTCCCTATCGTCCTGTCTTCCTTTCGTAAACTTCCATTTTCAAGTGTGTTTTTTTGTGTGTTTTTTTTTCAAATGTCCTGTTGTCATCGATCTTCGTTAAAATGAATTTGCCTTACGCAAGCAGCTCCGAGATTTTGCTCTCCCTCTCCTGACATGGAAACTGTTATAGACTGTTAGCTTTCTCTTCTTATGTGGTGACATCATGTTGTGTTTTTTGCGTGCTGGATGTACTTATCGTGTGAAACATCCATGGGCGTGTATACATGGTTGTGGTGTGTGTGTGTGTGTGTGTGTGTGTGTGTGTGTGTGTGTGTGTGTGTGTGTGTATACTACAGTGATGTAACTCTCGCGTGTACGCGCCCGCGCGTGCTCTCTCTCTCTTTCTCTTTGTCTCTCTCTCTCTCACTCACACACACAACACACACACACACACACACACACACACACACACACACACACACACACACACACACACACACACATTCTCTCTCTCTCACTCACACACACACACACTCTCTCTCTCTCTCTCACTCACACACACACACACACACACACACACACACACACACACACACACACACACACACACACACACACACACACTTTCTCTTTCTCGCTCTCTCTCTCTCTCTCATTCTCACACACACACACGTACACGGACACCCCTGCACACCTGCTCGCATGTGTGTACACGTGCTCGCTCCCTATGCACAGGAAGAGAGGCTGGGAGCAGGCGGGGGGGGGGGGGGGGGAAAGAGGGGGTGGTGGTCGATGGAGCACGTCACACTATTCACTAAGAAAATCGTCTGCGCGCACACGCATGTGTGAAGGTGTGTTGGAATGATGGCGTCAAAAAAGTATATAAAAAAAAGTGTTGTGAGGCAAGTGCAACTAATTTGTCAGACACAAGGAAAGGGTAGGGGAGGAGGGGTGGGAAGAGTGGAGAAGGGGTCGGAAGGAATGGGTCACTCATTGTAGTTTTCCAGAGAAGGGGTCGGAAGGAATGGGTCACTCGTAGTTTTCCAGAGAAGGGGTCGGAAGGAATGGGTCACTCATTTTAGTTTTCCAGAGAAGGGGTCGGAAGGAATGGGTCACTCATTTTAGTTTTCCAGAGAAGGGGTGGGAAGGAATGGGTCACTCATTGTAGTTTTCCTGAGAAGGGGTGGGAAGGAATGGGTCACTCATTGTAGTTTTCCAGAGAAGGGGTGGGAAGGAATGGGTCACTCATTGTAGTTTTCCAGAGAAGGGGTGGGAAGGAATGGGTCACTCATTTAGTTTTCCAGAGAAGGGGTGGGAAGGAATGGGTCACTCATTTTAGTTTTCCAGAGCTGATTTCCAGCGGAATTTATCTCCAAGGACTGGAAAGTTCCCCTCGATGTTTCCAGGGTTCGCTCTTCGTAGAGGCCTCGACTTTTCTCCTCAGTTTGACGGGAAAATCGAACTGAACGTGTAGTAGTTCGGAAGAGGACGAAAAACGAGTCGGACCTGTGTGCTTTCTGGCTGCGCATGCTTAAGATCCACAGCAGTTGAAAATCGTGAAGATCATTACCCGGCTGCCTTCGTATAAAACATTGGAGAGATAGGTTGATTTCCCAGGTCCCGTCCATTGAAGATCAATTAGTCTTCTTGCCTTTCTGAAGCCTTGGTTAAAAATAAAAGTGAATATGACTATGAATTTGAAGTGAGGGAGAGGATTGATAATTAGGTACATATATTAACTGCGTTTTGGGCTGTAAGTGTGATGTTCCGAGGCAGTTTTAGGTGCTTTGGGCCAGTTTTTTATGTATGTCTTAGTGTACTTAGTTTTGTTTATTTATTTGTATTCAGGTTTGTTATTTATATCCACTAGTGATAAATTGGGCGGAATGGTCAACGCCAGGGGCATATCCTTAAACCATATGCTCGAATGCATTGATATGTGTAATTATTATTTTTCCCATATATTTTTTCAGAGAGGTGTTTTGTGCATTTGGAGATAGTTAATAATCCTGACAGTGATAGTCGGCTTGACTTTAAACAACAATTACCATAGTAACGTGCCTAATGAAGCAAACAAGATGTCTAACTCTGCTGAGCTTTGATGATTGACTAGAATTTCTTCCCTCTTGTCCCCGGTGATCTAGGTGCTAGTCTTCTAGATGAGGCGATAAACTGAGGCCCTGTGAGGTCTTAGTCTTAGCACAGGTAAAAGATATTGTGGCAGTAAAAAGAGTTGGTAGAATTCTGTAGACAGAAAAGTTATAAGAAAAAAACCCTGAACAAACAAACAAACAAATAAACAAGTCAACACGCACACACACGCACATTGTCTAATATATATATGTAATCATCCTGAACAAACAAACAATCAATCAACACGCACACACACACACACACACATTGTTTAATATACACATGTAATCTAATATCACACACAAAGACGTAATCAACACGCACGCACACACACATTGTCTAATATACACATGTAATCTAATATCACACACAAAGACGCAATCAACACACACACACACACACACACATTGTCTAATATACACATGTAATCTAATATCACACACAAAGACGTTAAATAAAAGAACGAATGATACACACACTGTCTAACCTCACGTAAGTGAATAGATATGAAACCAATGACCACCATCACCACACACAAAGAGAGGGGGGGAGGCAGGAGAGAGAGAGAGAGAGAGAGAGAGAGAGAGAGAGAGAGAGAGAGAGAGAGAGAGAGAGAGAGATATTTAAACCTGTCTATAGAGATTGTACTTGCCGAAGGATATTGAAAACCTGCCAGTCTTCAAATCTGCACTACCTACATTATGTATCAGGGCCTGGTTGGCGCAAAGGAAGAGCACTTGCCTTCAGATCTGACCGTACGAGTTTGCACGGTTGTCACAGTTAAACCCTACTCGAGCAAAACTGTGATTGCGGCCTCTAGTGTTCATAGCTTTGAATGGGTACCTGACGTTCTTCATAGTTGGAGAAGATAAAGTGACGACAGAAGGGGGGGAGAGAAGAGAGAGAGAGAGAGAGAGAGAGAGAGAGAAGGGAGGGAGGCAACACCCTCAGAATGCTGGTCCCGAGAGAAAAGAGAGAGAGAGAGAGAAAGAAAGAGGGGGGCAATATCCTCGAAATGCTGGTCCCGAGAAAAAAGAGAGAGAAGGGGATGGGGGGCAACACCCTCAGAATGCTGGTCCCGAGAAAAGAGAGAGAGAGAGAGAAAGAGGGGGGCAATATCCTCGAAATGCTGGTCCCGAGAAAAGAGAGATAGAGAAGGGGGGGGGGGGGGCAACACTCTCAGAATGCTGGTCCCGAGAAAAGTTGGAAGTCCCAACACCTCACTGTCTCACGACTTCATGATCATGGGACAGCCTTTGCCTGTTCTTCAGACATTATCATTTTTGTTATTTTGTTCATGATATTCAACCCTGCATTCATCCTCCATCCATCCGTCCCTCCAGCTGTAATTCAATCCATAGTTTGTCTACAGCATCGCGTAATAGGTGAGATTAAAATTCGTATTTAGTCTTTTCGTTCGTTTATTTGGGTGATTCTTCCTTCCTTTTTATGAATGAATGAATGAATGAATGAATGAATGAATGAATGAATGATGATGATGATGATGTTTGAAGAAAAGTTTTTCCCATAATCATCAGATCATGAGAGAGTGAGGTGTTGATCATCATCATCATCGTCGTCGTCGTCGTCGTCGTCATCATCATCATCATCTAATTGATTGGTTGGTTGGTTGGTTGGTTGATTGACTGACTGATTGATCTGCCAATTATTTGAATGATGAATTTGTTTTAATTAATTCATTCATTCATCAACGTGTCTGTAGGTAGAGCCGATGTGGCCCTGTCAAACAGTCCTTCTGTGCACACACACCTAACGTTGTGAAACACACCAACACAGTATGTAACCTTAGGCGATTGAGTGTAGTCCTTCGTGACTGCTGGCCTTGATGATTTGCTTGTGAAATGATAGGGGAGTGTGCTGCGCTGATTGATTAATTGATTTGGTTCAGTTTTTACGTCGACTCCCACCTCAAGTGATATGGCCGACGGGGATAACCATCCCAGGGAAGCGGGGGAAGGGGGATTTATCTAATCCTACACTGACACCATCAGAACAACAACGATGTCAAGATGGGATAGTGAGATGGCCAGTTTTAATGTAGCACACCCCGGGACTCGAACCCTTAACCATTATCATGTGGATCCGACGCTCAACCAACTGAACTACCGAAGGCCGCGTGTTCTGCGCGTGATTAGTCATCCCTAATATCGCATGTTTGGGACACCCGCCCCCCCCCCCCCCCCCCCCCCCCCATCTGTCGACTATGATTAGGCTTTGTTAGCCCTGTCAGTTCCTCCCTTCCTGCAGGAAACTGGTGAAGAGGGTGAGGGAGCTACAAGAAGAAGAAGAAAGAAGAATAAGTGACAGTTTTTGTTATGACTCGATATTGATGGTGCTGATGATATTGATGATCAAGGTCTCTGATTACTCTGTGCTAATTATGAAGCTATAAGAAAGGAGGAAAGGCGGATTTTAATAGCGTGATATTTCTGGTGATGATGATGATGATTGTGATGATCTGTGATTGCTTTTTTGTTTAGAAATTATAACACGAAGAAAGGAGAGTTTTGTAACTTGATAATGATGATGATGATGATGATGATGATGGTGATAATGGTGATATGATTCCCTCTTTGTTAAGAATGTATGATAAGAAGAAAGAGACTTTTAGTCTCTTTGCTTTTATAATGTAATGTTAATGGTGTAATTATAACAACATTGGTAGCTGGTGATGATGACGATGATGATGATGATGATGATGATGATGATCTATTATTAAGCTTTGTAAGAAACTATGACGAAGAAAGCAGGTGTTTGTAACTCGACATCGATGGTGATGACCGGTCAGTATGATGATGACATTGGTATGACATTTCATAAGATTTAGAAATTGTGAGGAAAAAGACTATTTCATTACTCAGCAATCATGATGTTGATGATAATGACACTGATGATGATGATGCCGACAACGATGACAATGACGACATGATATGTCATTATATTATTAAGATATTCTGAGAAGAGGGAGGGGGGGGGGGTGGGAAGGAAAGCTAAAGAAAAGTTATTTTTATGGCATGATGATGATGATGATCACAGGATGATGTTAATGCACCATCATTCTCACCACCACCACCATCATCATTCTTATCATCATCTTCTTCACCAAAATCGAGTGATAGAAACATTTTCTTCTTCTTCATAGGTGATCACAAATGATGATGATGATGATGATGATGATGATTGCATATTTTGGGCAGTTTTCCCCTTTGACAGAACTACTATTATTATTATCATTATTATTATTGTTGTTGTTATTATATTATTATTATTATTATTATTATTATTACTCTTTGTTTAAAAGTCACAGGAAGAAGGGAAGGGAGATTCTTATGACTATTGACTAGTTAGTGATTGATGATGATGATGATGATGAGTAATCACCCACTATTTAGATTGATATAAATGACAACATTGATGAACCTGAACAGATGAACACAGTTTTGAGTTTGTCCAAAATATTTAAAAAAAACAAAGAAGGAAAATATAAGACAGACAGGCGCAGAGAGAGAGAGAGAGAGAGAGAGAGAGAGAGAGAGAGAGAGAGAGAGAGAGAGAGAGAGAGAGAGAGAGAGAGAATCACTCACATCATGATTTCCTTATGCGCTGCTAACCTTAACCTGCAAGCTATTGACTGAACACAATGCGTGGCTGAGAACCCTGAGCATTGAAAGCATTCGTCTGCTGCTGCTTTGTCTGCAGTCGTACGTGATCTCTGTTGCTAAAATAAGGATCACCAATATTGATGGATAAAGTGATCGCCTAATTATAGTGTCTAGCAGATGCCATTTTCTCAGAAAATTATATGGCAACGGGGAAGGCGTCTTCTCAGGAATCCAGCGGTGACTTTGGCAGTGTTTGTGCCGAACCCGCTTGTCGGTTAGCTGAAATCAACACTGGTGTAGCATAGGAATATTATAGATTGACTGAAACAAACTGATAGCTACACAGACAAACCGTAGATTGACTGAAACAAACTGATAACTAAAACTGATAGCAACACAGACAAACCGTAGATTGACTGAAACAAACTGATAACTACACTACACAGACAAATCAACAAACAACATACAAGCATTGGCCATATGAATCAGTTCTAGCAAACTGATAACTACACAGACAGACCGTAGATTGACTGAAACAAACTGATAACAAAACGGACAAACTGACAAACAAACAAGCATACAAGCATTGGCCATACGTGTCAGTTGTAATAAACTGATAACTACACAGACAAACCAACAAACAAACAAACAAGCATACAATGTACAAGCATTGGTCATATGTCAGTTGTAACAAACTGATAACTACACAGACAAACCAACAAACAAACAAACAAACAAGAATACCGGCATTGGCCATACGAGTCATTTCTAACAAACTGATAACTACACAGACAAACCGACAAACAAACAAGCATACAAGCATTGGCCATACGATTCAGTTGTAAAAAAAACTAATAACTACACAGACAAACCAACAAACAAACAGACAAGCATACAAGCATTGGCCATACGTGTCAGTTGTAACAAACTGATAACTACACAAACTGACAAACAAGCATACAAGCATTGGCCATACGATTCAGTTGTAACCAACTGATAACTACACAGACAAACCAACCGACAAACAAGCATACAAACATTGGCCATACATGCCAGTTCTAACCAACTGATCACTACACAGACAAACCGACAAACAAGCATACAAACATTGGCCATACATGCCAGTTCTAACCAACTGATAACTACACAGACAAACCAACCGACAAACAAGCATACAAACATTGGCCATACATGCCAGTTCTAACCAACTGATCACTACACAGACAAACCGACAAACAAGCATACAAACATTGGCCATACATGCCAGTTCTAACCAACTGATAACTACACAGACAAACCAACCGACAAACAAGCATACAAACATTGGCCATACATGCCAGTTCTAACCAACTGATCACTACACAGACAAACCAACCGACAAACAAGCATACAAACATTGGCCATACATGCCAGTTCTAACCAACTGATAACTACACAGACAAACCAACCGACAAACAAGCATACAAACATTGGCCATACATGCCAGTTCTAACCAACTGATCACTACACAGACAAACCGACAAACAAGCATACAAACATTGGCCATACATGCCAGTTCTAACCAACTGATCACTACACAGACAAACCGACAAACAAGCATACAAACATTGGCCATACATGCCAGTTCTAACCAACTGATAACTACACAGACAAACCAACCGACAAACAAGCATACAAACATTGGCCATACATGCCAGTTCTAACCAACTGATCACTACACAGACAAACCGACAAACAAGCATACAAACATTGGCCATACATGCCAGTTCTAACCAACTGATAACTAGACAGACAAACCGACAAACATTGGCCATACATGCCAGTTCTAACCAACTGATAACTAGACAGACAAACCGACAAACAAGCATACTAGCATACAAGCATTGGCCATACGAGTCAGTTGTAATAAACTGATAACTACACAGATAAACCGACAAACAAACAAACATACAAGCATTGGCCATACGATTCAGTTGTAACAAAACTAATAACTACACAGACAAACCAACAAACAAACAGACAAGCATACAAGCATTGGCCATACGTGTCATTTGTAACATACTGATAACTACACAAACCGACAAACAGACAAGCATACAAGCATTGGTCATACGTGTCATTTGTAACATACTGATAACTACACAAACCGACAAACAGACAAGCATACAAACATTGACCATACTGTCAGTTGTAACATACTGATAACTACACAAACCGACAAACAGACAAGCATACAAACATTGGCCATACGTGTCAGTTGTAACATACTGATAACTACACAAACCGACAAACAGACAAGCATACAAACATTGGCCATACGTGTCAGTTGTAACATACTGATAACTACACAAACCGACAAACAGACAAGCATACAAACATTGGCCATACGTGTCAGTTGTAACATACTGATAACTACACTAACCGACAAACAGACAAGCATACAAACATTGGCCATGCATGTCAGTTGTAACAAACTGATAACTACACAGACAAACCAACAAACAAACAAGCATACAAGCATTGGTCATACATGTCAGTTGTAACAAACTGATAATTACACAGACAAACAAACAAACAAACATACAAGCATTGGCCATACATGTCAGTTGTAACAAACTGATAATTACACAGACAAACAAACCAACCAACAAACAAGCATACATGCATTGGCCATACATGTCAGTTGTAGCAAACTGATAACTACTCCGACAAACCAACCAACAAACTTACAAGCATACAAGCATTGGCCATACATGTCAGTTGTAACAAACTGATAACTACACAGACAAACCAACAAACAAACAAGCATACAAGCATTGGCCATACGAGTCAGTTATGACAAACTGATAACTACACAGACAAACCGACAAACAAGCATGCAAGCATTGGCCATACGAGTTAGTTCCCTTTAATCATTGTCTAAATAGCAAATTTCCACGGGTTCAGAGAAATTTTTAACGCACAATAGTAACAGTGATGACAATGATGATGATGATGATGATGATAATGAAGAACGCACAGATATGTAGCCTTAAAAGAAAATATAAACAACCAACCAACAACAGTTATGACAGTGTTGATGGTGATGATGATGATGATGATGATGATGATGATGATGATAACGAAGAAGGTATCAGTCTGTGGCCTTACCAACCACCATCCCTTTTAAAACAATACAAACCCATACGTGCATGATCTTGAGTTTGAATGTAGGTGCAAATTTCGCTGTTCGTTCTACGGCAGGCTATACTGGCATTGGGTTATGCATCTGTTTGGCTACAGGCGTTGCAAGTAGTTGTGCTAACTTGATGAGCATGAAGAAAATTGCGTATGCCCACACTTTACGTGTCGAATCGGTTTTTCCAATGCTCAGTGTTGAAAAAATCCATATCGGTCTATAATTTGTTATAAAAAATTATGAGCAACCACTGCACTGTTGTGGAATCTCTAAACCCACAAGTAAAGAAAGAAGATGGGGGGTGGAAGACAGACAGACCGGGAGGGGGGGGGGGGCTGGCTTGATATCTTGTTGACAATAGTGTGTCTTGATTTATACCATTTTATAATCGTATGTCAAGTAATACAAACCATTTTATAATCTTTTTTTGTTTGTTTGTTTGTTTTATTCTTTATATTTTGTTGACGATCGCGTGTCATAGTTTGTACCAATAGCATTTTATGATCGTATGCCAAGTTGTACAAACTATGTTATAATCATTTTTGTTTTATTGTTTTCATAAACATTTATATTAGTGACCCATTAGTTCAGTTATTAGAGTGCCATGCTCACAAAGCGAGGGCTGTGGGCTCACCTCTCGGGGGGGCATGGTTGATTTTTCTGATAGAGCCCTGGATTCAAGGTTTGATGTCTCGAGTTCAATCCCAGCCTGTAGCATTAAAAGCTGGAATGTTTGCTGTGTGCATCTTTATGTTTCCATCACTATGGTATTGCCAGCCCCCCCCCCTCTCCCCTCCCCTCCTCCCCCTTTCAAGACCTTGCTAGCGCATAAGATTTTGCGCAGGCTCAGGGGAACCTGTCAGATCATCCCTGGCATTTTTGGATAAAGCTCATATGGAATTGTTCGAGTGCGATCAATCCCTTTTAAGAAACCCCGAATGCTTTTGTAAACATAGAAACTAAACGACACAGTTACTGCATTGAAAATGCTCAGTGCAGTGCAATTTAAAGTGTGCTCGGGGTGGGGAGAGGGAGGGAGAGAGAAATAAATACTAACAGTCTTTGTTCTGAGCCAGAAGAGATACGTATTGCTTATCGATGGAGAAACTGTGCTGGAGGTGGGGGGGGGGGGGGCAAAAGAAAGAGAGGGAGGGAGAGCGAGAGAGAAGAAGAAAAGAAACTAACAGTCTTCTGTTCTGAGCAAGAAGAGATACATATTGCTTATCGATGAAGGAGGCTTAAGACTTTGCAGACGAGACTCTTTCCAAGTCAGATCCGAGAATATTTATCTCTTTGGTGCTTATGCAGAAAAAAGTTGTAAACTAGACAGTTTCTTGCACAATACTTTTGACGTTCTTTTTTTTGTTTCATTCACGCTGCCAGTCTTGAAGGTCGTAGGTGGCTAGTTTGCGGTAATAAGGTTGATCTCTTGCACTGCAGTCAATACGTACGAAATTAACCCCTTGACTCCTTCAGCCTATCCATCAGCATCATGTAAGCTGGTGGGTTGGCTGAGGGAATCAAAGGTTAATTCATTGCCTGAAGCAAAATCGGTACATATCATGTGTTTCGCAATATTCATAACTTCTTAATCGTTTTGTGTTGAAGGGAGCAGTTGCTTGTACATCCCCGAGTAGATAACGGGTAGAGAGAAACAGTAAACATGTCAGATGAATTAATAACAAGTTGGTCAGGCCATGTTATAAAAGTCTCCTTTCTTGCGCCATCTTGACCTGTTTTGTTACCTTCGAAATGGAATTATTTCCATGAAGTTTGTACTAGTGGAGTCAAACATATTATTAGAGTGTGAATAAAGAGAGTTTATAAATGGTCTTATGTAACTGCTTAAAGAAATCTTTACCGTTGCGGGTCATGTATTGGACGATGCTTTTTTGATCTCCCTGAAAAAAAAGGAGATATTTTATATCGACTGGAGGGTTGTGTGTGTATGTGTGTGTGTGTGTTTTATGCGCGTGTTTTGTTGTTGTTGATATGTGTGTGTGTCTGTCTGTGACAAAACGTGTGGACTCGAGTTTCTCTGCTCTTTATGGGTGGAACTTTTCCAAATTCAGGTCAAAAGTGTGGGCCGTGGAAGAGTCGCAAAAAGGTCAGTTAGAAAGGGTAGTGTACCAAGGTCAAGGTCACAATACCCAAAAGTGCCGAAAATCAAGTGGTTTTTGCTTTTTGTTGTTTGTTCGTTCGTTTTGAGGAAGGTTTTCGCACTTTCGACAGTCTTCCGTTGCCCACAATGTACGTCCATGTATTTTATAGGAAGCTTTCTCAAAATCACAATGGTTGGCTGGCTGATGATATTTGAGACCATCTGTATCTTAATGATTACGCTGTCTGAAACAAAATGTGCCCAGAATTCAAAGAATTGACTCTGTGTATGAGCTTAAGAAGAATTTTTTTTTTTTTTTTTTTTTTTTTTTTTAGGAATGTTTCATTTTTATTCTTTTAAGGCTGTTTCGTAGAGTATTGAACAGAAAACCGGGAAGTGAGCATTCTGTTTGAAGCCGTTGGCGTAACTGAGAATGTGTACCGAGAAAGCATAAGTATACGAGCGTTGAAGAAAAGGTGAAGAAACTGTCGGTGCAGAGCCGGATGAAAGAGAGGAACGGGAGGCGGCATCTTTCAAAGAGCCAATTAGAGCCTGGTGTAGCTAGGTAGCTCTAGATAATCCCATGTAGTTCTCATTTCCAATCGCGACGACGAATCATAAAGTGATGTTGTTTTAACGGGATAAGATCCCGAACTTTTTATGAAAATATTACATTTTGCAAGACACTTTGTTCCTGAGACGAACTGATCTCACTTCGCAGATTGGTCTCAACAGATTGATTCCGCGCAGCAACACAACCAAGAACTAAAAACCAATGTAGGCGTCTCAACAGACAAAACAAAAAAGCGAATTTCGGCCACTACTTGTCAACGCGAAGCACGGTCCAGACAAATCACAGACACAAACAAGATTAAGGACTAAAAACTTCGCTCGTCATGGTAAGATGTTTGATTCTCTCTTAGATGTACTATCAAGGCATATTTTTTAAAGTTTAGGTAGGTAGTCTAGATCTAGTGCTATTTTACTTTTTGATTGTATTTGAAATTTGATTGAAGTATTTTTATTTTATGCTTTTGTCTGACGCAACCATGAAAAATAATGCAGTTCTAGATCTTTTTTAGTTTCTCATCTGCATGAATATTTGCAGTGAGAAATGTGTTAGAAATGACTATTACTTTTCTTTCTATTAAGGAAGATTTTAGAACGCTCGACTGTTTTTGTTTTTGTTTTTTCCCTACTTACTTATCTGTATATCATGCATAGAATATTGGAGATATTGCTGGAAATTTTTTTTTTTCAAAATTCGTCGATAACAGATCGAGAAATCTTTGTAGACACTTGTAATCCTATTTTCAGCCATTATAACTTTGATCTTTGAGTGATCATAATGGAAACTTGCAGAAATAAATGTTTCTGTGGACCACACATTTCTCACACAGTTACCCTAAAAGCCATACATAAACAGCTGTGATATTGTTATATGCCCACATTTTGGACCACTGTAGTAGAAATACTGACTGTTGATCTCTAATCATGCAGTGCCATCAAGATGGTCTTTAAATGGGAAAAAATCCATGAACAAACAACCAAGAAATGTATGCTTGAACACGCACATGCGCGCGCGCGCACTCACCCCCCACACACAACACACACACACACACACACACACACACACACACACACACAATTCAGTGATACACACAGATAGATAGACAGGCAGACATCCCTTTGTGTCAAGATTGAGTAATCTTCCTTTCTTTAGAGAGATCTGTATAGATAAAAACCGGTTAGATTCGAAATCGAACTTTCATAGGGATGCATGGGTTCCAATAGATAACAGATCAACACTCAGAAACAGACTGATGCACACAACACACAACACAATACAGTGCAACACACTTGATTTATTGAGAGAAGATGAGGCAGGCATCACATAGTTTCTTAGGGAGTGTCCTTTGTGGTTTCATGGATTATTCTCATTGCTTCAGTTTGTGTTCTGTCTGGTTTCAAAAGATATGTCTGTGACAACGTTGTCAGGCCAAGTGTTTATTCAATTAAACTCAGTATTACAGCTTGATACAGCTGGAAGAAATGTTGTTCAGTGCCTTCAGTTGCCATGGCTTCAGGGATGGACAGACCTTACTTTTATAATAATTTTTTTTTTAACATGTGAGCGTATTGGTTTCAGCATGTTTTGTGAAGGTCAGCATTCTGTCAAAACAATCTTAAGGTTGCGCAGATTGTTTGTCCGTTCAGTATTGGTTCCCCGGAATGTAACCATTGGAATGTCCTTCCAACCGTTTTTGTTACAGTAGCATAGAACACTGCCTGTACTTTGGCAGGGTTGATTGAAGATCCAGTTCCTTGGCACCACTGATCTGTGTTGTTCAACTGTTCTTGGGTTACTTTCTTTCTTTCTAGTGTACACTTACCTGTCGTGTGATAGTTTAGCCTGGTTCCATCATTTGTTTAAATCAGCAAGCTTTTTCACGAAGATGTTGTAAAAGACTGGAAAGAGTGCTGATCCATGAGGGAGTCCCATACACAACACAACATAACACAAACGAGACAATATGACATGACACAACATGACAGACCACACTGCACAGCCACACCACACCACACCACACCACACCGCAATACAGCACAGCACAGCAAAGCACATGACAGCACAACACAGCACACACACACGCACAACACAACAGCACACACAGCACACACAACATAACGACACACACTACACACGCACACGAGAGTGAGAGAGAGAGAGGAGAGTGGCATTTTCTCGATTGCTGTCAGTTTCACCCTGTTTATAAAGTGAGATTGAAAATCCATTAAATGGGTCGAATTGCATGAGATTGAAAAATCAGTAATCCAGATGAAATTGTATTCCTGTCCCCTTCTCTCTCTGTGTTGCTACTCCATCCCAGTCCTCCATCAGCTAACCAGTCAAGCATTATTAACAGAGGACAGGCAGGTGTTAGCAACAGTAACGTGTGCATGAGCGATCTCCCATCTGTAATCTTTTCTTATCGGCTCATTTAACGTCTCAGGTGAATTGCAGTTTGCCAGCATTTTTGTTTTCTTTCTCTTCTTCTTTTTCGCTAAGACATATTTGTTTACTTATCATTCCGTTATAGGTTTTTAGTCTTCAGAATGCAAACTTACACGAACTCTTATGAAGGTTTGTCCTTAAGATTTTCTTGCTGCAAGAAATCTGATCCTTAACTCAACTTGGAATCAGATTATGAGTCACATAACATTAATCGTTTAAAATCATGTACATGTACTATGAATTCTTGCATTACAAATCTCAGTTCATGGTCTGTTTATATCCTTAAACAGGAGTCTGTCTGTTGAAAGTAGTTCTGTGGAAGTTCACAAAGGGAATTTTGCCCACAGAACTTCAATCTGTGGAAGGTAGCTATAGAATGTCACCTTGTCTAGGACTCATTTTAAGTAATATTACTTATATAATCAAAATCTGTGGATCCTTAGCCACATAATCTCACATGAGTAATGATGGAATCTCTCTGTGGGCTAATGGTTGAGTAGGCATCACTGGTCCTTATTGTCTGGTATGGGTCTTCATGTCAGATGCAAGACTGATCCTGGAAATACATATTCTTCCATAGACACTGCCTGGGAAGAAGTCTTGTGATCTTGGGTTCTGCTTCCATCAGACCCCTATTTGTTGAATAGCAGCTGTTCTGCGCCGTTCAAATGTGTGCCATGTGCACTATTGTCACTAGCGTACTCTATTGCAGGCAGTGTCTTCCCACTTAGTGATATTCATGCTACAGTTGATGGGGTTAACCTTCAGAGTATGCTTGTATCATTGTAGGATTGTCTCTGATTAGGATATCTTTTTCTTCAGCTGTCCATACAGGTGTATCTTTGGGATGCGGTTGTCTTAACCCTTTGACTCCTCCACCCAGTCCACCAGCATTCAGCATTATCAACCAGGCTAGCAAAGCAAAATCTGAACCCTTTGACTCCCTCACCTTGTCCACCAGTACTCCCTCACCCTATCCACCAGCTTCCTGCAAGAAGCTGATGGACAGGGTGAGGGAGTCAAAGGGTTAAGTTTTTGCAGTCAGCGGATAGGCTCAGGAGTCAAAGGGTTAACGCTTTCCATTAAATATGGACAAAGTACCTGTATGCCTGACAAGCACAGGGAATTTTGTTCATATGGAAAGGCATGTGATCTTCTCCCCAGTCTTTTGCTTACTGACAGTTGTTGTTTCAAACAAATGCAGTGGCTGCAATATGTAGGGATGGCCTCAGCAAGTGCACACTAAGAAATGTCATTCATTCCCTCACAGAATGTCATCTGCCAGAATTTGATTTATGACATCTTGTGTGCAGTATTGCATGAAATTGGACTCTCACTGAATGAAATCTCCCTATGAAATATTTTGTACCGCAGATAATTTGGAATGCAATGGTTATACTTATAGTCCTTCTCCTTATACTATGCATGTATGCACATACGAGTGTTTGTGTGGTGTGTGTGTGTGTGTGGGGGGGGGGGGGGGTCTGAGTGTGTGATTTTGCTTTTTTGTTTTCTGGCTTTGTTTGGGGGATATTTGTGGAATATCCCATTTTGTATTGCACCTCATGCACAGTCGCACTGCTTCTTCACTTGACTAGTTCTTGTGGTACAAAAACTAGTTTGCTGCCTGAATATATAGGCTTGTACACATTAGCAATACATACACTCACATATGTACACACACACTGCGCACGTGCACACACACACACACACACACACCACAAAAACCCATATGCACATACGCACATACCAATATATTGTTAGTATGGCTTAACTACCTTGTGACAGTTAACATATGGCTTAACTACGCTCTGACACTCGACAGTTTGATTTATGTCTGTTAAAGCATTTTGCCAAAACAAGACAGGATGATGATGTCAAAATAAACAACAGTGGCATTAAGGAAATGTAAGATAACAAATCATTACAGATAACCATATATAATTCATCATCAGATCACGCATTTAAATAAATTCATTCTCAATCAGTAATCATGCTGCTATTTAACCAATAAATGGTCACACCATAACATAATCGTTCAGTCAGTAATCATGCTGCTATTTAACCAATTGAATGGTCACACCATAACATAAATCATTCAGTCAGTAATCATGCTGCTTATTTAACCAATCAAATTGTTGTCTATTCTTATACAATCTAAAAAAACATGTCTTTACTTATGTATAGATTCAATTGGCGGATGCACTGTCCAGTATTGCCCCCCCCCCCTTTTTTTTTTAATCTTTAATTTTTTTTTTAGTGAGTGATTTCATACTGACCAGAGAGAAAATGAGAGAGAGGTGTGTGTGTGTGGCTGCCTGTCTTTGACAAAATTTGTTTTGTTTTCCTAGGGTGTGTGTGGGGTCCCCCACCCCCCTTAAAAGCATGTTCCAAACACTTAAGCTTTTTTGACTTACCATATTGTTTGTGTCTTCATCAAAATAATGAATAAAAAAAAATGATATTGGCAAGATTTTCTTAGCTGTCTCTGGATGACTTTTTACCAAGTGTAGGTCAAATCTATAGACTGCTGAGGAGTAGCAAATACATGTTTGGAAGTCATGGCACCAAGTCAGGGTCACACAGACGAAAAATACACTGCCTAAAATCACCACTTTTTAAGACACGTGTTGAACAGCACTTTTCTCTGGAACGTTTGATTTAAATGTTGCATTAATCTACCATTGTCCCCGCTTCATATCACATGTTGTTTCTTCAAGATCAAAGTGACTTTAAGGAGTACAAGATACGGATTTTCAGTTGTATGAAAGGAGAGATTGTTTGAGTGGCGTGACAATTTGTTTTTATTACTGTCCACTGAGCGTCTCCTTGGTGCATGTGGCTGTTAGTTCTTGTCCCTGTTTTAGATTTCTCTTGGGTTGGCACTGATATCAACTACTCGGGCAGTATGGATGTCACTGATCTGATATATTGTTTCTGGTCTGAATATTTTACAGTACCTTTCCTCTGATTGCATGAGCGAGAGAGAGGATTGGAGTCGGGTTTGAGAGGAGAGTGAATGAATGGATGAATGAATGAATCTTCTAATGGTAAAGACATTGGTGCAGTGCAATAATGCTAAGTCAACTGACTGAAACACTATGATTTTGTAGCTGACTGAAACGACATGATTGTATAACTTAATTTCTGTTAAAACTTAAATTCTGTGCTCTAGTTATAATATATGTAGGTTATTTTGTATTTGGTACAACAACAACAACAACAACTATGGGTAGTTATTTGTATTACATATTTGGTAGAAAAAAAATAACAACAACTATGACATGCCAATTTGGGCACGATGGCACATTTTATATGTATGCATGTGCACATGTGTATGTGTGTATATATTTCTGTGCATGCGTTGGTGTGTGTGGATGCACATGCTTGCAGATGTGTGTATGCATATCAGTACTGGCATGTGTGTATGTGCGTGCGCTTGTATGTGTATGTAATGTATGTGCATATCTCTATATGCATACCCCTTACACCTACGTCTTTTTATACGTTATGTATGACTTATGAGTGCCTGCCTATGTGCTGGAGGCATGTATTCATTTTATCTCCTTCCCACCTTAGGGGCTCAGCCTGTTAGGAGATGGTGACATGATATTTTAAGGCTTCTTTGAAATAAAAAAAGTCATTACTAGTCCTTATATACATGTAGTGTAGTAGGACATTAAACCTCACCGAACGAAGGATATCTTGTGTAACAATGTGATATGGGTCTATGTAGTAGTGTCTTGTATGTTTATGTGTAATATATAGTATATATATATATAATATATATAGAGAGAGAAGAGAGAATTGATATAGAGATATATAGAATATATATCTGTGTTTTCGTACATGTGCATGTTTGTATGTATATATGTATATTTTATGTATATGTGTTTCATGTTTAAATGCAAAAAAGTAATAGAAAAATATGAATAAAGGGAAGTTTGAGGAAAAAAAAATGCTTGGTCAGTTGTCTGTGTCTGTTGTTTCTAGAGAGAATTACCGGTACTATTTTATGTTGATTTGATAGTAGGCTACATAGTTCATGACAATGATGATGATGACGACAACAGCGCTAATAATGATGACGATAATGAGGATGATGATGATGTGTGTGTGTGTGAGAGAGAGAGAGAGAGAGAGAGGAGAGAGAGATGAAAGGATCATGATCACGGAGTATACATAACACTTTATAATGCAGATCAGTGAATATTTTATAGTGGAATTCATGAGCTTACTCCAGAGAGAAAGGAGGGGGTAGGGAGGAAGAGAGAGAGAGAGAGAGGCAGGGATTGGGTTGGAGTGGATTGTGTGTTGGGGATAGGAGATGCGGAATCATCAACAGACTTTATGTCAGACGAATACAGCAGTGCTTGCAG
>JAPXFY010000018.1:61419248-61484248 GCA_030674185.1 Monoplex corrugatus | reverse complement strand
GATCTGTCTGTGATGACTCCTTGGATGTTGCTGTGCACATGGTTACATAGAATTAGTCACAGAGGATGGATCATACTTGGGACAGTTCCAGCTTCCATTATGCAACTCGTTAAATGTGTCAGTAATGATCTAAAGGTTTTTGAAATGAGGCAGATTCCTGTATATTAGTATGGAACACAGATCTTGTATCCAACACTGTGAGAATGTTTAGTACATTAGAGCAGATAGCAGGCTAAAGATTGTTTTTTGTTTGTTGGTTTTTTTACTTGTTTTGTTTGTTGCTTCAACCTTTCCCCTTAATCCTTTGACTCCTGCGCCTTGTCCACCAACATCCTGCATTGTCAACCATGCTAGCAAAGCAAAACCTTAACCCTTTGACACCCTCACCCTGTCCACCAGCTTTCTGTAGGAAGCTGGTGGATTGGGTGAGGGAGTCAAAGGAATAAGCTTTTTGCAGTTGGTGGATAGGGTGCGGGAGTCAAAGGGTTAATAGCAGACTGGATTTAATGTGAAAATGTCAGTTCATGGGCTCAAAGCTTACCAACTGAATCAGCTCATTGGATAGAGATATATCATATTTAATGACACATACTATACAGTGAGTGATAGTCTCCATCTGTTAGCTATTCCAGATTTGTTCTGTTTTGGTACTTCCAGGAAGTCAGCAAACGTCTGTCACTGCCATCAGACATACGCCTTCCAGAGAATTTCCTGACACGTTCTGCCATATCTCTAAGCCCTGATGGTCAGCTCAGTCGCAGGTCGAGAAGAAAATCTCTTGTAAGTAGTGCACACTGCAGGGATTTTTCTTGATCATTTTGATGTCAGTATTTGGTTTGGTTTGTTGGTTATAGAGTTCGCAGGTGGTTGGTTGAAGAGCGTCTTCAGATAAGTAGAGTTTGGTATTCAGTACTGCTGTATTGTGTATCATATTGTGTGTGTGTGTGTGTGTGTGTGTGTGTGTGTGTGTGTGTGTGTGTGTGTGTGTGTGTGTGTGTGTGTGTGTGTGTGTGTACTTCGTAGGTGGTTTGTTGAAGATCATCATCAAGTAATGGTTGCATGTATGCACATCCATTCTTGAAAAGGTGAAATTTACAGCGTTTGTTACAGTAATTGATGCACACATACTTAATTACCAGATGGGTTATGGTCATAGGTTTCTTACAGAAATGAGTAGCCTTCTCATAAATGCATTGATAACAATCAGTGTGCTGTTTGGATTTTTTTTTCCTATGGGGGTGTGGGTTTAACAAATAAAAATATATCAGCATTGATGTATTCAGTGTGTTCAGATAGACTGTATATTTATTCAGTGTGTTCAGGTAGACTGTATATACGTATATATTTTGACCTTTAATCATGCAACGAAGGCATTTACAAATATCAAGCGTATTTGTGTTATTGATACGGCCCACATGGGTCTCTGACTCAGATTGGTTTGACATTTTGTTTAAATACTGTATCATCAAGGACATATTATGCTGTAGGTGTATGAAATTTTACAGTAGATCAGGTCACGTATGATTCAGTGACCCATTGTGACAGAATCATCCATTAGTCACACAGGGCGAGTTGCGCAAGAGGCCTGAAAAGATGATCATGGTCAGATGGTGAAAATTGGGATTTTTGTGCTTTGCGGTGCACAGATGTTTGTTCTGTCGTTTCATGTTCACATATATTGAAACTAATAAATTTTAATGTTACGCAAGATATTTTTTAATGCTGACTTTTGCTGCCTGCAGTTGTATTATCTCGATAGTTAAAAAGAAACAAACACAAGACATCAAATTGATTGGATGCATGATGCAAATTCTATCAAATGGTAAAGCATTAATAACTTTCATTGGGATGTAGACCTGCTGCTAAGAACTTCAGTCAGCTGTGTGTTAAAAATTGTGAAGCTTTTGTTTTCTTCAGAATGGCCAGTCTTGCATTTAGAGGATTTTTAAAACACACCATCTCCATCAATGTCCACAGTAGAGAAATGAAATTGATACCATTATAAACTGTAGAGTCTCTACTTCTTTCTTTTCTTTCTTGTATGCAAAACTAAAAATATGCAAACTAGAAATTTTGGGTGATTTATGAGAACGGGTCACATTTACTTAATTCAAGGATTTCAGTTTAAAAATGGCTCTGGAGTGGGAGATCCATATATTGGCTTGTTAACTCACAAGGAAATTCTTTGCTCACAAGTAAACCCTTTCATTTAAAAGTATGGGCAAACAGCCCTGTCATGGCTCTCAGCTGGGCTCTAAGCAGCATGAATTAAAGTACATGTCTGAGTAGATGATTTGGTTTTAATCCTGTATGTTTTAACTTTATTTTGTGGTCAGACCTTTCTTTTTTTTAACTTATGCGTGCAAATCATTTTGTTTTAACTCATTTTGTACATGTGTAATTTGCTTCCTGTTGTGTTGGTACACCTTTGAAACTCATTTTGTATCAGTAGCTAGTTTTGTGTGAATTGTGCTAATGATATTAAAAATGATAAAAATTATAGTGATGATGGTGGATGATAATTCAATAATAATTAATAAATTAATAATAATAACACTCATGGATAATAACAATAATGAAATGATTATTACATCTATTGTCAGTCTGATAGGTTTTGGTAAAATCGAGTCCTATACAAAGTTGACAAGCTGGAAGGGGACTTACGCCACAGTGTTCAAAGGCAAGAGTCGACTGACGGACAGTTGTTTGGCCTCAAAGAGATACGCCTCGAACACGAAGAAGGAGAAACCCTGTAACTGCCATCAGGAAGGTTGGTTGAATTACGGATTAAATTGGAGTTCAAGGGCCCCTTACTTTGGACCTTATTTGACGCTGTGAGTTACATGAGATGATATTTTCTTCCTTCATATCAGTTCAGTTCACTTCAGTTCAGCATCACTGTATTGATTGACATGGAAATCATTTGTGCAGTCACAGGCTCCTTAAGTGCAAACTTAACAGACACACATTGATAAAAGATTGAAGTATTCAAATGAAATTCACCTGTAATGTCCATGACTATGCAAATATAAAACATTGCGATTTCATACTATTCTTGTAGAGAAGACAAAACACTTAGTGCAAACTAGTAACAAGAACAACAGTTACATCATGGAGAACATAAACCACAAAACTGTGTACTCATACAAACACATAAACCACACAACTGTTACATCATGGAGACACATAACACACAACTGTTACATCATGGAGACACATAAATCACAACTGTTACATCATGGAGACACATAAACACACAACTGTTACATCATGGAGACAATAAACCACACAACTTTACATCATGGGACACATAAACCACACAACTGTTACATCATGGAGACACATAAACCACACAACTGTTACATCATGGAGACACATAAACCACACAACTGTTACATCATACAAACACATAAACCACACAGAGCGTGAATCCAAACTACACCAAATATTATTCAGGATATGAAAACTTCTATAAAGTTGAAACATTTTCATCTAGCCCTGGGGAGGAAATGATAAAATCTGCTATGAATATACACACAGCATTTTCACAGTAGGTGTAAAAGAAGGGCTTATGTCACACTGTAAGATCACTGTTCTAAGTGACTGCTATAATTACATTTTATTTGCACATCAACATCACATTCCTTGTCATTTCTGTTTTCAGTGGTTTTTATGTGCTTTGAACTCTTGGTTGACTTTGCCAGTTACCCATGTAAACCAGTCCCATATTGAGAACAGCTGCAGTGACATTCATTTTGTTGACTTTCAACAGGTGTTGCTCTGGAATTGTGATGGTTGATATCATAAAGGCTTAAGAGTTACAGGCGGCTGTTTCCCCCCATGGGGATGCCGGGGGCTTTTGTCAGTATAAATACTATCTCCACCCTGTGGAAATTCTGTGCTAGGAATTTCCTCTTTTCTGTCACTCTCTTTGTTTTTTCCTTGTTCCTTTGCTTTCTGTCATTCCTTCCTATCATTTTCTGTCTTTCTGGTCCATTCACTTGTATGTGTTTGATCAAGTTTTATATACTTTCTGTTAGGATTAAATGTACGTCATTATCATTGTGATCAGAGTTTTGGGGCTTCTCTGTGTGCACACATTCATGAACATGTGTACGTGTGAATGATAGAAAGGAGTATGTATATGAGGGGAATAAATTCTTCATAGATAAGCGTAAGTGTGGTCACTTTTATTATTTGTCAAAATCTTTAAACAGATTGAACAAAAATTATCCGTGTTGTTGCAGTGTCGCTTCTACGAGATCTGAAACATGCCAACATTGTCACTCTCCATGACATTATCCATACGGACAAGTCGCTTACCCTGGTGTTTGAATACCTGGTTAGTATGCCTTTGTATGAATGTAGCATTTTGTCATGATGTTGATGGTTTGTGTGATGTGCATGTTTTCCTTTCTCAACTGTGATCTGTTCTGACAAAGGGATCCAAAAGTCACACAACCTGGTTTCTACAGAGGACTTGAAATATCACTCATGAAGTATAACCTCAATTTTGGTATGTTAGTATTTTCACCATCTAGAACCCTTTATGCCATCACCTGTGATAAACTGAGACCTTAAAACAAAACTGAAACAGTCGAAAAGCTCTTTTTCTTTCATTTTTGGTTATTGGAAGTTTTCACTGAATATGACACATTTTTGCCATTTTGTTGTTTTTGCACAACAGAAGAACTTAGAGACCAAGTACACTTTAACGTGTGAAGTGAATGACAAAACAGACTGTAATTAGCATGATTGTCACAGATTTCATTTTTAAGGTGGACTCTGAAGCCTGGTGCTCAGATTTCGTTTCTGTTCTCCCAAATTTGAAAAACATTTTCTAAAGAAGGCTGCCTCAGTAGTTTCTAATTTAAAAATGCCTTCAAATTAAGTTAAGTAAAGAAAAATTCAGCTGTAAACCTTAAATCAAATAAAAGCCAGGAAACTAATTTTCATGTCATAATCTCCAAACAGCTAAATTGGACGTATTGAAGTTTTTGTCAGAATGAGTCACAAATGGAACAGGTACATGAATCAGGTATCAGCAAGCCCTACATTGGAATTCCCCACAAAAAAAGAGAAAGCAGTGGTGCCACAAATACACACGCAGTCTTCCAGAAGATCTTAGGGTTCAGGAAACAACTGTCCTGAAAAAATGGAAGATGACTGCAGAGTATGCCACAAGGAGTAAGAGGATTATGTCAGATTGAATTTTGTGGGTTAATTTTGTCGCATGTGTGTGTGTGTGTAAGAGAGAGTGAGTGTGAGTGTGAGTGAGTGAGTATGGTGAATAGATTTTGTTGGCTATTTCTGGTCTTCGCCAAATTCAGATCTCAGATGCTGTCCAGATAGGAAATTGCAAATTGTAAAGTTGCTGGATGGAAGTAAATTGTTAAACTGTGATAAAATAGCTATTTTGTTTGTCTTTTTCTCATGGGAAATATTATTATAAAGGGATGTGAATATCTCCAAACTTGACAGTGGATTTCCTGCACTTCAACTTACTGATAAACCAGCAATTCAGTGTAACATGATAAGTTTCTGAGATAAGTACATTAGAGTTTTTTCCCTTCATTTTAACAAACAACTCCCTGCCCCTTGACTGCCCACCAAAAAAAAAAACAACAACAACAACAACGTAGCAACTCAAAAGTACTTGTTCCAGAAACTAATAAATATATATGAGTCATGTTTTTTTTTATTGTTTGTTTGTATTATTATTCATTTGTGTGTTTTTATTTTGGATTACCTTATTTTGTGTTATTAGATTAGCAAACAATTTGCTTTTTCAAAGTTATGCAATATTAATGATTTTCCATACACTGTCACACATGTCAAGCCTTACCTCTAAGTGTTTGTAATACGTCTGGAATTTGCAAAGATACCCCTTAGTTGTGTACTATAGAATGACCTTGTGTGTGTGTGTGTGTGTGTGTGTGTGTGTGTGTGTGTGTGTGTGTGTGTGTGTGTGTGTGTGGTGGTGATGTTGCAGGAGAAAGATTTGAAACAGTACATGGATGACTGTGGCAACATCATGAGTATGACCAATGTCAAGGTAAGCTGATTTTTTTTAAATAGTACACAGTACATTTCTGTGTTCACCTGTTCTAGGTGAGCACAGTTGTTTTTATTCTAGTACTCTGTGGATTGCTGTGTTTACCTGTCCATGTAGATACAAGCATGAACACACACAAAACGTCTTCTGTACACATACTTGTGACATGCTCCCATACTGGTTATAGAAGTACTGGATGCCTTAGCTGTATGGGCCTGGGAAGCTGTATTGGTTTACAATGACTGATTTTCAGATTAATTCGTTTTCCACTTCTGTAATCATCGCTTGACCATATCTCAAAATACTTAGGTTTGTTTTTAATTAGAGATGTTAAATGTACCATTTTATACAACAACAAAACTGAGCAACAGCTTTTCATAATGACTGAATGCCAAATTCAGACTCTATAACTTGCATTCTAATAATCTATGGCAAGCTTTCTCGCACTCTTTAAAGCTTATTTACTCCAGTTTGTAACAATACCAATAACTCAAAATCTTCATGATACACTTAATATGTCGTTTTGGGGCACATCACAAATAGAGGGTGGCAGTGCTATCTTTGTTCCTTTTGGACTATACCATTCTGATCGAAAATATTTGAGACCATGCTCAAAAACAACTTCTGTCATGATATGCATGATTCAAGACTTTTTTCATCTTTGACACGATGGAGGGTACAGAGTAATAAACAATTATTTCGGCAGGCAGTTAAACAACATTAATTATTAAACATGAATTGTACAAGAATAAAATTTTTAATCCAAACCAAGTGTGACTGCCCGCGTTCAAGCCAAACAGGCAACCAGAAAAAACACGAAAGAAGAATACAAACGCGTATTTAATTCAAAAAGACAAGACTGGCGCAAATTTAATAATGTACAGTCATTTCATTCACTTCATTAGACAACACAGTTTATGCCTGAAGAAATATGTTATTATTTACAAGTATGATATATTCTGGCATACTTTCTTAATTTTTTTTCAAGTTCATCAATGTAGATCTGAACTTGGAAGGTAATGATTACAGAATACAACAATCTTTTTCATTTCCCGATTGAATGTTGTGAAGAAAGTCATAAAACATCATGTTTGGACATTGTATGAATGGAATTTATCACCACGGACTTCTATATCACAATCTTTACATAATCTGTCTTCTCTCTGGTTATCATTTTTTGCAGTTCAGTTGACAGCCTGTGGTTATTGCATCAAAATTTTATCCATTTATGTACATTTGGTAGATACACAGCGTGTTTTGTCTTTGCAAATCAGTTTTGAAATTTTGATAGAGTAGGCATTTGTTACTCTGCTCTAAAATTTCTCTGCAGTGTTGGAGACTGGGTTACATTTCTGCATATATAATTCTTTGTTGACAAAGGACTGTGACCATTTACTGACCACTCATATCTAGAATCGCTCACTCACTCATGTCTTTTTATCTTTTTTGTTTTTAATTCTTTATATTTGGGATTGACAACCATTATATTTTCTTTGGAAGAGCAGATCAAACTAAGCACCCACAGCCTACAGTCGACCAGGAAGACCAGGACTTATACAGATGGGAAGAAAATCCAGTGAATGCTATTGGGCTATCGAAAATTAGCAAGCAGTGAATGGACTGATGGAACATTTTTTTGATTGCATTATATAATTTTAAGCGTTTACTCTGGATTGAAATATTTTGTTTACTCTGGAGCATGTACCTTTTAATCATCTACCATGACGATTCACACCCGGAACAGAAAGGATAATGATGGATTCTCCAATCAATCCAAGGATGAGTAAGCATACTGGTCCTTTATTGTCTTGTATGGATCTTGTGGGATATGAGACAGTCCTGAAGGGACATTTTCTTTCACAGGGGCTGCGTGGGAAGAGATCTGCAGCCATGGGTTTTATTTCCATGAGTCCATCTTCTGTTGACTAGCATCTGTTCTGGGCTTTCAAATGTGATTGTGTGCTGTGCGCACTGCTTTCACCAGCGTACTCTGTTGTGGGCAGTGTCTTCCCATATGATGGTGTTCATGGTATAGCTCATGAATTTGGCCTTAGGAGTTCTTTGTATCACTTTAGTGGTCATCCCTGGTCACAGCATCCTTGCTTCAACTCTCAATACAGAAGTATCTTTAGGATGCTGTTGTCTCCCATATGGACAGTGTCCTGTTCAGTGAAGCTGGCATTTGATGAATAGAAACTGTTCACTTGGCAAGCCACGCTTCTTCAGATCTCAAAGGTTGGATGCTGGATTTTGTCATGTATAGTTGCAGATGTTGTGCAGACTGTACACAGTGGAATTATACGCACTTGCACCAACACATTTTCTTGCTGTCTGTCCCATCCTCCTTGTCTCTTCTCCCCCACCCCCTTTCCTTTTTTCCATCTATCTTCTATTCATTCTCAGTACAGATATTGCATGGTTTTTGAGGCATTTGTTGAGTCTGTAAAGTCTGCTTTTAAGACTACTAGGTAGAAGAGATGAAGCAACTGACTTAATTTATGAAAACGTTTTTTATACACATTTATAAAAGTACCACAATGTTTTCATCAATGCTATGCCGCAGCTGTTTAAAAACTTCTAAAAAAAAATGGAAGAAAAAACACCTTCCATTTTGTCTTGTATTGTAGTCTTTCAACTACTTATATGAATCAGCAGAACAAGTAAAACTAAGCATCAGACTGTTATGAAAAATGTCTGACTCCGTTTATCACAAGAAAATTGAAAATGATCTTTGTGTATTTCTACTTATTTATGTTGTACTCCTCCGGAAAACTTGCCCACAGGCTTCAGGTTCACCCAGCAGTGAATAAGAAACTAACATTATTCAGGGTCATCCTGGCAGATAAGGCAGTGAGGCGACAGAAGTGGGCACCATCCTCACATAGTTGATCTGAGAGTAGTCAGGTCACTACTGCCACTTCAACTCCCTGATGTGTAAAGAAAAGACATAGGTGGTCCCACAACATGAAGGAAGATCATAGGAGAGAGAGGGATTATTCGGATTTCATTATTTGCAGATCCGTTTTAGAAAGCAAGTTCACCCTGCTTTACCTTTCCCAATCATGAGAAGGGTCAGGTTCCCATTCATAGACTGGAGACCACATACCAAGGCGCACAAATCCGAGATACTTTAGTTGGCCACTTTCTGCCGGCTATTAATAGCGCGCCCCTTCCCTTCCACTCCCCTCACCCTTTTCACCCGTCCCTTTATCACTAGTGCGGGAGCACAAAGACGCGCTACACTGACGGACTTTGGTCGACCCTGCCTGGCTAAAAATAGCACATGCAGGCGACGCCGGCTCGCAACTAAAGGGTGGCAGAATGGCTGGGAAAATGCAGCCGTGATACACAAAATTGTTTTGAAACAAACTTGAAATTGCGGAGTCATTAGAAGTAGGCAGTCCACCTGTATGCCAGCCAGGCCTCACTCACTAAAGATCTTGCATTTTGAAGACAAGTTTTGTATCCTGGCAAAACTGTTTTCTGTTCATCATTTTATTACATATTATCATTTTGATTGGTAACTCTTTTTCACTTAAATGATTTCTTGTCTTTCCCCCAGATATTCCTGTTCCAGTTGTTGCGAGGCCTGACATACTGTCATAGACGGCGTGTGCTCCATCGTGATCTCAAACCTCAGAATCTGCTTATCAACGAACGTGGAGAGCTCAAACTGGCTGACTTTGGTGGGTTTGTAAAATATGTGATGGGATGGTAATTACATTGTGATGTTGGTTATGTAAGATGTTCACATCAGATGGTAATACCAGCCCAAGATACTTTGTCAGCATGAATAGTGAAGAGTAAGGTGTTCATATCAGATGGTAATATCAGCCCAAGATGCTTTGTCAGCATGCATAGTGAAGAGTAAGGTGTTCATATCAGATGGTAATACCAGCCCAAGATGCTTTGTCAGCATGCATAGTGAAGAGTAAGGTGTTCATATCAGATGGTAATATCAGCCCAAGATGCTTTGTCAGCATGCATAGTGAAGAGTAAGGTGTTCATATCAGATGGGAATACCAGCCCAAGATGCTTTGTCAGCATGCATAGTGAAGAGTAAGGTGTTCATATCAGATGGTAATATCAGCCCAAGATGCTTTGTCAGCATGCATAGTGAAGAGTAAGGTGTTCATATCAGATGGTAATACCAGCCCAAGATGCTTTGTCAGCATGCATAGTGAAGACAAAATACTGTCAAAACAGTGCATCACTTCTTGATGGTCCATTACTTGAGTGATGATATGTATCTGTAATCTTCATCTGTTGTTGACTCTTGTTTGGCTGTAAAGTCACACATTTTGAGTAGCATAGATGCTAACAGATGGGACATGGAACATTTCCTATTGCCACATAGTGCATCACAATTGTCAGTGTACGGTATCCGCTGGGCCGGGAGTTAAACGGTATTTGCTTGGCCAGGGTTTGGGGGGTGGGGTGGGGGGTAGAAACAGCTCAGCTGTTTACAGTTACTGAACCTTTTACTTTTTGAGTTCTTATTGAGTGAAGCCATTACCAAAATAATGAGGCAGAAATCTGGAATAGCTGAAGACCCCCCCATGACATGCCTGTTGTCAGTTGGTACAGATTGTTGAACATATGGCGGATTGTTGAGATCAGCATCAACTTATAGTAGAAAGTTAGTCAGTGGAGGATATTTCTCTTGAAACTCTTGTGTTCTCATTGACAAAGAAAAAAAAAAGAGAAGAAAAAAAGAAGAATGTTAGTTGGAAATGTTTTGCTAAAAAAATATTAAAAAATAAATAAATAAAAGAGACTGTTAGTTGGAAATGTTTTGCTTATGAATGTAAGTATCAGAATAGGAAGGTGATATTTTCACATTATAATTATTGGCACAGTACAAACATGATTATATGATTACTGGAATAGCACTGAAACAGAGACAGAGTTTGTGTGTGTGTGTGTGTGTGTGTGTGTGTGTGTGGGGTGTGTGTGTGTGTGTGTGTGTGTGTGTGTGTGAGATATGCTGAAATGAGTACAATGCATGATTACTAACATAATTACATTACTGTTGAATTTGGAGTTTGTTCAGGGGGATTCATCACAGTCAGACAATTCCGTATGTGCTCCACCCAAATGTGCCAGCAATTATTAAACAGACTTCCTGAGCCTGTGCAGAATTCTGTGCACTGGCAGTCTTGGAATGGGGAGGGGGATAAAGGAACTATAAAACATAAACTGACACTATCAGAATGATAAAAGCATTTAATATGGGCACAGAACAGGCCAATTTTTAATGTTGTTGCCTGGGACTGAACTCAAGATATATCTTGAAAATACCATAAGAACAGAAACTCTGTGTGTGTATGTGTGTGTGTGTTGTGGTGTGTGTGTGTGTGTGTGTGTGTGTGTGTGTGTGTGTGTGTGTGAGGGAGAGAAAAAAGAGAGAGAGAGAAATTTACATACACCTTTACAATGAGTATGTGGGTGAAGGTAGGTATATTTGTAATATACTCTTGAAATTAAAACAAATTTACTTGTAGATTTTTGTGATTGAATTTTTGTTGTTGTTGCAGGACTGGCCCGAGCAAAATCAATACCAACCAAAACATATTCAAATGAAGTTGTAACACTGTGGTGAGTATGTTTCTAAATAAAGACATTGTTTGCATTTGATATAGCGATTACATTGAAAAGTTTATAGCGGTTACATTGGAAAGTTTATTATGTGAATTGTGTATGTAACATACCAGTTACATTTTAAAGTTTCTAAATAATAGTATCATGTTTGTATGTCACAAATTGGATCAGTTTTGTATTTCACAGAAAAATGTAGTTGTCCCTTTACATAGAAAAAAAAAGGAGGTGCTTGTTTTTATGCGTGACATATAGATAAGACATGATTGGTGTACATTACATAATTTAGTATAGACAATAGTATACAGAACCTGTAAAGTAGGTAGACCTTTTAACACTTTACTTGCAGTTGGGTTTATGAGCAGACTTACAGTTTATGCCATGATTATTTCAGATCTTTTTCTGTCACATTTCGTTTGTGTTGTTAGAGCATGTGAAGTGTATTCCTGGTGTGGAAATATTGTCTTAAGGAAAAACTTGAGTGTGTGTGTGCGTGTAAGTGTATGTGCGCATGAGTGTATGTGCATGTGTGTGGTGTGTGTGAGTGAGAGAGAGAGCTGTCAGTAGAAGTATCAGTAAAAGCTGTCAGCAGACTGATCACTGTATGAGGATCTCACCAGTTTATTATAGAAATTGATATCATAAGCTGACATCTGGCTGGGTACAGGTAGAGCAGTCATCTTTCAATCTGACTGCACAAGTTTGTCTGGGTGCAGATTTCACAGTTGTGTATAGGTATCTACCTTACCTCAAAGTTGAAGAAGGTAAAGCAATGAGGGAGAGGAGACGAGATGCTGGCTCCAAGAAAATTTGAGATCTCTACTTTGTCACTTTCCTGTGACCTCAGGTTTATGGGACAAACATTTTTTTTTTTTTTTTTTTTTTTTGTGCTATCGTATGCTGGTTGATTGTGTTAGTTCATCTTGGTAGTGAAGTAGATCTTTAGATTGTGAATAGTTCTAGCACCAAGGTGACCTTTTGTACAAAGGAAACTGAAATTTACAGGGCATTGAACAGGTCAAGAATGCTTTATTCTGTTGGAAAGTGTCTGAAAATTTAGAGTTTGGAGTTTGTTCAAGAGGTATGAAATTCGTCACACTTAAATAATTCCATCTGCATTACTCCTTTAATCTTCCAGAAATTATCCAGAAGACTCTTTGAGCCTGTGCAATCTCCTTGTGTTGGCAAAGTGTTACAGTGCAGAGAGCAGTGAGAACACAGATGTTTAATATTTGTTTCTGTAAGCCAACAGTACACTTAAACGATCTTTATGGTGCATATGTGGTGGTCTGTGTGCATATATATGTAGAAGATGAAGGGAAGTCAGGCATTGGCAGGTTTGCCCATATGTTTGACATGGGAGGTTGGAAGCATCTTCACCCTTTACTCACCAAGTGTTGTCAGGCAGGATTGTTGAACTCAGACCTGCCAGTTGAAGTTTGATGCCCTGAACACTTACCTATCATGCCTGAAAATTTATTGGGGGAAGGGGAGAGCACTTTTCCAGGACCTGGAAGTGTGGATGTCAAGCTGAAAGGACATTTAGTAGTAGTAGTAGTAACTTTTTAGGAGGGGGGTGGGGAATGGTATATTTTCTGTAATAAAGTCTTTGAAAATACTTGAAATTGAATTATAGCATTGAGTGGAATTTGTTTCAACATTTTATAGTGACGCAGAAAATCATTCTGTCAGCATGCAATTGGAAAAATTAGTCTCTGATTTTTCTACTATTGCATCAGTCTTAGCATTCCTTAATGTGACAGGGCAGGTTGACTGAAACAATACAGTGATTAGAAGTGTGGGAAATTTTAACACATGGATTCAAATTAAAAAAAAAAACTTGGGGAATTTAATGACGATGATAGATCATTTCATATGGCACTGTTCTTTAAACTCATTGCGCATCACTTTTTTTTGTAAGACAGAATGTAACACATATACACACATCAGAATGTACACATCAGTAAACATGCACAGATGAATACATACTAAAGCTGTCAAACCATACACACACATAAAAATTGATGGTCTTTGAGAAGAACTAGCTGTAAAGTCTAGGTGAAGTGCTGAGGTGATAGGAAGTAGGAACAGGGTTGGAGGGGAGATAATAATGTTGTTGAGAAAGGATTTTCATATACTATACTTATATCTATGTTGACTTGTTGTTTTCTTCTGTAATGTCTATATATGTGTGTGGATGCACATGCATAAACATGTATGTGTATGATTGTGCATGTGCATATTTGTTTGTTTGGTATATGTGCAGACGTTTGGTCTGTGTGATGTGTGTGTGTGTTCATATATATTTGTGCATGTGTGTTGTTGTGTAAGAGGGCAAGAGAATGTATTTATTTATAATGCTACCAATTTTGAAGAACAAGGTCTCCCAACAGTGTAAAAATCGCTACTCACAGTTCCGTAGCTTTATTGCTTTTGTAATTTCAAATGCTTTTGCTGTGTAAGAAAGAGATGGAGTTAATTTGTTTATTGTGTTTGTAATTTCAGATGATTTTTGTTGTTGTATTTTTGTTTTTTCATTGCATGACTGATTACATGGAAGTTGATATTCTGCTTTAATTCAGTTTTATCGCTTATTTATCATTTATGTATTAAAATTCCGTTTACCATCATCGTGGTTGGGGTTGACAGATATTTCCTTTACATCTGTCTCTGCCTTAGTCTCGTATGCTTTTAGGAAGTACTTGGGCTTCTGGTGAGATAAGATACAGTGGAAGTAGTCATTATTATTATGAGATAGTTTTTATATCATGGAGCAGTCTTTATTGTTCGCATTGTCATATTACAATTGTGTGATGGACTGTTGTGTATGTGCAGGTATCGACCTCCAGATGTCTTGCTTGGGTCAACAGAATATTCTACACCCATTGATATGTGGTGAGTATCTACGTGTCTGTCTGATTTTTTTCCTTTGTGTGTCTGTATTTCTTTCTCTCGCCTTGCTTTCATGTTGCTGCTAGTGATACTGAGTACTGGTTCAGGAATTAATGAGAAAAAATTTATGAAGAAACATCTGAGGGTGCTGGGTGGGACCCAGAGCAACAGTGCCTCACACCAGCCCTCCAGTCACTTCCCAGGCCAGACAGTAGCCATTTGGCCAAGCAAAGGTGGGGTGGGGGGTTGTCCATCCGCTGCAAGACTCTTTTTGGACCTAGTCATCAGTGACCTTGTTTACAAGCCGAATGGTAAGGTGGTGAGGTGACAAACCCCAGGACATGGCCACACAACACACACCAGCCAGGTCCAGCCAAGCCACTGGACCAAGAGAGAGTGAAAGGGCCCTTGTTTGCTTTACTTCAGGCCTCCCTGTCTCTACTGGGCAGCCCGCCAGCTGCCAGTTCAACTCCCTGCTATGTAGTCAAAATGTTATGGAGAAGAAAGCTCCCAACATTGTTGTTGATGCTAGCGATACTGAGCATTGGTTCATGAATTCTGAAAAAGAGCAGCTTGCATTTTAGTACAAGTGTTGATATTGAATATACATTTGGATTTTCTGTATGCACACCCGTATGAATTGCTTTCAACTTTATATATATATACCCTTATGAATCGCTTTTATATAGGCACAGCACTTCTCATTTTTCTCACACACATATACATGCATATGTGCATGCATTCATGCACACGCACGCATGCACACACACACATACACACACACATATGCTTGCTATTGGTGCATGCATACATACTCAGAACCCAGGATTTTTAAAAATAACTGTTTCTTTTATTGATTTTTTGTGTGTGGCGATATTGATAAGTGCATTCATACACATACATCCATATCATCAAATAGTCATCATCTCATAATCACTATCAGTCACATGTATATATTTCAGAACAAAAAGCAAGCATGAAAACAACTTTATATAATTAACATAGGATGCAGCGCATTATGCATTAAGGGTTTGTATAAAAAAAGATATTCATTATGAAATGAATTATATGACAATTTTTAAATGTATGTGGTAAGCTCTCATATGTGTCTCTGATACGCTTCTATCATTTTTGATGATGTTTTCTCACAGGGGTGTTGGGTGCATCTTTTACGAGATGGCTTGTGGGCGACCTTTGTTTCCGGGGTCAACGGTAGAGGATGAACTTCACCTCATTTTCAAGACACTGGGCACACCCACAGAGGACACCCTGCCATCCATATCACGCAACCAGGATTTCCTGTCTTTCAACTTTCCCCACTACCCTGGAGAGGCTCTTATCACTATAGCACCCAGGTTTGTTTGTTTTTTTATATGTGTATGTGTGTCTTGGATGAGGTGGATGGGGAATTGTGTGCTTGTGTGTGGGTAGGTGGATGAGGGACTGTGTGCGTATTTTTGTGTTAATTTTAGATCTTCTTCATGGTACGTGATATTTGTTCAAGATCAGTAGTTTGTTTTTGTGTGTATCTTGTGTGCATGTGCGATTTATGTGTGTGTGTGTGTGTGTTGCATGAATTGAGGATAGGGGTGTGTGTGTGTATGTATGTGTAAGCGTGCACATGCACACATGTGTGCATGCATGTGTGTGTGTGTGTATATAGTGTGTGTGTTTTTTACAAAAACAAAAAGGCAAAAAAAGCTAATAATAGCAACAACCAAAACAACTTCTTTAAGAATTACCTAAAAATATATACACGTATTCAAATATGTGTGTGTGAGTGTGTTTGTGTGTGTGTGTGTTTAATATGAGTGTGTGTGTTTGGTGAGGTCAGGAAGGATGTGTTTGTGTGCATATTTGTGTGTGTGTGTGTGTATGTGTAGATTTCATATTTAGGTCTCATCATTAGATGTGGTTGTGTGTGTGTGTTAATCTCAGTTTGGTATGTGATATTAGACTAAGATTGGTGGTGGTGTGTGTGTGAGAATTTGAGGTGTGTTCACGGTACATTACATTAGGCCAAGATGTGTGTGTGTTCATCTGTGTGTGTGTGTGTGTCTGTGTGTGTGTCTGTGTGTGTGTGTGTGTGTGTGTGTTTGCGTGTGTTGCAGAAGTGGAAATGTGTGTGTCTGTGTGTGCGAGATTTATTTATTTAAATGTGAATGTGTATGCATGTATGATATGTATGTGTGTTTATGTTCACTTTAGGTTGTTTTTGGTATGTTGTATTATACAGCAAGATTAGTGGTGTATGTTTGTTTACATATGTGTGTGTGTGTGTGTTCATGTCTTAAAAAAGAAACAAAAACATCAATACTGTATATCCTTGTGTGCGTATGTTGTGTGTGCATGTTCATGTCTTATAACAACAAAAACAAAAATTTAATACAAATGCAAATAATAATTCAAGAAAAGCATAAAAGTATATACACATATTTTAATATGTGCGTGTGTATTTTTAGTAGACCAAGATCAATGGTGGGGTGTTGGGTGTGTGTGTGTGTGTGTGTGTGTGTGTGTGTGTGTGTGTGTGTGTGTGTGTGTGTGTGTGTGTGTGTGTGGTGTGTGTGTGTGTTGTGTGTGTGTGGATTGTAGTGGTTCATGATTGTGATGAGATCAAGATTAAGTGGGGGATGTATATATGTAAGAGTTTTGTGTGTGCGCGTGCATGGGAATGTGTGTGTGTGTGTGTGCAAGTGTGTGTGCATGTTTGTGTGTGTGTGTGTGTGTGTGTGTGTGTGTGTGTGTGTGTGTGTGTGTGTGTGTTGTGTGTGTGTGTTCTTCTGCATTCAAGTCATATTGTTTCATATTGGGGTTTGGTCCACACAGAACAGGCATTATGTTCCAGCACTGTCTGCAAGTCTGTTTTCAGTGGATAGTTAATTTCTTCTTTTCCATAGGCCACAGTGATAATTTTTTAAGAGTATGCATGTATTTTTAGTATCCTGTTGAAAATGTTGCCTATTCTTTTACTTGCACTAAATATTTGCTGCACATGGCCCCTTGGTGTCTTGTCTGAAAGGCTGACACCCGGTGCTTGTAATCTCTATATAAACAGGTTGTTTAATAATCTGGTTGATCTGTGCTTGTAATCTTTTACATCAGTTGTTAATAATGCTGGTTGATCTGTGCTTGTAATCTTATATCAACAGTTGTTAAAAAAAGCTGGATGAACTGTGCTTGTAATCTTTTTATCAACAGGTTGTTATTAATGCTGTTGATCTGTGCTTTAATCTTTATATCAACAGGTTGTTAATAATGCTGGTTGATCTGTGCTTGTAATCTTTATATCATCAGGTTGTTAATAATGCTGGTTGATCTGTGCTTGTAATCTTTATATCAACAGGTTGTTAATAATGCTGGTTGATCTGTGCTTGTAATCTTTATATCAACAGGTTGTTAATAATGCTGGTTGATCTGTGCTTGTAATCTTTATATCAACAGGTTGTTAATAATGCTGGTTGATCTGTGCTTGTAATCTTTATATCAACAGGTTGTTAATAATGCTGGTTGATCTGTGCTTGTAATCTTTATATCAACAGGTTGTTAATAATGCTGGTTGATCTGTGCTTGTAATCTTTATATCAACAGGTTGTTAATAATGCTGGTTGATCTGTGCTTGTAATCTCTATATCAACAGGTTGTTAATAATGCTGGTTGATCTGTGCTTGTAATCTTTATATCAACAGGTTGTTAATAATGCTGGTGATCTGTGCTTGTAATCTTTATATCAACAGGTTGTTAATAATGCTGGTTGATCTGTGCTTGTAATCTCTATATAAACAGGTTGTTAATAATGCTGGTTGATCTGTGCTTGTAATCTTTATATCAACAGGTTGTTAATAATGCTGGTTGATCTGTGCTTGTAATCTTTATATCAACAGGTTGTTAATAATGCTGGTTGATCTGTGCTTGTAATCTTTATATCACAGGTTGTTAATAATGCTGGTTGATCTGTGCTTGTAATCTTTATATCAACAGGTTGTTAATAATGCTGGTTGATCTGTGCTTGTAATCTTTATATCAACAGGTTGTTAATAATGCTGGTTGATCTGTGCTTGTAATCTTATATAAACAGGTTGTTAATAATGCTGGTTGATCTGTGCTTGTAATCTCTATATCAACAGGTTGTTAATAATGCTGGTTGATCTGTGCTTGTAATCTTTATATAAACAGGTTGTTAATAATGCTGGTTGATCTGTGCTTGTAATCTTTATATAAACAGGTTGTTAATAATGCTGGTTGATCTGTGCTTGTAATCTTTATATCATCAGGTTGTTAATAATGCTGGTTGATCTGTGCTTGTAATCTTTATATCAACAGGTTGTTAATAATGCTGGTTGATCTGTGCTTGTAATCTTTATATAAACAGGTTGTTAATAATGCTGGTTGATCTGTGCTTGTAATCTCTATATAAACAGGTTGTTAATAATGCTGGTTGATCTGTGCTTGTAATCTTTATATCAACAGGTTGTTAATAATGCTGGTTGATCTGTGCTTGTAATCTCTATATAAACAGGTTGTTAATAATGCTGGTTGATCTGTGCTTGTAATCTCTATATAAACAGGTTGTTAATAATGCTGGTTGATCTGTGCTTGTAATCTTTATATCAACAGGTTGTTAATAATGCTGGTTGATCTGTGCTTGTAATCTCTATATAAACAGGTTGTTAAAATGCTGGTTGATCTGTGCTTGTAATCTTTATATCAACAGGTTGTTAATAATGCTGGTTGATCTGTGCTTGTAATCTTTATATCAACAGGCTGTTAATAATGCTGGTTGATCTGTGCTTGTAATCTCTATATCAACAGGTTGTTAATAATGCTGGTTGATCTGTGCTTGTAATCTTTATATCATCAGGTTGTTAATAATGCTGGTTGATCTGTGCTTGTAATCTTTATATCAACAGGCTGTTAATAATGCTGGTTGATCTGTGCTTGTAATCTTTATATCAACAAGTTTATTAAGAACACTGTAAATGTTTGCTGGCATGTACTAATAGAGGAACTGTTTTTCAGGTTGGACTCAGATGGACTGGATCTCCTGGCCAAGTTCCTCAAGGTCAGTGTAATGACTTTAACTTGGTGATGATAGCTGTCGTGTGTGTGTTTCCCCCGTGGGGATGCCGGTGGGGTGGGGTGGGGGTCTTTCAGTGTAAATAGGATCCCCACCTTTTGGAAGTTCTGTGCCAGAAATTTCCTCTTTTCTGTCACTCTTATGCTTCTGCCTTGTTCCTTATCTTTCTGTCATTTCTTCCTATCATTTTCTACCTTGCTGGTCCATTCACCTGTATGTGTTCAGTGAAGTCATGTATTTTCTCTTAGGACTGATAATGGGGTCACGGCGGACAAATCCGAGATTCTTTAGTTCGCCCCACAGACATCTAAGATTGATCTGCCCTGCTGGTTATCAATTGCGGCACCTTTCCCCTTCAGTTGGAGCACGTTTTAGTTCTGCCCTGCTGGTTATCAATAGCGTGCACCTTTCCCCTTCAGTTGGCGCACTTTTTGGTTCTGCCCTGCTGGTTATCAATAGCGTGCACCTTTCCCCTTCCCTTCCTCTCTCCACACCCCTTTCAGCACAGGCGCGCATGGAAGTACTCGTTTAGACCTACAGATTGACCTAGATTCCAGTACTTGGTGCTGATCTCAATCATTTTCTACATTCAGTCCTTCTAAAAATCTTGAAAGAACGCAGCAGTCACACACACACACACACACACACACACACACACACACACACACACACACACACACACACACACACACAACACACACACACACAATGCATGCAATAGTGGGAGGGGAGAGAGAGAGAGAGATGCGTTCCTTGCGCGAACACACACACACACACACAGACACGCACACACACAGACACGCACACACACACACACGCACACACACACACACGCACACACACACACAGACACGCACACACACACATACACACACACGCACATACACACACACACACACACACACACACACACACACACACACACACACACAATGCATGCAATAGTGGGAGGGGAAGAGAGAGAGATATGCGTTCCTTGCGCGAACACACACACACACACACACACACACAGACACACACACACACAGACACGCACACACACACATACACACATGCACACGCACACACACACACACACGCACACACACATACACACATGCACACACACACACACACACACACACACACACACACACACACACACACACACACACACACACACACACACACACAAGTGCAGCGCGCCCATGCACATGACCTAGTTCACCCACAGCCGGTGGCGTGCTTCGGCCGGGCAACAGCTAACACCCGATTTTAGCCAAATTCAAGCCTCCAGAAAAGAGTGAAAACAGAGAACGAACTGCGATTTTTAGAAATTTGAGAAAGTTAAAGCACTGAAAATCACGAATCTGACCATGCCAAAATGGACAAAAACGTGTGAAGATTGTAACTTGCACTATACTTACGCCACAACTACGAAAATAATCTCACTTTATACTGAACAAACAACAACCACCTGGAGATATGAGTCAATCATCACATTAGTAATTTCTACTAAAACTCAAAGACAAGGTGATGCATCAAAGGAATGATCACTTCTTCAGAACAATGAGTATTCACAGCACTGACTGCATCCAGGTAAAGTGATGAAAAAATTCTCGATCATTACACAAATTCACAAAACATACAGAAAACCGCACTCAGATTCCTTCTTTTTCAGTATTGCTGTAGCACAAGACGCGCTTCAGAGATGGATTTTGGTCAAACCTGCCTGGCTAAAAATACCACTTCCAAGCAATGCTGGCTGACAGAAAGGCACCAACTAAAGGGTGTCAGAATGGCTGAGAAAATGCAGCCGTGGGGTACATATATTAAGTGCATTTTTTGACCTGGGGAAATCTGATATTTGGAAGCAGTTTTAGGTAATTTAGGCGCGTTTTTATGTATGTTTTAGTTCTTAGCTATCTTTAAGTTTGTATTCAGGTATGTTTTTTAAATCCTTGTGATATAAATTGGACAGAGTGGTCAACGTCAAGGGTATCTCTTTAGATTATGTGCATGAATGCATTGATTTTCTTCTTTTTTTTTCTTTCCTGTTGAAGTATTGTTTATGTTTTGAAAGCGTTATAGCCTTGATATGGCTCTATGCAGTCGGTGGGCTTTAAACAAAAATGGCAATAACAATAATGTGTGTTGTATTTCCTTTCCAAATCTCCTACCATGCCTACACCACCACCACCAGCAGTAAGAGTGGAGACAGTGCTAAGAGATGAAGCGATAAGTCTCATGGACAAAGGAAGTTCAAGACCCTTCTTTGGAAGAGGGCTATCAAGACAGCCTCTTGGGGGTTCTGTGGCTTCTTCACCAAATGTTTCTGACATGTTTGTTGTTGTTACTGCTGCTGCGGTTAGAGATAGTAGTTGTGGAGAAGTTTCAAGATTGTGAAAGGTAGAAAATCCGGATGGATTTTGTGTTGAGAGAGCTTTCATGAACTGTAGATAGGATCAGTCTGTATGTAGAATACTGATCTGCTGTCGTTTGTACTTTACGCCTGTTCATATAAATGGTTTTAGACAGTATGCACTTCAGTATACATGTAGTTTAAATGCTGAGGCTATTGTGTAACATCACTTAAGTGCTTCTAACATAAGTACTTCAGGCTGCTTGGTGAAATAACTAAGCTTGAACACATTTTGTGCATAAATTGTCCCCAGTCTTCTTTGGAGATGTGGGAGATCTTTCAGTATTAGTAGATCCCGTACCTTGTAGAAATTCCTTGCCAGAAATTTCCTCTTTTCTGTCACTGCATTGTGCCTTTACTGTCATTTCATCCTATCATTTTCTGCCTTTGTGGACCATTCACCTGTGTGTGTTCTATAAAGCCTTGTATACATTCGGTTAGGATTGATAATTTGTTATATGTATTGAGTGCATTTTTGGCTCTAAAAGAAATGTGATGTGCATGGGCAATCTTAGGCAATTTAGGACAGTTTTTGTATAGTTTTAGAGTCTGTAGTTATGTTTATACATTTCTGTTCAGCCCCCGCCCCTTCCTGGTGATAAATTTGACAGAATGGTCAGTGATAGGGACATATCCCTAGATTACATATGTACATAAAAGCTAGGGGTATATTTTTAGATTACAAGTGTGAATGCATTGATATGTGTACTTAAATCAGTTTTTCCTATTTTTTTCCCCATGGGGTCAACAAGACGATGTGTGTATCTATATCTAAAGATGGTAATAACCCCGATATGGCTCTGTGCTGCCAGCTGGGCGTTTAATCAATAAGGATATATTAACACGAGATGATCCTCACTAGTCATTGTTCATAGAGTTCTGTGTATCAGGATAACATACCATGATCCTCACTAGTCATTGTTTGTAGAGTTCTGTGTATCAGGATAACATACCATGATCCTCACTAGTCATTGTTCGTAGAGTTGTCTGCATATCAGCTTCTCACAAGGCCTACCTCAGGATTAGCATTGATAGTGTGCATAGTTCTTTCATTGTTGGGTGAGTGGTGGTCACATGTTGTGAGACTTGTCTGTAGATGGCAGGATCCTCAGTCAAATCTGTGATTTCTGGTGCTTTCTCTATTTTCAAAGGACAGAATTTTAAGGATTTTTTTTTTAAGAATACAAACAATTGAGTCTGGTAAGGATCAGATTTTTTCAGGATGAAGGTGGTGGTGGTGGTGGCGGATATTAGTGATAGGGTGGTGGCGATTCTGTCAGTGGTGATGAGGATAGACAGAAATGAATGATGGTGATGTTCCATGTTGAATGGTAATATTACACATCATGAGTGACAGGAAAGAAAAAGTGATGAATTTCTAACAAAGGATCTTGTTGTATTGCGGAGCAGGCTACATTTCAGTCTCTTCCCTGGACATTTGTCAGGACCAGTGACTGACCTTGTCTTTCCTGGATGGATGATGATCACTGGGTGTGAGAACTTGATACAGGATCAGCAGTTCACATTGCATTTACTGTTCAGTGATGGCCAGTTGCCATGTTTTCCAGTCCTGCTTTTGTTTTTCCTGCATGAAGAGTGATTTTCAGATACCAGAATCTTGAGGTTTTACCATGAAATTTGTGTCCTGTTTCTTTACAGTGGTTTCCTACTGTGTGGATGAGACCTGGTGTGGTGGTTTGACGCTCCTTGACTCTGGTGTCTTGTATTCTGGCCGTCTGTTCCACATGTTCACCACTAGTCATCACGTCATGTGGTAAACCTCTGTACGTTGTTTGTGGTCAGTTTCTGTTTTATCCTTGGGGTGTATCCCTTGTGATCTGACAGTACTGTAGGATGTTTGGTAAACTGTAGTGAAGAATTTGTGAACAACTGTTCAGTAGGGTTTCTGATAGACCTTACGTGTAGGGTATGGGTTGTGGTGAATATTCTTTCTTCTTTCGCCAGTTCAAGGTATGGTTTTGAGAGAGGGAGAATGGAAAATCCAGTCCTTACAGCTGTTGGCTTTTACAGTTTCTTTTCTCGATTTTCTGCGTCTTTGTCATCTGTTTCTGTGTTGATAATATGAGTTCTGCAGAAGAGGTTCCCCAGTCCCTGAGAATTTGTGTTGTAGATGGGGATTAGATTCAAGGTTCAGACACTGATCTGTGTGTTTCTTATCTGTAGATGGTTAACGTGGTAGGATTAACTTCAGAAGCATGGACCAAAATGTCAAAGAATATCAGGTATCCATTCTTCTCTACTTCCTCTGTGGACTTTTAGAGGAGAGGAGAATGAACACCTGGCATTCAAGGACTCTGGTACATATTCTTGAAAATGGTACCACCAAAGTAGCCATCTACAGAAGAGAAACACACAGATCAGCGTCTGAACCTTGAATCTGATCCCCATCTACAACACAAACTCTCAGGGACTGGGAATCTTTCCTGCAAAACTCATCAAAACAGAAACAGATGACAAAGAAGCAGAAAAATCGAGTAAAAGAAACTGTAAAAGCCAACAGCTGTAAGGACTGGATTTTCATTCTCCCTCTCTCAAAACCATACCTTGAACATAGCAAAATAAGAAAAGAACATTCACCACAACCCATACCCTATACATAAGGTCTATCAGAAACCCTAGTGAACAGTTGTTCACAAATTCTTCACTACAGTTTACCAAACATCCTACAGTACTGTCAGATCACAAGGGATACACCCCAAGGATAAAACAGAAACTGACCACAAACAACGTACAGAGGTTTACCACATGACGTGATGACTAGTGGTGAACACGTGGAACAGACGGCCAGAATACAAGCACCAGAGTCAAGGAGCGTCAAACCACCACACCAGGTCTCATCCACAACAGTAGGAGACCACTGTAAAGAAACAGGACACAAATTTCATGGTAAAACCTCACGATCCTGGTATCTGAAAATCACTCTTCATGCCGGAAAAATAACAGCAGCTCTGGAAAACATGGACAGCTGGCCATCACTGAACAGTAAATGCAATGTGAACTGCTGATCCTGTATCAAGTTCTCACACCCAGTGATCATCATCCATCCAGGAAAGACAAGGTCAGTCACTGGACCTGACAAATGTCCAGGGAAGAGACTGAAATCTAGTCTGCTCTGCAAGAATTAATACCAATAAGGAATCCTTTTGTTAGAGAAATAAATCTTTTTCTTTACTGTCATTCATGCTGGGATAATACTATTCACTGAACATGATCCATCCAAGAAAATAATAATAGTAGTAATAATGATAAATGTACTTCCTTTTCTTCAATAACAAAGGCAGCAGTAAATTTTTTAGTCATTTAATTTTTCTCTCTCCCCCCCCCCCCCCTTCATCAATTTATGTGACAAACAACAAATGGTTAAGAAGGAAAAAAAAAAGACTTCAAACTTATGTGTACTAGGACTATTACATTGTTGGTTGGTCTGTGTGTGCAGTACAATGCCAAGATTCGTGTGGCGGCAGCCGATGCTCTCAAACATTCTTTCTTCAACTCCCTTGGACCAGGTGTACACAAGCTACCCGACAGTAAGTAGTAGACTCCATCTGTAACACTTCCTGTCAGCCTTTCACAGTGGGGAGAAGTTTTCATTCTCTGGAAAACAAAAATACATTTTTAAGACATGGAGTGCAATATGTACTGAAGTACTAATATATCGCACAACCTACACACATCAAAAGGTAAAAGACATGCACAAATGGAGGTATACTAAGATTAGTAAGAATTGTCTAACCCGTACATGCACATATATCTGATCATGAATATATACTATTATAATATATATATATATATATATATATATATATATATATATATATATATATATACATACATACAGCATAATTACATGCCACATGATCCTTAATTAGAAGTTTATTCATACTAAAACAGAAAAGTGATTGATCCAATTACATGAACTGATCATTTACACTAGAATTACATATTCAAGGCCTATTGTCCCAGGGTTCTTGCAGGGTTTCACATAATGTGTTCCAGATTCTAGCCTCTGAATATGTAACTCTGCATCTTTATAAAGTCGATATGTGGTAGGGATGTTGAATTTTCCATAGTTGCATCCACGTTTTTTTATGGATGAAAAAAAAAAAGACTGACTATAATGTTTGAAAAGAGGGACAGACCAACTGACAGAGATAGGAGGAGAAGAGAGTGATGCGCCTGTGTTCTTCAGTTTAATGGCTTTTCACTTAAAGTGATATCACTTGAAAACACACACATACACAAACAAACACACACAAACACACACACAAACATACAACACACACACAAACACACAACACAAACACACAAACACACAATACAACACACACATAAACACACACACACACACACACACACACACACACCAACACCAACACAAACACAACACAACACAACACACCACACACACAACACACAACACACAACACAACACAACACAACACAACACAACACCAACACAACAAACACACAACACAACACACACACAACACACACACACACACACACACACACACACACACACACACACACCACACACACACACACACACACACACACACACAACACACACACACACACACACACATCAGTAGGATTAGATGCAATTTCAAATCAGATGCTGAAAAATTTACCCGAAAATTTTGTAATATCTTTAAAAATGTTGGAATAGTGGCAAACTGATAAGAGAAAAATTTAAACAGATTGTTGCAATATTGTGATAAGAATAACATAATACCTGTCAATCAGCTTGTTTTCAAAAAGTCAGGTCAGCAGTGGAACTCTTAACTAAACTAACAACTGACATAAAGCTACAATTTGCAAGACATAAATGTGTATAGGCCACATTTTTTGATACATCCAAAGCATATGATCAAATATGGCACTTTCTTCAAATGGGTACCCACTGAGATCCATTATAGCATCTATCCTCTTTATGATATTAATGAATGACTTACCGAGTAAAACATCTAAACATATCACATTAATTCAGTAGGCTGATGATCTGTGCATTTAGATGCCAATAAACACGAAGAAAAAACTCCTTCACGTTGTATCAACTATACACACAAACTTAATATGCCCAAGAAATATTCTTTAGTGCACTGAGACATTTATTACAAAAACTACAAAGTACAGAATGCAAGTTTAAAACTTGCACTTGGTCTTCTGATGCATGCTTCTACCCTTCATACATACAGCAAGATTAATTTGTTGCTGCTTGATGAACAAAGGAAACTCACCTCTACCAAATTTCTGTTAAGAAATACCACTGTTGAAAATATTTTGAGACTTGCTGTAAGATTAAGATCACAAATGAGCTTACTCAGTATCTTCACAAGTCACACTTACGATGTACACACACGATGTCATGACTGGCTATGGAATTGATCTAGAAGCTGATCTTATAAGACCTTCCTTTTCACCAATATCCAGTTGGGAACTGAGCAAATTTTGACATACACCATATTGATTTAAAGAAAGAAGTGAGTCCAATTAAATGTCATATTGAACACTTTTATTCTCATCATTTAAAAATTTACAGATGAATCACTGATTAAGAAAAAAGCAGGTTCTGCGTTTTTAATACCTGCTCTTAAAATGGAAAAATCTTTCCATATAGGACCCAACAAATCAGTTTTTATGGCTGAACTCTTCACAATACTGATGGTTTTGAAGTAGCTGTTATCCTTGGATTGTATATCAAAATGCTTTTGTGCGTCAACTCTAAAAATCAATGCTTCAAGCTCTTGAATTGATAAAATTAAGACACAAGATCTGAAATAATAGAAATTAGCCATTAATTTACTTCTGATCCTTAAGAGGCACTGATCTTACTTTCTGTTGGATACCATCTCATTGTTCATTTCATCATAATGATATGGTTGACAGGGCTGCCAAATGAGGAGCTAAGGGTTCACCAGACTCAAGCAACATACAATTTTCTCTCTCCTTGAATGAATCTTATAACTTAGTGGGTGCCCATGTTTGGAAGCTGTTTCAAGACAGTCAGAAAAAGTACAATACTGATAGCGTGCATTCTATTATCAGCACAATAAGTAAGCAGTTTAATGTTAGTAGATCTCTACAGTCCTCATGTATAGATGGAAAGTCGATGCTTTCAAAACAAAGTACATCAGAAATGTTCTCTGCTTTGTGGACAGAAAATAACAACTAGTCATTTATTTTCTTGTTTAGGAATAATAAAAAAAAAGAAAAAAAAAAGGAGGAAACCCATTCCGTTACTTTATAAGAACACGATTTACAACATATTTAGATCAAGAGTTTTAACGTACGAATTTTTTGTCAGCCTATCAAAAAGTCCAGTAGCTAAATATTTATAATTCCTTATGCTCTCTGTTCACAGTATAGCTAAATATTTATAAATGCATTACACTCTGTTCATGGTTTACAATTAACTAGATTTATTGTTTTAAATGGTTGTTATATGCTGCTTTACTGTATATTTTTTCGCTCATTTTTTTTCAATAATTGTTACATTCTCTGTTCATAGTTACAGTTGACTAGTTTATTGTATAAATAGTTGTACGCTGCTTCATTTGTTATCTTTTCACTCAATATCTATAATTCATTACACTCTCTGTTCATAGTTATAGTTAATTATTTATTGTTTAAGTAGTTGTTGCAGTACCCCGCTTCATTTGTTATCTTTTCGTTCCCTCTTCCATTTGCCTTTTCCTTCCTTCTTTCTTGTTCTTCGCATGGTATTAGTCCCAATATGGCTGTAATAGTCAGGTGGCCATCCTGCATCTACGTCCCCTTCCCTACATGGCTTTTTTCTGTTCCTTTTTCATGTGGGTTTAATTTGTTATAATTATTACTATTATTGTTATTGTTATTATTATTGTTTGTCTGAAATAACTTAAGTGAATTGACATTAAACCAATGACCAGCACACACACACACACACACACACACACACACACACACACACACACACACACACACACACACACACACACACACACACACACACACACACACACACACACACACACTCACTCATCTCACTCTCTCACAGATGAATGAAAAATAAATCATACCAAAAGCATGTTGTTAAAATGAACAACGCAACAAAAATTACAATAAGTTAACAACAAACAAAATGATTACGATTAATGAACAACAGAGAAGAAATGATTGTCTGGTGAAAATTGTGTGTAATGGCAGACTACCCTATATCAGAAGAGATGCCAAAATTTACAGCCTACCTACTAAGATCTACAAGAAGAATGCCCCTATTCATCCCACAGTGTCAAGCAATTGATGTATAACATACCAAGCCTCCACATATGTACCTAGTCTCACTTCATCACACTGTGTGGGCCACACAAAGCACCATGTACAAAAATACCAAAAATTTCAAAGAAAAAAGTTGACCCAACTGGAAGTCACCCCATGCCAGAAACTAGTACCACAGCTATGTGTATAAGCACAAGCATATCAGTTGACAAGGCAGTTCTGGTCTAACAAATAAATTGCAACGGGATACTTCATACAAAGACAAAAATTACCTCCTATCATCCAATCAAATCACCAAACTTCTTGTTTGAAATAGTCCTGGATATGTGTACATTTACTGCAATGGATATTTTTAACCAACAAAAACATGATGCAGCAATGGGTTCCACAGCATCACCCTTTATGGCCAACCTGTACGTGTATAATATGTTGTGGAAAAGGCACTGAACACATACCTACATACTTCTGGAATCTGATAGAAATATGCTGATGTAATCTTCACCAAACAACAGGAATATGTAACTGGAAACTTCAACGCACACCTCAACTTTATAGACCCCAAATGTTCAGTTCTCACTTGAAACGGATGAGAGTGGACAGATTTCTCTTCTTGGATATTCTTGCCCATGTCCATGAAGATGATACTACCAAACTGACAATGTACAGTAAACTAGCATTCAACGATCAGTTTGTGAATTTCAAACCAAACCACCATTTACAACACAGACACTCAGTAGTCGGAGCCTTTTTTCCGAAGAGGTCACAAGATCAACACAGAAACAGAGAAAAGAGAAGCACAAATACCAGGTGAAACAAGCTTTGAAAGTCAGTTGCCTGTAAGGGCTGGATATTCAATCCCCATCTTCCAAAACTACACTGGAATCAGGGGAAGAATGAAAGAAAATTCACCATTAACTCACTCCTTATATTTAAGAAAAGACAAGTGGAAAGCATTCCTCTAATCCCACAACAGTCTTTCAAAATTCTCAACTCATAGCTGGGACACTCCAAGAACAAAATAAAAACTGCAGTGGTCTACCATGTGTTTGGTGATGATTTTGGCAGTAAATATGTGACAGAGACTGTCACTGTTGTTATTGTTGTTTAAAACCCAACGGACTGTGTAGAGCCATTTAAGGGCTACAACCACTTCAAAACATACAAAACTTAAACAGGAAAAAAAAAAAAAGATAAGTACATGCACACAATCTGAGGGTATGCCCTGGCGTTTACCACTCGAAAGCAAAGGAACAAAGCAGAAACAAGCAGTGACAGAAAAGAGTAAATTTCTTGCACTTCCAGAAGGTGGGGATACTATTTATACTGAAAGAGCCCCCGGCATCCCCATGGGCGGGGAGGGGGGGGGGAGACGGCCAGAACACCAGACACTACAGTTAGAGAACATCACAACACCACAAGGGCCTATTAACGCTAGAAGAACACTGTAAAGAAAGAGGACATCGCATTTCATAGAAAAACATCAAATTTCAGCACTGAAAATCATGCAGAGTCTACCATCATTACACAGTTGAATATCCTGCCATCTAACAAGTGATCATCATGTATTTAATAAAGATAGGACCAACCACACAGGCACTGCGATGAAGACCTGAAAGATCAAAACGAAAGCTCAGAAGGCAGATAACTTGACTGCAGACCGATTCCAGTAAGGATCATATACGGTGCATGATAACAATTTATACTGAAGACATTAATATACATAAGAGATGGAAAGGGAAGATCTTATATGTATTGTGGATTGTCAGATTAGCTATGTTTCAGTTGTATTTTGGACCGATGGACATGTTGTGGACTTCATTGTGTTATGTATGAACTGATGGATTTGTTTTAATTGTGAATTGACAGATTTGTGCATTTCAGTTGTATTACAAATTGACGGACATGTTGTGTGTTTCAGTTGTATTATAAATTGATGGACATGATGTGTGTTTCAGTTCTATTGTGAATTGATGGATGTTGTGTATTGAAGTTGTATGATGAATTGACGGACATGATGTATGTTTCAGTTGTTTTATGAAATGACAGACATGGTGTATGTTTCAGTTGTATTATGAAATGATGGATGTGGTGTATGTTTTAGTTTATTACGAACATGGTGTATGTTTCAGTTGTATTATGAAATGACGGATGTGGTGTATGTTTTAGTTTATTACGAACATGGTGTATGTTTCAGTTGTATTATGAAATGACGGATGTGGTGTATGTTTTAGTTTATTACGAACATGGTGTATGTTTCAGTTGTATTATGAAATGACGGATGTGGTGTATGTTTTAGTTTATTACGAACATGGTGTATGTTTCAGTTGTATTATGAAATGATGGATGTGGTGTATGTTTTAGTTTATTACGAACATGGTGTACGTTTCTATTGTATTATGAATTGACGGACTTTGTATATCTTTCAGTTGTATTATGAAATGACGGACGCAGTGTATGTTTCAGTTGTATTATGATGAATTGATGGTCTTGCTGTGTGTTTCAGTTGTCTCCATATTCACTATACCAGGCATTGCCTTGCACAGAGATCCTGGTATCAGGTCATCATCTTTGGCATCCACAGGTAAATGCACATTTTTTGGGTGTCTTTTTTACATTGTATAAATTATAAGTTTTCTCTGAATCACATGGTCATTTTTGCTAAAAACTTCCTTTTTTTTGTAGACAAGACACATAGTTTTCACAAGTAATTGTATAATGTGTGTTAAGGTTCTCTTAGTAGACAAGACATAATAACTCCATAGGCCAGTTGGTCCATATGTAGACCTCCGCCACCTTCCAGTTTTTTGGAACAAGTTTCTAGAGGTTCCAACCATGCTTGAGTTACTCTGTATGTATGTGCAGCCTTCAGTCTACCCAGCTGTAAAACGGGTAGGACACCTGATCCTCTTTAGAACTAGGGAATTGAAGCAGCTAGGGAGAGGAACAAGATTCACCCTTAACTCTTTGACGACGGGCTACTTCGATCAAAGTAACAGCTGAGCTCTCACTGAGGACAGGCTACTTCGATCATAGTAACAGACGGTCTAGGGTATATAACTCCCTCTACTTTTGTTATGCTAATGATTTAGTAGTTGGCAGTTGCTTCCTTGTGGAGGGAACTTCTGTTGAACGCTTCAGCTATGTTTTGTCGGTTTCTTTGTCTAAAATCGATGGATAAGTTCACTTGCACCTGGTTCTCAGTGATTTCTCTGTGGCAGCCCTAGGCCAACAGGAGAGCTCAGCTGTGGCAAGTGCATTCACAAAAGAGTTAACTCCTTGACTCCTGCAATCTATCCACCAACTGCATAAATTTAACCCTTTGACTCCCTCACCCTATCCATCAGCTTCCTACAGGATTAAGTTTTTACTTTGCTAGCATGATTGACAATGCAAGATGCCGGCAGAGAAGGTGCGGGAGTCAAAGGGTTAAGAAGCTGACCTGAGAATAGGGAGGCCTCTACCACACCATTCCCCTTGCTGTCTGGTTTAGAGTTCTGGGACTGCCTACTTTATGTTGCCATGCAAGGATGTGCTGTTACAATTCTTTTTCCTTTCTTGATGAGTAAACTTGCTTACTGAAATCATTTTAAAATTATGGTGACATGTTTTAATGAGTTGCTGTAGAATGCTTTCATTTTGATGAAGACTGTATACTTATTTGTGCATGTGAATTTGTGCTGCAGGCAAAATGAGGCGCCAGAGTATGCTGTTTTGAAGAGAGAACAAAGAACTCTTATCCTCTTGAAAGAAACAACAAAGAGAAAGGACCAGACATCGTTCACTTTATGCTGTGCAGACCTATTTTTATGAAGAGCCAGGACACATCTCTCCCTTTTTCATCGTTATTATTTTATACAACTCTGGATCAGTCATCGTGTTTGGATTTAAAAAAAGTGAATGCAGCACAAGTTTTGTGAAGAGCTGTGATGACTGAACTCTGATAAATACAGTGTATGTTTATTCTGCAGACCTGACCAATTAAAGAAGTGGATTTTACGTCTTTTATGGGGTGGGGTTTGTTTTTAATGGAGACTTAGGAACAAAGCAACAAAAGTTCATTTTTCAAACTGCATTCTGCCTTGCCTGTGTATCAAGTGATTTGTGTTGGTTTCATATGTGAGAAACGGTCAGCATGAACAGTTGTTTTCACTCCACGATTGATGCATCATTTAGTATACTGTTACAGAGAATCAACTTCTGTGTATGCTTATTCAGCTTCAGGAGCGCTTTGACTTATATGAACAGCATTGTTAGTGTAATCTTGATCAAAATCAGGACAGAATATAGAGTGTAGATGTGCACAGATCTCCTTAAAGGATCACCTGACAGTACCAAGTGTGTTGTAACAGCTGCTGTTTTAAACATATGGGGTTGATAAGAGATCATTGGAATCAACGTAAACAGCTGTTAGTGTTCGTTTTGGTGGGTTGTTTTCTTTTACTTTCCAAGGAAAAAAGGAAGAGGGGTGAAGAGTAGGATTCAGATCCACCTCTATGTGTTTGTTGCTTTTGGGTAGATGTTTCAACGGTTGGATTGTTATTGAAGGTGATGATAGACTTTCAGCAGATGGATTGTTGTGCAGGGGGATGGCAAATTGTTTTTAATCTTGGATTATGTTCAAGGCACTACTAAACTGTTTCAACGGATTGTTCAAGGCGATAATAGACCGTTTCAGTGGTTAGACTGTTGAAGCTGATGACAGACTGTTTCAACAGTTGGATTGTTGTTTAAGGAAATGATAAACTCTTTCAACAGTGATGTAGTCGAGGTAGGTTCCAGCCAAAAAAATGGAATGATCATGTGCCACACTGTGTTAGTTGGATATGTTAGAGCGTACTTCTAGCTAAACGGGACTTTACATGAGAAATTCTTTTAATCAGTGGACTGTTCAGGGCAATGACAGACTGTTCCAGCAACAGTGATAGACCATTTTAACAGTTGGTCTGTTGTTCATGGCAACGAGGGCTTGCGGATGCCAGTGTCAGTGAATATGGCCCAGTTTTGAGCTCAGTTCATTGAGAGGTTGTATGACGTGACCATCCAGTTTGATTATGTTTTTGTTTTTTGTTGTTGTTGTTGTTGATATTGTGTCATTTCTTTTGTATTTCTTGGGCTTCAGTGCCAATCAACCCTTGTGCCAGCATTTCACATTCACATGAGTATATCAGTGAACTGTTTGTCTTCTTTTTCAACATCTTAAATGTTTGTGAACTGTAAAAGTCATTCTTGCTTTGTTGTAATGAGTTTGTTGTTGTTGTAGCCGTGTTTTGTGTTTGTGTGATTGTCTGACTTTGACATGGGAAGAATTGATGGTGATTTTGCCTGAAATCATGTTATCAGTGTTCAGGTGGACTGCACAAAATTACAGTCTTTTTTCTCATCGAGTCTGAGTTAGTTCATTGGACATATTCATTTCAGTGTGGTCTGATGGGGTGCATGTTGGAGCAAGTACATTAAGTTTTTGAACAATAAGAATATTGTGTGCTGCTTTGTTTTGGTTTGACTTTTTTTCCCATCATGGAGATGCCAGTTACGGTCTACTTTGCTTTTCTTTCTATTTTTCCCCCCTTTTCCCATTCCCCTCCCCCTCTTTTCTAAAAATTTATTTCAATGAATTTATTTTCTTACATTGTTTTTTAACGTGTACTTTTTGTGTTTACCTCATTGGCCACACATTCCATCATAAGGAAGTGACCACTTAGATGAATGTCCATATACAAGAATATACCTGGGGACAAGTCTAATGATGTTCATAATAGTAGGATAATAATAAATTCATTGATAATGCAGTTTTTCACACAGTGTGCAAGCTCTTATCTCACTCGGGATAGAGAGTTTTCCCCCTTGCTTTTCCCCACAGACAGCCCATTTTGAAGAGTTAGGAAAAAAATCACAAAAAATACAAAAAGGAACAATATGAAACTTTCAGATCTGAATATTTATATGCTGGATTAATTCACGCCAAAATGTTGAAGTTCTTCCTTGAATATTTCTTCTTCATGTGCCATGTTGAAATTACCCCAAATTTTGTGGTCAGGATCACCGTACAGTCACAGAGTTTGATCAGCTCCATGGACGCACAGTCAGACGTGAGAAGGTCTTTGTATGCACAAAATAACATGAATAAAGTAGACTTTGCTCAGAGTAAAAAAAAAAAAGTTATTAGTGATATTATATAAATAAATGTTACAAATTGTTACACAGGGGAATTTGGAAAAAAAAAGGAGCATACCGGATGCTTCAGTCCCTATGCACCGTTTTCCTAATAATCAGTGTAGTTCTGCACTGAATGATACAGTTGGAAGCAGGTGATGGTCTCGTTGGGTTAGCAGTTTGTCACAGAGGGCAACCCCACACTTTTTACACCAGTTGGGGGTTTGCTGCAGTTGAACCTCCGGGCGTCTCCTGCTGCCAGCACTACACACATGGCACTTCCTATAGTTCTTCCTGGGGATGGGTGGCAGAGGGCAGGAGAAGTGCTCATTCTGCTTGCCACTCAGTTCTCATATGCATTGTCTGTTTATGACAATAGAATTTAGAAAGTCTTCTGTCACAAACTGATTGAAGAAATCAATGGGGGCGTGGCACTCAGCTGGGACATGCAGGCCACAAGAGCCAGAGAACGGAGGCAAAGTGGGGGGAAAACTAAAATCTTCGTGCCAGTTACGCATAAGAAAGTCAAAGAAATCTTCATCAGACATGGAACTCACTGTACATAGCCCACTGACCACTCTCCTCTCTTGATGTGTACGCCCACCTCCCTCTCCCACTTCACTGTCGTCTGAAACTGGGTCACTGTCGGTACCTTCTTGCTGGCAGCTTCCATCACTTGATACACTTTCACCATCATCTTCATCATGCTCCTTGATGTCCAATCCTTCAGTCTGAAGCACTTCAGCAGCAGCAGTAAAACGCTGCCGTCGCGATCTACTTTGCTCCAAAACTTGTACTCGCCTGAGACACTATTTTCTACATGAATGCAGATTAGCCAGTCATGTGGGGTGCCGAAGTCAGTCGTTTCCCGACGAGTGTATTGCTGTGGAATCTCACGAAGTAACTTTCCACTTGACACGTTTGCAGTGATCAGTGTGGCCTTGGTTGGCATGCCATGTCATGAGGGAAGCGTCGAAAAATATTTAATTATCGAAACCGCTATCGTGTTCCGTCATGCAAAATTGTGCCTTACGTCGTATGGAGAGAGTTAAAGTGTTTCACACAACATGGAATGAATCTGGATAAGGAAAAGACAGTACAAAAATACAAGAGGAATTTTGTCTAACTGGAGTTTATACTTTCAGTATCTCAAGATAACATCTCTTGTTCAGAGTGAATTCCACGTGCACTCATGCCGCTGATGGCATGTGATGGAGAAGATAACAAAATGATCGTGGCATAAACTTTAAACCTACACATAAGCCTTTTGCATTGGCAAGGTCTTGAGGTCCTACCTAATGTACAGAAAAAGAAAGTGGCCTGCCGAGGGTTGAACCCACAGAGCCTGCATTATGAACAAGGCGCTCTTACAACCAAGCAAATGGATCACTGGAGTTCATACGTATATTAACTCAATCGAGTCGCAGTCTTCAGGGTCATTCTGCCCCCTCAATTCGGAGGATTTTAGCACATTTTAAAAAAATATAGAAAAACAACCAAATAAAGTAGACAAACAAAGTAAAATGATGCAGAAAGACCAGGATTAGATCTTTACAAATAATCTTACTTTATTTATGGTATTCCGTGTACTTGTAAATGATGAGGTATCCAAATAGGTATACAAAGGGAGGTTTTTTGTTTTTTTTTGATGGATATGAACACACTGTGAAACAGTTTAAGATGAAGTCCAGAACATAATTTCCTGCCATGGATGTTTAAAATCACAAGATTACTGGTAGTTGTCACTTTTTGCATACAGTTGTTCCAGAGCACAAAATATTTACAAAATTGTGAGGTTCGACTTGCTTTCCTTGACGCTGCCATTTGTGAAATTCGCATGTTGCGGGTAGCGCTGAAAAAAAGCTACTGTTGTCTTTGTTTCACATTGCCACAAACGGTCTAAGGTAAATAACTGCTGTAAACATACCCTAGTTTCGGTTCCCAGTGAGTTTTCCCTATAACTGACGCTTCTGACGTAAGAAAAAAAACCCACGAATGTCCGCCGTCGATAAATCGACGTCACGTCTCCAAGCAGTAATACAGAAGTGACGGAGATTTTTTTCCGGCACGAAGCGATTGAGTTAATGGAGAAGTGACATTTCGGTTTCTCCTGAGGCATCTGACTAGCCAAAAATTGGCTGGCTATATGACTGGCTGTGTTTTTTTATTAGCTGAACAGTGGTCGCATGTGTTTGTGTAGGTTTATGGCAGAGGCAGTTCAGACCTAATGTCTCTCTTTTAACCCTTTGACTCACGCACCATGTCCGTCAACATCTTGCATTGTCAACTACGCTAGTAAAGCAAAAACTTAACCCTTTGAATCCCTCACCCTATCCACTAGCTTCCTGCAGGAAGCTGGTGGATAGGGTGAGGGATTCAAAGGGTTAAGTTTTTGCAGTTGGTGGATAGGGTGCGGGATCAAAGGTTAAAGATGGCATGCCCTTCACACTTTCCATATTCCTCTACTTTTTCATCTTTAAGTGCATTTTTTGGATGCCAAAAATGTCATATTTTTCCAGAAACTTGGGTGTCCGGTTTCTTTGCAATGTTCTACCACTGCTGTTAGTGAGGCCCTTGTACTAGTTGTAGCGCTTTGGTGGTCCTTGACCCAGATGCCTAGTTTTCTGGCAGTTCCTCCTGTGCATTCACCTGTAGAATCATTCTGAGTTTAAATATCTTGGAACGGACATCTCACCAGACAGCAGATGCACGTCAGAAATAGCCAGCAGAATCGGCCAAGCCCAAACAGCATTCAAGAAGATGAAAAGCATTTCTTACCAAAATGCCTATCAATTAACATCAGGAAGAGAGTTCTTGAATGTTATTCAGAACCAATACTATTGTACGGTTGTAAGGCATGGACAGTCAACATGTTAAGTCGGAACAAAATTGAGGCAACTGAAATGTGGTTTCTAAGAAGAATGTTGAGAATTCCATGGACAGCAAAGAAATCAAACAAGACAGTCTTGAAGGAGGCAGACACAAGAAGATCAGTTATAAAGAAGATAAGAAAAAAGACAAGCAACATTTATAGGACGCTTTATGAGGAAAGACAAATTAGAGCACCTGGTCACAACAGGAAAGCTGGAGGGAAAGAACACCAGGTTGACGCAGGAGAAAATATAGGACGGACTTGCAGGATGGCTGAGGACAGAGAGGGTGGGAGATGTATTGCAGCAAGAAGGGATAGATTCATTTGGAGGGCCATGATCACCAAAGCCATGTGACAGGGCACATGATAATGATGAGACAGATTAAGACTGGACAATACTATCGTATTGCTTGGAACATGCAGCTTTAGCAGAATATCAGGACCTCACCTTGCACAGGGCTGATTATGGCATGTATTTTTAAATTATCAGTTTGAACGTGGCCACCGCACATGGTAGTTGTGATGCAAAGTATTTATACAAAATCATTTGTACAATGTGACATTGTTGAGCAACATAAAACTTTGTCCATCTGTATGTTCTGTCATTCTAAGGGATCAATGGACAAATTCATTTCAAGTGGTCGTCTTTTTCATGTCTTGATTTTTTTTCTCTCTCTAGAAAGTAAAGAAAAAACGGCAAGGATCCCTCAGTATTCCATTTATTATTAACCAAAGCCGTTGTCAAAGAGTTAAAATGACATGTAGTGAATAACAATTTTGAAAATTATGTAGTGAAAGAACAGGACGAGTTCGAAGGGGGGGGGGGGGGGGGGGGGCTTTAAGGATGAGAGGGTGGGTGTCTCTTTAGGTTTTTAACAATCTTTTCTGCTAGGTGTTCGTCTTATGAATGCAGCATGTGTACAATGATATTCTAAATTATTTTCTTGTACATTAGATGGCTATTGTTAGAACAGGAGAAACATTGCTGGACTACAAACAGACTTGGTGTGTAATCTGGAGGTTTTCTCCCTTTCTTAAAGTTTCTTGGTTTTTGCTGATTGTTTTAATTATGGACTGTATGTATAAATGATTTTAACCTTGAAATTTACTTCTTTTCAGTCTATCAAACTTTTTCTATTTATTTTTAATAGTAAATTATAAGGAGAGAAATCAACATAAATACCACACAATAACCATGAACTACATAGCAGCTCACAACTATCAAACTGAACAAGTGTGAACATCCCACCTCATTCCTGCAGATACATGAAACTGCAGTCAACCAAAACATTGGTAAGTCTATCAATGAAAGAGTATAAATGGGAAAATGATTAAGCATACTTATTATTATTTGAAATCATCATTAAGCTGAATCATCTGTGGTGGTACAGATTACGTAAACAAACCATACTAAGCTTCTTTTCAGATTACTAGTAAGTGTTGCATTTACTTTGTTTAGCATGTTTTCATTTAAGGCAGTGTGGTTCATTGTATCATTCTTTAATGGTTTGAAAATAAGTTGTCAAGACCAAGAGTTTATTAATTTTCCTGTGAACATGATTCCATATTTTTGTTTTGGTGTGGTTTTTGTTTGTTTGTTTGTTTTCTGTTTGTGGGCTGCATTTCACACTTGTACTTCAATGTATGTGTGGACTTTTACATGTGTGGTTGTTGGGGTTTTTTTTTTTTTTTTTGGGGGGGGTACTTTTTCTTGTAACCCTGTCTTTAAGGCATTTATATTCAAATTTTCAGGGTGTGCATGCTGTGTTTTTGATGTCTCCATGAGTCACTGAACGTTGATGTAGCTTACAGGATCTTTAATGTGTGTATCTGATGTTCATGCATGTAAGCATACACAGAGGGGATTCAGAACTATTAGGTCTGTATGTGTGTTGACCTGGGAGAGAATTACAACAAAACAAACAAACAAACAAACAAAAAAGTCTCCACCCTTTACCCATCAGGTGGTACCTAATCAGGTTCCAACTCAGACCTTCCAAGTGGAAGAATTATTCCCTAACCACTTGATTGTCCTGCCAGTCATATGATTCCATTATAAGGTGCCAGTGTTGGTTGGTGTGTGTGTGTGTGTGTGTGTGTTGTTGGCAGAGGAGAGGGGGACCGGGTGGGTTAAGTGTATTGTCATTTTTGGGGTGTTTTTGTGTGTCTGTGAGGGGGACCGGGTGGGTTAAGTGTATTGTCATTTTTGGGGTGTTTTTTGTGTGTCCTGTAAGTATGTCATTTCTGTCTGTAGTCTGCTGTCTGTCTGTGTATGCTGGGTTGGTAGGTTTTTGCTTTTTGTTTTGTTTTTCTGCTTTACTGATGTTCTTTCTTGTTTCCATGTAATTTTACTTAAATGTGTCTTTTGCCCTTCTTGTAAAGTGTACAGACCGATATATGTAGTTGTACAGATCTCTACCTTTCCGCAAAGAGATGTGAAAAAAAATTCTGGATGAAGTATGAGAGGAGTCATCTGCCAAAATACGCAAAAATGTACACATGTGGAACAAACACTCCAACAAGCCAATTCAAGGGTAATGTGGACGTGGAAGTGAGGGATCTATATCGTATTCTCTCATCTCTGTCTGCGTCAACATTCTTAATTGTGATCCTGAGTATTTTCAGTTTTACATTTGAACTGACTGCATCCACTACGCATCTGTTTAGTCCTGGCGATTCCTAATAAAGATCAGTACAGCTGATAATTTAATGTCTTGCTTAAAGGTTGTAACCCTTTCACACTTTATCCTGTAAACTTACTGTCTGCCAGAAGCTGGTGGATAACATGAAGGAGTGAAAGGATGAAAGAAGAGCAGTTTGTGAAAGACAACATAATAGGAACCAGAAAAAATAGAAAGAAGAATATGAACGCGTATTTAATACAACAAAACAAGACAGGTGCAAATTTTCGGCCAACTGGCCTTTGTCAAGCGTAAGATTACAAACAAACAAATAAACACTAGATACAACAAATTTGAGAAAAAGACTGAAACTTCCCTGCTGCTGTCTTCAATGTGTGTGTGTTTGTAATCTTACGCTTGACAAAGGCCAGTTGGCCGAAAATTTGCGCCTGTCTTGTTTTGTTGTATTAAATACGCATTCATATTCTTCTTTCGTGTTTTTTCTGGTTCCTGTTTGCTTGAACGCGGGCAGTCACACTTGTTTTGGATTTCGTTTAACATAAGAACAGTTACAGTAATACTACAAAAGAAGTCTTTAAAGATCAAGGGAGAGCAATTTGTGTAAGAAACATAAGAACAGTTGCAGTAAACTTACAAAGGAGTCTTTAAAGATCAAGGGAGAGCAATTTGTGTAAGACAACATAAGAACAGTTGCAGTAATACTTTAAGAGGAGTCTTTAAAGATCAAGGGAGAGCAATTTGTGTAAGACAACATAAGAACATTGCAGTAATACTTTAAGAGGAGTCTTTAAAGATCAAGGGAGAGCAATTTGTGTAAGACAGCAAAAGAACAGTTGCAGTAATACTTTAAGAGGAGTGTTAATAAAAATCAGTATTTGTAAATAGATGGGTTTGTTCTTTTGCCGGATGTGGTTATATTGTGCGTACTGTTCATGTAGTGCTGTGGAAATATTGTGCACATGCGGATGTGTTTCATGCAAGTGTGCTTGTTGGATCAGTTCAATACGCCTTAGGCTTGACCTTGCCTGTTGAGATACGATCATCTGTTAATTTTCATTACAATTCCCTTTGTATATTTTTTATGGATGTTGCTCAAAGATTTTTGATCAGCAGGAGATACATTTGCTCAGCAAGTCATCTCTTAAGGGAGTAATCCTGATAGTAGGTGTATTAGGATTGGTTGCTGAAGTGTCAGCTGATTCAATTTTGCCATGAGTGATATATCCACTGCGACTTATCGGCATGGTTTGCTGATCAACTTTCATCTTCATTGCTAGATGAACATTGTTCATGATTAATCTTAGCTTCATCGTTTTCAATTGCAGCTGAATTTCGCTGGCCTTTTGTGAAGAAAAGGTGTTGCAAGTAGCTTCATTACATACATGTCAACCACCATTTGACTTCAACCATAGCAACATACCTACTACATACTGTAGAATCAGACCAAAACATTGTTTTTGTTTTTTGTTTTATTTTTGAAAACATTTAGTAACTGATGTTCTTTAGTTAGTTTTTAAAGATTTAAGCTCTCTCTTTTTTTATCAGTGAAAAACATACAATTTTAGAATATTTTGTCATCTGCAAATTCACAACGTGAGTCTGCCGCTGTTGTGTGGAAACATTGTAAATGTATTTTTGACACAGTTTTCTGATTTTTAGTAGTTTTTTGTTTGTACACCATACCACTTGAAAAGCAATGTGGAAAAAAATAGTTATTATGGGTAAACCATACAACCTGACATATGTCACAGTTTTTCAACTTAAACAGAATTTGGCTGGTTCATTATGAAGAAAAGGTGATAAATGTGGTTGCAGACATGCACTAACAGTTGAATATAGTAGCAAAGAGTGAAAAAAAAAACTTACAAAAGAAAAAGCCTAAAAAAAGATGTACTGAGTTAAAGTGAGGAGTTGCAAAATAAAAATAACACAAGTTGTGTATATATGTTGATTATTGTGATGATGATGACAGATCTGATTTTTTCTCTTTGTGTTTCTTGTATTGACTGACTTTGTGGTGTGGAGTTACATATCATATCTATACTGCAGCTTCACTATCTGTCACACTTATGTTTCAGGGATGAGGACATGAAGGGAAATAGTCTTCAGAAAGTTCTCTGTTTGTATGCATAATTGTGTATGTGTATGTGTGGATGCATGCATCATGTGTGGATGTTGCTTGCGTGTGTGGATGCGCGCACGCATGCAGGTGTGAGAGATTGAAAGATGAATACATCTTTTCTGGTTTTGATACCTACATACAACACTGTGCATATACTTCTGTATGTCTGGGTGTGCTTATCAATGCATTTAGTGGTCCATTTCTTAGAAGGACCTATATATCTGTACATTTTGAAGGTGTCTACTTCAGGAATTGCATGTTCTCGCAAATAATTTCCATAGGAGGGTGTAACTTTTGTTTTATTTTCCCTTTCCCTCTTTTCAGGAACAATTTCCCATCCATTCCACCCCCATTCCCCCACCTATCTATCTGTCAGTCTGTCTTTCAGCATTTCTTTTATTTGTATGACTTTAATAAAACATCGTATTTTCTCAACGTTATTGGGAGAAAATAGCTTTTATAATCCATTTGGTAACACAGCACCCACTCCCCCCCCCCCCCCCCCCACTTTCTTTCCACTCTGTGTCTCTGTCCTTTCCTTGATTGAATTATGTTTGGACTGTGGAGTCTGAGTGTCATAATATTCATTCTTATTGTTATTTCATTACTGTTGTAGAGACTTGTCATTTCTGTCACTTGTAAACTGTTATTCGTTGCTGCATTTCTTTAGGAAAAAGAGAATGATTCAAAGTCTACCATCAGTGTCTATACACAATTATGTCTGTGCTGAATTTTTGTTGGTTTGTGTATCTGTCAGTATTGTCAGTAGTTTATGGTGGATTTTTACCAGATTTTCAACGAGTTAAAAAAAAAATGTAATCTTTACCATTTCAATCCCCAAGAACCTTTGGGTTGTTAGACAGCTTCTTTGTTGTTGTTTTGTTTGTTTTGTTTTGTTTGTTTGTTTGTTTGTTTGTTTGGTCAGTAGTTTGCATTTTGCTGCTAGAAAAGAGTATTCATATGACATATGTCATTTTGTTCCGCTAATCTCCTGTACATCACTTTTGAATAGTGTCACATGTTGGATGTTCTGTTTATTAATTAAGAGTACAGCAGAGATCTGTATATAGCTTGGTATCTGTCCTGGTATTGGCTTTTGAAGATGTAGGGTCTTGTTGTTGTTGTTGCTGTTGTTTTTCTAACTTTTAAACAAATGGTCTCATGCATCGCATGATGTATTATATTTGATGGAAAGAAACAGCAGTGGTGCATTTAGCTGTGTTTTGTAATCTACACATGTACATGTACAAATTTAACTTGCTTCTGTGTGGTATTTCCGTTCAGCATATCTAAAGAATATGGTTTTAGTGGTGCGTGTGTATGTTTGTGTGTGTGTGTGTTGGAGGGGTGTGTGTAGTATATGTGTGAGTGTGTGCATGTATATAATGTATGTGTACCCTTTGTGCATGCAGATGTGTGTGTGGGTGGGTACATGTACATTTGTGTGTCTGCATGAGTACATGTATGCATGTTTTGGTAGGCATGTATGTATATGTGTGCGTATGTGCATGCATGCATGCATACATGAATGCGTGCCAGTGTATATGTGTGCATGCATGTTGGCTTGTTTGTGCGTGTGTATATACATGCTGTGAATGTGAGAGTGTGCGTGCGTCATTGTTCATGTATGTGTTTGCTTGATGAAGGACAGTTCATATAGGGTATTTCATGTGTACACTAATGCCAGCACACAAGTTCACAGTAATAACTTATTATTGATTGTACTGTGGTTGTTGAATTACTCTGGTTGAATTGACTACATGTGTTTTTTTATCCCATTTGTCGATAGTCTTTCATGCATGGTAACACTGTATTAATCCAGGGTTGGTGGTGGTGATGGTGGTGGTGGTAACTTGCTTTTTGTCATTGCTTTCTCTGTGTGTGTGTGTGTGTGTGTGTGTGTGTGTGCGCACACGCGCACATTTCATGCTTGTGCATGTTTTTGTCTGTGAAATCGGGCGTGTGTGTGTGCATGATTACAATTCTATACCCTATAACAAGTATTATTCAAGATAAGATTTTTAGCTTGAAAAGTAAACCTCGATTTTTTCTTTCATAACACGAAGCTGAAATTTCAAGCAGAGCCTGGAAACCAAGTCAGTAAATATCTGTCAGAACGGTAGAGACAGAGAGAAAGCGAATGAAGGGAAGCAAAACTTTGTAACAAATGAACTATTAGCACATACACACACCCCATACGAGCTCGTAAAACATTCCTCGTCCTGGTTATAAACAAAGAAATGACTGCAGGAAGCTACATGTTCATAGCTTTCTTCCTTTCTCTGCCATGCCTTGTGGCATTTTCTTTCGTTCTGGATAGAAGACATTCTGTAGAATACATAACTAAAGCAGATGCCATCAAGGTAAGTTTCCTTGGGCATAGTCAAAATGGCAGCCGGTACGTACTACGTTTTCATGCACAATTTTTGTCACTAACTGATCTGTATCAAAGAATAATGGCTGGCTGTGTCAAAGCAGTGATCACTACTTTCCAGTGAAATTATCGCCTAGCGTTTTTGCATATCTGAATGCCATAAATCCAATTACTGCATAAGCATTTGCACATCTAAATGCTGTAAAAGAATCTTGCATTAATCAGAAAATAGAAAAAATAATTTATTTTTAAAGTGTGTTCTTGCCCCTGAAATGAAATGTTCACAGTTAACTGAAACAAGCTTTTCTGAGGTACATATCTAACGCACTGTTTGAAGTTTTCAAGGCCGTTTTTGACTGTAGATGTGTTCATGCTCTATTTCTGCATAATAGATAACCCCAATTCTGCAGATATTTCTTTCATGCAATATGATAAGTGTTCTGTTTAATCTTTTGAAATGTGTATACGTGTGCATGTGTGTATGTGTGTGTGTGTTTTATTGACTGTCTAATGTAATTATTCATGTGTGTGTGTGTGTGTGCGCACACGTGTGTGGGTGTGTTCTTTTTCTTATTGATTGTCTAGTGTAATTATTCACATTTTCATTCTTAGCTGTATATGAAGTCTTGACTGGTCTCCTAGAGCTTGTTAAATCATGTTTGTCTCAGCTTTTTGACAGAGTGAGATAAATGATGAACATGATCAAATATTGTTGTGCAGTTAATATGAATAATATAGGGGGGAAATGTGTGTAAACTGGGGAAGATTCAGCTGAAACTGTGAGCAGCGTAATGTTCATCATTTGTTTATCCAGCTGTACTGATGCTCTTTTCTCTCCAACAGTTAACAGTTTGGCTTTTTCTGCTTTTTCTGTTGTTGTTGAGTTGATCTTGGTGTAACTAGAAAAACAGTCAAATGACTTTTTGTTTGTTTGTTGTTCCTACAGTAGTCAGGTGAGCATTGTCTGTGTAATTATCTTTTGTCGACCAGTTATATCTGTGGTTACCTTATGTTCATGCCTGGCCTGAAAATGTGACAGCACAGTGCCAACATAATGATGGAAAGTCCATACACATGTTTATGCACCAGATTATCTGTGGTTCAATTTCAATTCAGTTTGTTCTGTTCATAGCCCTGCCGACTGCTAAGGACCATATCACACCAAGTCACATCATGTCACTAACAAAAGTCAGATTTAAAAAGTACCACTCTTTCAGTATTTCATTAGTTAAAAATATTCAGATTCATAAAAGAAAAATCTAACTAAAAAGAAATCCTATGTTGAAATGATATCAAATGGAAAAAAGCCCGATTCCTCCTCAGGACTAGAGGAACATCACTATATAAGGTTAGTCAGTCTGCTGTAAAATATGTCAGTCTGATGTCATGCCACTCCCAGTGTTCATGCAACAGGTGTTCAATACTAACACTCTCATCACAAGGTACACACCAAAAAGAAAAACAAAAAAATAGGGGGAGTATGGATGCCTACTTAACACTTCTCCTTTCAGTTTCCCGTGAAACCAGGTAGATGGACAAATCATGTTAACCTTGTTGTCCATTTGGGTATCCCGTTTTTCTTACCAGAGACTTTTTATATATGCTTGTGTCTTAGATTTCAAGTCCGTGTGGGAATCTTAGTCTGCTACCACAGACCTGTTGGATTAATGATGACAGAACTGTTGGCAGGTTTCTTCTGTTAACATTCTTCTTTTGAAAATAAGTTTAATGTTGGCATAGCTTTAGAAAGGACTATCCTGAAGACAGTATAAACAATCAGGTAACTTACTGTGACATGCACTGCACCTTGCAAACCTTGCCTACAGCTCAGTAAAAGACAAAACTTTATTTTCGATAATATTTTGATACGTGCATGTTAACGATGGTATTATCATTTTGAGCCTTTTCAGACATGATATACGGTCATTTTTACTTTAAACAACCATGTTTTGAATCATGTTTCCAGTAAAACAGCACATTAAAGTTTAAAACAGGTCACATATTTGAGTGCACAGTTTATAAAATACACTACCCAAGTGGCAGAAACCATCATACTGCTCTTTTGGTCAAAATATGTACTTTCCATTCATGCTATCTTTTCTTAACGTTAACACTTGTTACGAATCGTGTTCTGTCTAGGACTATCTTTGGTACATCTTATTCTTTTCTAAAGCATCACGTATGGATTTTTGAAAAATAAGGAAAAAAAGTCTGACAGCAGTTTGTTGCGGTTTATAAAAATACGACTTCTTGTGTTCCAGTGTGTTTTCCAGTGGTTTTAGTCTTCATACAAGGACATAGTGAAGGCAAATTGTGATTGCGTTATCTAGAAGAATTTAAGTTGGTGACCATATTGATCTCAGTATAAGGTTGATCCAAGACAACAAGAACACATTGATCTGAGTGTAAAGTTGACCCAAGACAACAAGAACACATTGATCTGAGTGTAAAGTTGACCCAAGACAACAAGAACACATTGATCTCAGTGTAAAGTTGACCCAAGACAACAAAAACACATTGATCTCAGTGTAAAGTTGACCCAAGACAACAAGAACACATTGATCTGAGTGTAAAGTTGACCCAAGACAACAAGAACATACTGATCTCAGTGTAAAGTTGACCCAAGACAACAAGAACATATTGATCTCAGTGTAAAGTTGACCCAAGACAACAAGAACAAAAACTTCTGACTGTATCTTCATTTAAACACAGTTATGTCTCAAGGCAATATACCCTAAGAAACTGACATTGTTTAAAGCCATCCGACACACTGTTTAAAACCCAGGCAACTGCTCAGAGCAATATTAGGGCTATAACTATATGGAAAACATACACAACACCTTGTTGACCCTGAAAATAGCTGGAAAAGAAAATTAAGTACACACATTTATGTATTCACATACATAATCTTGGGATAAGCCCTCTGGCGTTGATCATTCTGCCCACTTTATCACCAGGGGGTTTGAAGAAAAACTTGCATACAAATGTAAATACAGCTACGAACACTAAAAACATATGAAAACTTGTCTAAATTACCTAAAATTCTTTATGCACTCACATTTCCCCAGACTCAAAAATGCACTTATTTCATCCATCCAATCATCAATTCTATTAGAAAGTTCTAAGACTTTATTAAAAAAAAAAAAAAAAAAAAAAAAAAAAGATGCATGTGAATGGATCAGCAAGGCACAGTATGATAGGACAAGATGACAGAAAGCTAATGAGCGAGGCAGAAACAGAGTGAGGGAAAAAAGGTAATTTCTTGCACAGAATTTCCAGAATGTGGGGGATACTGTTTGTACTAAAACAGCCTCCTGCAGTCCCCCACAAGGAAAATTGACAATGACAAAAAAAAAAAAAAAAATAGATATTCAACAGTCTGTGTGCTGTGTATGGAGCGTCAGCACATAAATAACTTACTTCACTAATGATACCTGTCTTCAAAAAATTGACAAAAAATAATTCTGAACCAGAACTATGAACATTCTCTTACAACGTTGTTGGGCTGCCTGAACTTTTTCTGTCTTCCTTACCTTAACCTCTCTCTCTCTCCGTTCGCATATGTAATAATGTTTGTTGATAGCATATCGTTAACATTTTGCTGTATCTCATTAGTTATAATTGTTGATTGTGCTGTATAATTTTCCTTCTTCAGAAAGGCTTGCTGTGTTGTGTAATATTCCTTCTTCAGAAAGGCTGTGGCTTTTTTTTTTTTTTTTTTTTTTAAACCGCTTTGTGATCTCACCTGCCCCTACCCAATCCATTTATCTCTTTCTGCATCCCTCTCTCTCTCTCTCTCCTTTCCTTTCTTCACTGCTTTGTCTATCTGTCTGCATGTCCGTCTGTCTGTCTCTCTCTCTCTCTCTCTCTCTCTCTCTCTCTCTCTCTCTCTCTCTCACGTAAGCACGTGTTTCCTTGCTTGCTGCAGTAACTTTCAACATTGTTTTGTGGTGCTGAGTAATGTGTGAGTGAAAAGCTTTGGAACCAAAAGCAAACTGAGTTATATTTTTTACGAGTTATTTTCATAAAGTTAATCTGTTTTGCTCAGTCTGTATACACTTTTATATTTCTGGGTAGCTTTAAAAACATGTTCGATTTTCTTATCTATTTTGGAAAGATCACCCTGCCCCTTAGAGATTTTTAAAGGGCACAAATAACTCTACACTTAACCCTAACCCAAAGCTGACCAAACCCCACTCCATCCCAACCCAAACCTCACCTATAACCCTCATCCAAACCCTAAGCATATAGTCTTACCCTTGACTTTAAAACAGGGATTAGGGCGAGAGAGATCTTTCACTTACTTTTACACATGGGAATACGTTATTTTATTAACTGAAAGAATTCTTTTTATACCACGATTTCAGTTTTCTTGGATATGTGTATGCATGTTGTTTTGCTCACACTGTGCAGGCAGTATGTTGCTGCACATTCTGCATAGTCCGTCTTTAGTGGGAATGCTTGCTGGGTGTTTTCATGTTTCCATATGCCTCCAGCCACTGACACGAATTACAGGATTACTGATAAGCTTGCGTGATGTTGTGCATGTACTCAGATACTAGTGTGTCTGCTCACATGCTGACTGACCTGAGAGATCGGCCAAATGTCCACCTTCACCCACTAGGTGGAAGATATCCAGACAGGATCGAACCCAGACCTTCTGATTTAAGTCCACATGTGACCCACTTGAGTGTGGCACTCTACTGGGGAAGTTCAGTATGTCACATACTTTTTCACATTGTTGTAACTACATGTTGGAGTTGACTAGTAAGAATGCCGTGAAGTATATTTCAACAAATAGGCCTACACGGAAAAGATAAAGGAGCTTTCCAATTTCTTGTGCCGCTTGAACAAAGAGGCTGGGGAGGGGGGTTAATGACAAATGAGCAAACATGGGTAGGGCCGTGATCCTCTAACATGTTTTTGCCTGTATGTTTGTTAATGTTAAAGCTGTTTTCTTTGTAGCAAAATAGAATATCTGGTGCTGTTTGCTGATATTTTTGTCTGTGTGAACCAATCTTATGAAATATTTTTGGCTTTTCAAATAGTAAATCATTTTATATAGTTTTAATATTAGATGTTATTTTCATATGATTTTTTGCACTTTTAAAATTATTTTTCGGAGTGAGCTTGCCTTACTTTGTTCCATAGTGACATTCACAAAAATTGTATTTTTGTTATCATTTATTACTGTTATTATTATTATTTATTATTATTATTATTATTATTATCATTTTTATTATTATTATTACATTGTTGTTGATGGTGTAGTGTTGATGATGATTTTACTGTTCTTGTTACTGTAGTTACTACATGCTTTCCTTGTAACCTATTTTCATGTATTTAGAATTTAGATACATTGTGAAGTAACTTATTAATTGGAGCACACAACAGTGTACGCTGTATTTAACCCAAGAATTATAATTAAAAGTGAATTACAGTAACAATCAAGCAGATCTGCTTATGGTGAACAGTGTTTTAACAAAAAGCAAAATCATACTTATTGCTTCTTTATTATTATTATTATTATTATTATTGTTAATTTACTATTATTATTATAATTGTTATGATGATGATGATTGTTGTTATTATTATTATTATTATTATTATTATTATTTGATGCATGTGAATGTAGGGGTTACGCATAGGGAAATGTGCGAGCGGTGCTCAGTTATGTGCGGAAGGAAAGGTGGTAACGTCTTTGCTGTTCATCATTTTGATCCTTTTTTTTTTTCCTTTCCTTTTTAAATTCCTCTTGTAAATGTATATACATAATTATTGTGATGGGGGAGCTTGTGATTTTTGCGAAGTATCTTTATCGTTATTGCATTCGGGCATTTTTTTGTAGATGCTGTCATATCGGTGTACATGTGTTCTTTGTGAATGTTATTTTACAGTGGTGTATGTGTCGTGCTGTTCAGAAAAAAAGGGGGAAAGAGGGAGTGAAGGGGAAAGATGAAACAAGGGGGAGAGATCTCATCTCTCTCTCTGTCTCTCTCTCTGTCTGTCATTGAATATTAAGTTGAGGAAAGGGGAAGGGGGTCTCTTATCTCTCTCCTTCTCTCTCTCATTGTATATTTTGGCATTGTGTCACCTTGTCTTTGAAACATTGTTATGACAGTCTTGATGAAAATACATATGCCGCTGTACTAATATGGTACTGATGGGGAAAATGATGTTTTTGGTGTGTCATGTGGATAGGAGTGGTGGGAAGCTCGTGCCTCTCTCTCTCTCTCTCTCTCTCTCTCTCTCTCTCTCTCTCTCTCTCTCTCTCTCTCTCTCTCTCTCTCTCTCTCTCACTGGGTATTGTGTGTTGTGTGGATAGCAGTCGTAGGACTCTTCTTTCTCATCACACACACACACAACACACACACACACACACACACACACACACACACACACACACACACACACCACACAACCACCAACACAAGAATGTTATTATACATGTATACATACTTACATTCGTGCACAAATACAGGTATATATGCATGCATATACGACAGTTTTCTCTCATACACCTGAACATACAAGTTACACACACACACACACACACACACACACACACACACACACACACACACACACACACACACACACACCACACACACACACACACCTGCTCATGCGCTCACACACGTAATACTTTCATACAAAAATCTTACAGGATATCAAAGTCCAGGTGGAAGAGCGGGGGGGGGGGGGGGGGTTACATACCAGCAACTGTATCGACGACATAAGCTTTAACATTTTGAGGACCTATCCACACTGAAGAGTTCACTTTCCTAAGCAGCACCGTCAGACATCGACACGATAGGAGAGCAGGTAGTAACATCAAGAGCCGTCTGATCAAATCCAAAACCGTCTTCAAAATGCTGAACAACACGTGAGGCGCACCCCCGCCCAAGCACACCATCAACACCAAGTTTATACGATACCAGAACTGTCCTTTCCACCCTACTTTACAATTCAGAACTTGGAGAATGACAGGAATCGACCTCACTAAGTCATCAATTAACCTTCCATACACAGCACTTCATATGAATTATTCGAATTATCTAGCCCACCACCATTCTAAAACAACACCTACCTCCCTGATGGCACCATCATCATCAGGTGCCTTGCCACATGACGTTGGCGATCATGGACTTCAATCTGTTTCTATCCCTTGTTGCCTCAAGCATATCTTCCACCCTCTTTGTCTTCAGCCACTCTGCAAGTCTGTCCAATATTTTCCCCCTGGGTCTACCTGGTACTCTCTTTCCCTCCAGCTTTCCTGTTGTGACCAGGTGCTCCAATTCCCCTTTCCTCATAAAATGGCCTATAAATGTCGCCTGTCTTTTCCTAATCTTCCTTATGAATGATCTTCCTGTGTCTGCCTCCATCAAGACTGTTTCGTTTATTTTCTTTGCTGTCCATGGAACTCAACATTTTTCTTAGAAACCACATCTCGGCTGCCTCAATCTTGTTCTGGCTTTGCTTGTTGACTGTCCACGCCTCACAACCGTATAACATTATCGGTTCTATATAACATTCAAGAACTCTCTTCCTGATGTTAGTTGATAAGCATTTGTTGGTAAGAATGCTTTTCATCTTCTGGAATGCTGTTTTGGCTTGGCCGATTCTGCTGGCTATTTCTGACGTGCATCTGCCTTCTGGTGAAATGATCGTTCCCAGGTATTTAAAATTATCAACCTGTCTCAAGGCTGTGCCGTTTGCTGTTATTTCGCATGAGGGGATTTCATGTTTTTTTTTACTGATCACCATGACTTCAGTCTTCTTGCTGTTTAGTTCCAACCCCTTACCTTTGCTTTCTATGTCTAGTAGGCCTATATTCACAAGATTTTGTCGATACCTTTCAATTTTTCACAATTATTATGGTGTCATCTGCGTATCAAAAGTTGTTTATCATTTATCATTTTTCCTCCAACCTTTAATCCAGGGTCTTCTTCTAGGTTTCTCAGATGTTTTCACTGTAAAGTGAAAACAGATCTGGTAACAAAACACAACCTTTTCTGACTCCTCTTGATATTTTGGAAAGAGCTTATATCGTTTTCTATTCTCACTGCCGCTGTTTGTTCCCAATACATATTTCTGATTATTCGTAGATCTTTTCCATAAATATTTGAGTCTTTCTAGTTGGATGATCAATTTTTCATGTATTACCCGACCGAAAACCTTGGTATAATCAACAAAGAATAAAGATAAATCCATCATCATAAAAGATGACAAGAGACGGACTGAAAAACATCGTCTCAAGCAAGCAGGTTAACACCATCTGGACAACCCATCACTGGATACCAAAAGGAAGACACAAGAGAGTAAGACCCAAAAACACTCGAAGAACAACAGAAGGAGACCTTAAGGCCCTGAAACACACAAAGAGGTTGGTCCAGAACAGACATGGGGGGAGGAGGACCTTTGTTGCTACCTTGTATGCCAATGACATAATGGGCAGCAAGTACGTAATACTTTAGAGGAAACGTGTGTGTGTGTGTGTGGTGTGTGTTGTGAAGCTTATCTTAGTAGCCAAGTGAGTAATCTCACATGCTAAACTTCATTCTGTGATAAAGGATAGAGGAAAAAAGGAAAAACAAAACAAAAAGAAGAAGGAATAACAAAGAAAACCAACAACAACCATCAAAAAGAACCCACCCTGGAACAGAATATCAAAAAAGGGAGGCCACTGACTGCTTCATTTCACAATGGCATGCTCGCCAGGGTGCAGGAGAATGTGGAGGCATCTGGACCTTTCCTAGTGCATAACCGAGTAAATCATGGAGGCGTTCAAGCACCGACACTCTTGTTCATTCTCATTCCAGCAATGCTGATTAATGCATTTACAGCCTATGACAGGAGTACGTAATCTAGTTACATGAAGGAAAAAAATTAAAAGGAAGCAGCAAGGTCTTAAGAAAAAGGATATATGGATGAACAGAGAAATGAAACTAAAACAACGCTAACATCAATAATGTAAAAGAAAAATCGTCATAAAAACAAAACAAAACAAAAATTAATAATAATTATAATAATAACCTTAAAGTAACGCATTAACAGGACCGTGAACCAATGATTCTGAAATTCTAACTAACAAAACTTGATCTGATATTACTTCTTTTAAATGCGTTTTAAGATAGTTGCCTTGTGTACACATCTTTGGTAAAAAGGAACGAAGCTTTCTGCAGTAAAACAAACAGTGATACAATGTGAATTGTTCACCGCAAATACATAAAACGTTTTTACAATATTTTGTTTACATAGCTTTCAGTTGAATACGAAAATATGTGGTAACAATTAATCTCAAATGATATAACGAGGAATACTGCAATTTTTTTCAGATGTTTTGAAATGAAAATTTGATTCTTTTTTGAGACACAAATTTTTCATTTAAATGTTCATAAAATCGAATCCATGATGCTAAATCTAGTGAGTTGTAAGCTTCTTTTACCGAGGTGTTAACATGTAATTCTATGGAATTTTCAGAATTGAGTGCACCGGATTTAGCTGCTCTGTCAACTACTTTGTTGCCATGAAGACCAACGTGAGAAGGCACCCAGCATAAACTGATTTTCGAGCCATTTATCTTTAAACAGTGTATTAGATGATTTGCCTCAATAATTAAATCAGGTCTTGTGTTTGTATCAAAAGACTGTAAAGCATATAATACAGATTTTGAATCAACAAAGAGAACTACTTTGAAAGACACAGGCCGAAGGCTTACTGAATAATGCAATGTTTGAACAACAGCGACCAATTCTGCTGTATATATAGATACATTTGCCCCCTGAAAAAAGACTTTTTAATGTTAAATTTTGGAACATAAAAGGCTGCTCCAGCGCTCTGATTTGCTACGACTGACCCATCGGTAAAAATGTGGAGGTGGGTAGGGTACTTTTCATCGATGTGTTCACAAGCTGTGTGGATAGCGTAATGTTGACATTATTATCTTTTTTTTTAACATCTGCATAATCGAGATCAAAATGTGGCCTTTAGCATTTCCCATGTAGGGATGGGCGTCATTGTTGGTTTCTCGGCTATTTCATCCATAGTTATGTTGGACTGTTTGATCAGGTCAGATATGTATGTTGCGGCTATAATTTGTGATGAAATGTTTTTTGCTCGTTTTGGAAAGTCAATATCAGACCTGATTTTAATTTCTTTGCTCACAAAATTACATATACAATTCTTAACGTTCATGTCACAGGACTTTTTCCTCGTCATCTCTGACATTTCTTCTGCTGAAAATATATAAAAACTAGATTTTAGTCAGACTATCAAGACTCGGTCAGACTGTACACTCTGCACATTTGAAGACGTGTATGCCGTTATTTTGATTGTGAAGTAGTTCTAATTGCAAACTTTGCTGTAGCTAGCTCACAATGGTTGTTTAGAGGTAGAATTCCCGCAACTTTGTACATTTCCAGAGTGGAAGCCTGAGCTGGTACACCTAGTGCAATTTCAAGACTTTTGAAGTCCAAGCTCTGAATCTTTTTTTGTTTGTAAATATTTAGGTTCATCGAAAAAAAACATCTTGCGCGTAGGATACTTTAGACCTGACCAGCGCTGTTGACAGATGAATCACTATATTTGTATCCATTCTCCAGGGTAATTTGCTTATTATCTTTAGAAAATTTAAGGTTTTTCGTGCTTTTGTTAAAATATAATCAAAACAGACATTCCAGCTTAATTTCGACGTGATGTAAACTCCCAGAAATTTTATGACCTGTTTGTAATTTAACACTTCACCAAGCAATTTGAAAGTATTTGAGTTACCACCAGGATCAAACAGCATCATGTTAGTTTTTTTTCTGCTGACAACGACAGACCATTTTCTAACATATAGTTTCCAAGATTATCAAGATTAATTTGATACAACTTCTTGATGTAATTCCGCGTTCTCTGTGGAGTAGTCTTTTCAAAAGTGATATTCATCCAAGTGCATATATCATCAGCATACTGTACTAAAACAACACGATTTGAAAGAGCTTTAGGAAGATCCTGTATAAGGATATTGAATAAAATAGGTGCTATCGCTGAACCTTGTGCAATCCCCATGTCGAAATGTCGTGAAGTAGAATAACTAGCTCCCACTCTTGCCTGAATTGTTCTACTAGATAAAACAGATTTAACTCACTCCCTACTGGGCGATTTGGAATCTCAACATTCCTCTGTATACTGGGCGTTTGTATAGGTTTTTTTAAAAAATATTAAAAAATAATGACAAAACACAAACAGCTGAAATTTTAACACATGATTATTATTGGATTGAACAAGCATGTGACAAGGATTCAAGGCTCTAGCTTTTATGGTACTGTTTCTGTAGCCAGTAGTAAAACAAGGTACATTTTCATGATGACAAAATATAGGGTGACTGTAATTGCTTAGAAGGGAAATTTTCACTGTTCTTGAAAAGAGGACTGTTTTCCACATAAATCACAACAAAAATACCAGTAGAAAGTAAAAAATGGCTTCTTGAGTATTTCTACACTTTACAAATAAGCTAAAATCAGCAACATGTTACTGGTAACTTGGCAATTTGACGTTCGGCATTCTTCAGTACACAGGATGTTTGCATAGGTTTTTAAAAAAATCATGAAAAAATAATGAATAAATGCACACTCTTAAAATTTTACCACATAATTACTGTTACATTGAATAAGCACAATACAGAGTTTCCAGGCTGTAACTTTTATGGGACTCATTTTGTAGCTGGTTGTGAAAGAATGTATGTTTTTATGACAACAAAATCAGTGGTGGTTACAGTTATATATATGCACACTTCACAGTATTCTTCAAAAGAAGACAGTTTTCCACATATACCACATTGAGAATCTCAGTAGAGAGTAACCAATGGCTATATGAGGGTTTCTATACTATGCAAATGAGCTAAAATCAACATCATAATACTGATAACTTGGTGATGTGTCATTTAGCATTCTTCCGTCTGTAGGGTGTCTGTATAGTTTTTCAAAAAATCATCAAAAAATAATGAGAACACATACACTTCTGAAATTTCAAAACATGATTACTACTTGACTGGATATGCATACTGCAAAATTTGAAAGCTCTAGCCTTTACAATACCCTTTTTGTAGCCAGTAGTAAATAAAGATATACTTTTATGACAACAAAATCAAGGATGTTGAAATTGAATACAGATATAGTTCACACCGATCCTGGAAAAATTATTGTTTTCAACATAAATCACACTAAAAATCCCAGTAGAGAGTAAAAAATGGCTACCTGAGAGTTTCTACATTATACAAATGAGAGCTAAAATCAGTAAAATGTTACCAACAACATTGCGACATTTTTAGCATTCTTCTATGTACAGGATGTTTGCATAGGTTTTCAAAAAAATCATAAAAAAATGATGAAAGAACATGCACTCCTGAAATTTTACCACCTGATTACTGTTTAATTGAATAAGCATATCAAAGAATTTCAAAGGTCTAACTCCTATGGTACCCTTTCTGTAGCCGGGGTAGTAAAAAAAATAACAAAATCAAGGGTGTTGTAAATAAATACAAGTAAAACAGTTGGAAATGTGGATGAATTAAGTACATACCTATTGAAAAAAAATGGTTCTGCATAAACTGTATTGAGAATCATAGCAATAAACAAATGAACTAACACTATTCACAATGTGATGGTTGAAAACACAGTTTGTCATGAAGAACGGCAGCACTTTACACATGACAAAAAGCACACAGACCCCATTATCCTAATAATCAGCATAATTTTTTATGGTGTGAAATACTTGAAAACAAGTGATGTCTCTTCCCTGGCACAGCTTGTCACACAGGGTAACCCCACACATGGCACACCAGTTCTGACTCTGCCGCAGTTTCACTCCAGGTTGGCGTTTATTCCGTGCAGTACACACATGGCACCTGCGATAATTTTTCTTCCCACTGGGTGTTGGTGGTAGAACAGTGGAAAAATGTCCACCTCCAAGTCGAGCCTGTGGTGTGGGCACACGTGCTGGAGGCTGGGCAGGGCCAGGTTGGGCAGGGCCAGGCTGGGCTGGGGGATAGGCAGGGCCAGGTTGGGCAGGGCCAGGCTGGGCTGGGGGATGGGCAGGGCCAGGTTGGGCAGGGCCAGGCTGGGCTGGGGGATAGGCAGGGCCAGGTTGGGCTGGGGATGGGCAGGGCCAGGTTGGGCAGGGCCAGGCTGGGCTGGGGGATAGGCAGGGCCAGGTTGGGCAGGGCCAGGCTGGGCTGGGGATGGGCAGGGCCAGGTTGGGCAGGGCCAGGCTGGGCTGGGGGATAGGCAGGGCCAGGCTGGGCTGGGGGATAGGCAGGGCCAGGTTGGGCAGGGCCAGGCTGGGCTGGGGGATAGGCAGGGCCAGGTTGGGCAGGGCCAGGCTGGGCTGGGGGATAGGCAGGGCCAGGTTGGGCAGGGCCAGGCTGGGCTGGGGGATGGGCAGGGCCAGGTTGGGCAGGGCCAGGCTGGGCTGGGGGATGGGCAGGGCCAGGTTGGGCAGGGCCAGGCTGGGCTGGGGGATAGGCAGGGCCAGGTTGGGCAGGGCCAGGCTGGGCTGGGGGATAGGCAGGGCCAGGTTGGGCAGGGCCAGGCTGGGCTGGGGGATAGGCAGGGCCAGGTTGGGCAGGGCCAGGCTGGGCTGGGGGATAGGCAGGGCCAGGTTGGGCAGGGCCAGGCTGGGCTGGGGGATGGGCAGGGCCAGGTTGGGCAGGGCCAGGCTGGGCTGGGGGATAGGCAGGGCCAGGTTGGGCAGGGCCAGGCTGGGCTGGGGGATGGGCAGGGCCAGGTTGGGCAGGGCCAGGCTGGGCTGGGGGATAGGCAGGGCCAGGTTGGGCTGGGGGATGGGCAGGGCCAGGTTGGGCAGGGCCAGGCTGGGCTGGGGGATAGGCAGGGCCAGGTTGGGCAGGGCCAGGCTGGGCTGGGGGATGGGCAGGGCCAGGCTGGGCTGGGGGATAGGCAGGGCCAGGCTGGGCTGGGGGATAGGCAGGGCCAGGTTGGGCAGGGCCAGGCTGGGCTGGGGGATAGGCAGGGCCAGGTTGGGCAGGGCCAGGCTGGGCTGGGGGATGGGCAGGGCCAGGTTGGGCAGGGCCAGGTTGGGCAGGGCCAGGCTGGGCTGGGGGCTGGGCAGGGCCAGATTGGGCAGCAGCCTGGGCAGCAGCCTGGGCAGCAGCCTGGGCAGCAGCCTGGGCAGCAGCAACACCAACATGATAATGGGTGCTGAGGGCATTACCGACCAAAGCGATGAACTTTTTCAGGGGCACCTTAGGTAGTCCCTGACTCTTCTGGTATTTGTCATGGAGTACACATGCCTGAATCAGTGACAAAGTGAAAAGATGAAAGAATAACCTCTTCCACCATTTCATTGTCTTCCGATTCAAAGGCATGTAAGCCATGAGCTGGTCGCTTCGGTCAACTCCAGCCATGTTGACAATGTAGTCCTGGACAGCCTTAGGTTTCAGCTTCCTGCCTGACCTTGTCTGGACCTCCTCCATCACAGCTGGATCCATCTTGGTAGTGATGAGATGCACCGCTTTTTTGTCCATCCACTTCAGAACACCTACTGCACCTGTTAACAATACCCAGCTTAGTTTCTATTCTACTTTTTTTTTTCAATAAACACATTTATCGGTACATCTTCTTCACCAAATGTATATAACAGAGGATAACAGCTCAAGTGGAAAAGAAAAATTCACATGCACTCACAAAATTACACACACACACACACACACACACACACACACACACACATATATATATATATATATACATATATATATGCACACGCACATACTATGTACACAAATACACAGGTACATACACATGTATATATACACACACAGTCATTCATGCACACACACACACACACACACACACACACACACACACACACACACACACACACACACACACACACACACACACACACACACAAAATATATATATATATATACACACACACCAGACTAATATCCTATGCAGTTGAACTATACATAAAATTACTGAAGCATAATCTACAGTTGTAAAATAACAACAAAATATGTGAAGCTATCAAGCCAAACTTATTTCAATGTCAGTGGTATGAAATACACACATGAAATAAAAAAAGCAAATTTGAAATATCAGTAAATATATGATTTTACATATCACTGTAAAGCAATATTGCATGCATCAGATATAAGAAAATAAAATTTCAAAAGCGAAAAACAAATCAACAAATACCTTGGCGCAGAGCGTGAACATGGCCGCATGGTGTGGCAGCAGTACCAAGTTGCCTCGGCATTCCTCTTCTGTTTGATCGCACCGTTCTCACACAGTGGGTGTCACGCTCCACCAGCTTAGTAGCCAGGTCTGGGCAACAGTAATAGTTGTCTACATATATAGCTCGACCTTTGTCCAGCAGAGGGTCTGCAAGTCTCATAACAACATCAACAGGTTTGTTGCTGATGTTTGGGATGGCTGCATATATTTCGAAATCAAATACATACGCTGATGATGACTCACATAGCTCATACAGCTTTATGCCCCATTTCACAGGCTTGTCCTTCATGTATACTCTGAACCTGAGTTTTCCTCGCCACGGGCACATGGCCTCATCGATGCATATATTTTCCTCAGGGATGTACAATGCCTTGAATCTCTCATGTAGGTGGGAATACATGGGTTGAATTTTGTGGAGAGGGTTGTGATTGTCTCTTCCCTGAGGAATATATTCATCATTGTTGCTCACATGCAGCATGGCCAGGAGAAGAACAAACCTGTCACAGGACATAATGTTGGCAGCAAATGGGCCCTGCAGTATTGGATCTCTCGTCCAGTAGTCAGATATCTCTGGTTTGTGGTCAAGGCCCATGTGAATCAAAATGGCAAGAAACCCTGTCATTTCATTCTCTGTAGTTCCTTGCCACTTTCGAAATAAACTGTGTCTGGACAGTTCCCGTCTCGTCTAAAGGCTTTGACGACCGTATCTGTTTGTTTCGTCGACGATGTGCTTTACGAAACCTTCAGTGATGATTTGATCAAAAAAATCGACGGGGGCGTGGCCAGTCATGCCTTCCAACTTCAGGCCATGTGTTTCGTCGCCTGTGTATGGAGGAACAGCAGGAAAATACGAAAAATCTTCATGCCAGTCCTTCGTCATAAAATGAAGAAAATCTTCCTCCGTCTCAGCTGCAAGCAGACCACTAGCAGACGAAATTCCAACGTCACTATCGGTATCACTCACCACACCCCCTTCCCTCTAATAATAATAATTACAATATTTTTTAATAATTACAATATTTATATAGCGCAAAATCTTGATAAAATCAAATCTAAGCCCTCTCCCTCTCATGTTCACTTTCGGAGGTATTTTCGTCGCTTTCACCAACTTCTGACAGGCTGGATTCACTCTCCTCGAATTCTGCAGTTTCATCGAAATCTGATCCTTCTGTCTGAATTAGTTCAATTGCCTCACGTGCCGTGTACATCCGTTTTCTCTGACCACTTTGGGTGCCACTGGTTGATGGTTGCGACCACAGACATCTAAGATATAGACTGCGCGTGCCTGCCTGCGAGTGGCCCCATAGCGCCACCATTTACCGAGGACCGATCTGCTCGCTCTCGGCAGCTGGGCGTAGTACAATTTAGTATTGACCGGCGTGTTAATTTGACTGAAAAACGTGTATCACTGTTAAAAAAAATATCGGGAACAACTACCAGTACTGTTTAGCAGAAGGTCATAGCTAAGGGACAGAGTCTGTTTAGTTGGTGTAGCTTTACACTTGATGCTTTGACTGATAACGGAATAAAGTGAACCCCTGACCAAGAAATTCCAATGCCATGTGTTAGGTCTGCACTATCTTATTGATAAACTATCTACTAGGTAGGCCCCTACCAGGCGTGGGAATTCACTTCACGAGTTATTATAAACTTTACCATCTAAATTGACTGCTCTCTCTCTCTCTCTCTCTCTCTCCTCACACACACACACACACACACACCTACTCACTCGCTCACTCTCTTTCTCTCTCTCTTTCTCGCTCTGTGTGTGTGTGTGTGTGTGTGTGTGTGGGGTGTGTGTGTGTGTGTGTGTGTGTGTGTGTGTGTGTGTGTGTGTGTGTGTGAAAGAGAGAGAGAGCGAGAGAGAGAGAGGTGTCAAAGGTTACTTTAGACTTCAGTGCAGCACAGTACCGTTACCACTGGGACGTGAGCATGAGTCTGGCATTGTTCTTGTCGTAGCGATGCGTATAAGTGTTGGAAGTTCTTATTTGAAAATACGAGGGTTGTTCAATTTAAGATGTCACCACCCCCTTAAAAAACGTACCTCTCATCTCAGCAACTTGAAACTTTTACATCCCCTCGAAGTATTCTCCGTTGGCTAGGATGCAAAGTTCAAGCCTCCTACGCCAATTCTCAAGCGCCCTCTGATAGTCGGTTTTAGGCAGACCAGACAACTCTGATCTTACGGCTTTGGCGAGGTCTTGTACCCGGTCAAACTTACGCCCAGCGAGCTTTTCCTTCAGAACAAGGAACAGCCAGAAGTCGCATGGGGCCAAGTCGGGGCTGTAGGGTGGGTGGTCCAAAACTTGGATCCCTTGCTCGCTCAGGAAGGTTGTGGTGACCTTCGCCTTATGGGCACTGGCATTGTCATGCAGAAGAAGGGTCCTCTGGGTGCCGACGGTTGGGCGCTGCTCATGGATTTTTCCTACAACTTTGGGGAGCACAACTTGGGTATAGTAGGAGGCAGTGATTGTTGATTTCTCAGGCAAAATGTCAATTGCCACAAGGCCTTGCGTGTTGAAAAAAATAGAAAACAGTCGCTTGCGACTCTGGAATCCTGGGCGAAGAACAACTGGTCGGTCTCCGTCAGGGCCAACCCACATGCGGTTGCAGCGTTTGTTGGGGATGCTGTAGAATGTGAGCCAACTCTCATCTCCCGTCACTAAGTCACACAGTCGTTTTGGCCCGTTGGGCTCAAACTCATCGAGCAGTTTGCGTGAACATGCCACCCGCTGCTGCTTCTGATCATCACTTAAGAGATGTGACACCCATCTTGCAGCCAGTTTTCTCATGTGAAGGTCTTTGTGCAGAATGTTGTTAATGGTGCCAATTGAAAGCTCACATGCCTCGCTTAATTCCCGCACAGTCGAATGTGGATCCTCCTCTATCAGTCTTTTCACATATGCAATGTTTTGTTCGTTCCGAGCTGGTAAAGCTCGCTCTGCACGATTACCCCAATCAGATGGCACTCTACCTGCTCCTAATTGTTTGACCCACCTGCAAACTGTGCGGTAAGACACACAATCCGTTCCGTAAACAGCTTGCAAATCTGCGTGTATCTTCCTACAATCGTCACCAAGTTGTAGCCTTGTGAAAGTGTAGAAACGAAATTGCTCATTGGTGACGTCCATTTTTTTCAGGCTCAGCTATTTGAAACACATTTGTAATTACGTCATACTCCGAGTTGCGTCATGATGTCAACTTTATTTTCTGCATGCTAATCAGGTAAACTTTAAAGTTGTGTTTGGTATAAACATTTTTCTGTGCGTTGCTTCGTTTTCAAACGGCAAGCCTAGTGTCATCTTAAATTGAACAACCCTCGTAGTATGCTCTGAAAGATCACATTTTGAGCTTTCTGGTAATATCAAATACTTGACCATTTGAGGAACGGAAATGTCTGGAACCTTTTGTGTGGCATGGGGCTGTTCAAACCACAGACATCTAAGATATAGACTGTGCGTGCCTGCCTGCGAGAGGCCCCATAGCGCCACCATTTACCGAGGACCGGTCTGCTCGCTCTCGGCAGCTGGGCGTAGTACAATTTAGTACATGTAATGATCGGCGTGTTAATTTGACCGAAAAACGTGTTTCACTGTTAAAAAAATATCGGGAACAACTACCAGTACTGTTTAGCAGAAGGTCATAGCTAGGGGACAGAGTCTGTTTAGTTGGTGTAGCTTTACACTTGATGCTTTGACTGATAACGGAATAAAGTGACCCCCCTGACCAAGAAATTCCAATGCCATGTGTTAGGTCTGCACTATCTTATTGATAAACTGTCTACTAGGTAGGCCCCTAACAGGCGTGGGAATTCACGAGTTATTATAAACTTTACCAACTAAATAGACTGCTCTCTCTCTCTCTCTCTCTCTCTCTCACACACACACACACACACACACACACACTCACACACACACTCACTCTCTCTCTCTTTCTCGCTCTGTGTGTGTGTGTGTGTGTGTGTGTGTGTGTGTGTGTGTGTGTGTGTGTGTGTGTGAAAGAGAGAGAGAGAGAGAGAGGTGTCAAAGGTTACTTTAGACTTCAGTGCAGCACAGTACCGTTACCACTGGGACGTGATCATGAGTCTGGCATTGTTCTTGTCGTAGCAAATTGATCACTGGAACGTACGTACGTAAAACGATGAGCAAACTGATTCTTTTTATGCATCAGTTAGCCCTGCGTTCAGAGCGTTAGCTAGGTCTGTTTCAGCATGTGTAACAGTCAAACACAATTTGCATTTATGTTAGATTTTCTTAAAGGCCCCTACTGCACACACATTGAAACATTCTTC
>JAPXFY010000018.1:61386748-61416748 GCA_030674185.1 Monoplex corrugatus | reverse complement strand
GCACGCATACACACACACACACACACACATACACACACACACACGTGTATACAGATTGCATAAAGACATACAATCATCTGTACACTCACTCTCAAGCTGACATTTGAATATTTTGATAAAGACACGAACAATAAAGTAAAGCAAAAAGGCATGAGTGTATCAACCCTGTCTTAAGAAAAGAACCGCACACACTCCTCAGAGAAAATAATTATAATAATAATGATAATAATAGTAATAATTATATTTATAATAATGATGAAAACATCAACAACAGCACAATTAACCCATTGTTTGTTTGCGGTATTATTATATTTATATAACGTCTTATTTATTTATCTAGCTAATACTGCGGTATGTTAAGTCATAGTCTGCAGAATCTGGCTGTGGCATTAGAAAAAAAAAATAGTCATCATTAAAAAGTAATAATTGGGCGGTTGTACGTCCAATCCATTTGTACTTTTGTGCAGTCATTCTCAACTTTTGATTATATAATTCTATATCGTATCTCCGTTTAAGTTTTTTCCTAAAGATGTGCAGATTTGGCATCAGTTTTTCACATTTGCATTGATAAATAAAATATTTTGCGAAAAGCAGAATAATATCAAAAATTTTATCACTTGTAAAAGTTTTGTCAAATCCCAAAATAATCATTTGTTTTGACAGTTTTAAATTGTTAACATTTGTGCAATTTGTCTGTACATACGTTTCAAATTCATTCCAAAATGACTGTATATACTGACAGTCCCAAAGGCAGTGTTGTATACTATCTCTTGCTCGATTGCAAAAATTACACAAATTGCTTTGTACTAAGCCCATTTCTTTGAGTACAACGTTAGTAGCCAGTATTCGATGGATGACTCTTATCTGAAACCATTTAAGTTTAATTTTTTAATGTTCTGTAAGTTTGTAAAGCATCACGTCCAATTAATTTCTTCTCCAAATGTTAAGTCCCATTTATTGCAACAATTTGGACGCTTATCGTCATTGGTTAAAATTTCATAGAATAGTTGTTCCTTTTGTTTGTGAATTAATTGTTTTGTGAAAACATGGAATCAGCTCCGTTTTATTATTAATAATTGGGATGTCAATTTTCTTTAGTCTTTAATTGATTTTATGCAACTGAAATAATTTAAGAAATTCACATGTATGTTGTATTTTTCAGTGAATTCTTCATATGAATAAAAATGACTAGTGTCATAGAGGAGATGTCTGATTTGATAAATACCTTTGTTAATCCAATCAGTATGTTTTACACTATTTATCACAAATTTGATATTATTATTGAAAAATAAGGGTTCTGAGAGAACATCTTCTGAACATTTGGGCTGTATTCTGTATCCAAATATTTCATATATTTTGAAAACATCTTTCCAAAAATCGTTCGTATGATGTTGTCTTGCATATATACTCGGACCATATTGGTTATTTTGTATCATTTTTGGATACAGATGATAAAAAACATATTTCCACTTGTGCTTTGTTTTATGAAGTCTGTTAAGCCATGTTAACTTTAGTCCATTTACAAAGTTGTTGATATTTGTCACACCCAGTCCTCCATCTTTAACATATTTAACTATGGTAGTTCTTTTTATTCTGTCACGTTTCTTGTTCCAGATAAACCTGTAAACCATTTTCTGCAATCGATCAATAATATAGTCAGGTGGGTTAGGCAGCAATAGCCATAGATGAACCAGTTTTGATAAAACTGGTGACTTCAAAACAGCAACTCTGCCCAGGGGAGTTATTAACCGTCTTAGCCATATTGCAAACAAAGCTTTTATTTCTTTAAACTTTTCGTCAAAATTTAACTTTTCACAGCCCTTTAAATCACTGGTAAACCAAATGCCAAGTATTTTGAAACTATCAGGATTCCATACAAATTTGAGGTGTGGCATGAATCTAACGTCACTATTCAACATACTTCCTATCCATACCACAATAGTTTTATCAATATTGATTTTCAACCCTGATTTTTCTCCAAAATCTTCTATAACGATTATGGTTTGTTCGAACGTGTGTCTGTCTCCATTTTGAAAGAGTTCAGGGTCATCTGCATATTGTGCTATTTCATGTTCCATTTCTCCAATGGTGATTCCTTCAATGTTTTCATTTTCTCTGATCATCAGTGCTAAAATTTCAGCACTCAGAATGAACAAATAAGGGGATATAGGGTCTCCCTATCTGCAACCTCGTTTTATTTCAAACCATGCTGATGCATTACCGTTCACTAGAACCGTAGACTTAATGTTATTGTAAAAAACCTCGATCCATTTCTTGATGTCATCAGGAAAACCATATGCAGACAATACCTTGTGCATAAAATTCCAATCAAGAGAATCAAAAGCTTTTTCAAAGTGATACATAATAACAATCCAGGAATTTTTGTTTAAATTACAATAGTTTATCAAATCATAGACAAGTCTAGTATTGCTTCCAATGTATCTATTAGCCATAAATCCAGACTGATCTTCATTTATCAATTTTGGTAGTACCTTTTAATTCTTTCAGAAATGCACGCAGTCGCAATTTTGTAAACAACGTTTAATAAAGATATGGGTCTCCAATTTCTCAAGTATTCTCTTGGTTTATCTCCTTTGGGTATACAAATAATAATGCCTTCTTTCTGAGTGGAGGACATTTCTCCTTTATGGAAACCATCATTTAGAGCTCGCACAGTTAACTCTCCTAAGCGTTTCTTCCAGAAGACTTTAAAAAAACTCTGCTGTAAAACCGTCAGATCCTGGACTTTTATCATTTTCATTTTACTTAGAACATATGTCGCTTCATCGAGAGATATTTCTCCTTCAAGATCAGTAGCTTCCTCTGCTGACAGTGTTGGTAAGTTGTCAACCATCTCAATAATGTTACAGTCGTCTGTTTCTCTTTGTTTGTATAATGTTTCATAAAAACATTTTGTTTCGTTCAAAATATCAAAAGTTTTCTTAATAGTAAGTCCATTTTCCCCCACTATTTTTGTCATTTGTTTTCTAACATAGTTTCTTTTCTCCATTCCACATAAATATTTTGTAATCTTTTCCCCTTCACCAACCCATCTAGCTCGGGAGCGTAGTAATACACCTTCCATTTTTTTACTTCTCAATTCAACCAACTGCTCATTTTTAGTGTGTAGACTGATGAGATCCTCTTCATGTTTATGTAACTTTGCTTCCAGATATTTTATTTCATTTTCTAGGGTGTTTTCAAGTTCCCGGTTTTGTTTCTTTTTCATGGTAGAGTATGCAATTGTTTTACTGCGAATTTCCATGAGTAATACATCCAAAATCAACTGGTCAGTAATTGTAAAATGTATATCTTCAGTTGGGATATTCGGTAAGTTATTTCTTGCATATGGAAGCACTGCATATTGTGCAATGATTTTTTCAATAAGCTCATTTATTTCTTTGACATACTGGGAATCTTTAAAAGCAAACTATTGAATTTCCAGAAGGTACTTTTTTTGCCACCATCGCCTATTTCTATCTCCAAGCTTATCAGTGAATGGTCGGTTCTGTACCCTGGCAAGATATCAGCATCTTTAATAACATTGCATAAGCTTTCTGATACAAGGTATAAATCTAAACGACCCTGTTGGAATGGGTCAAGTCTTCTCCATGTAAAACGCCGAAGTTGAGGATTTAGTTCTCTCCATACATCTACTAGGCAGTGATCTTCAATGATGACTTCCACTTGTTCTTAAGCCTTCATATTGTTCTTGTGTTTATAGTTACAGTAGTCTATACTTGGATCCAGAACTAGATTCCAGTCACCATCAAATATTACATTACATATTTTCATTTCCTTTATTTTTCCATTGATATGTGTGTAAAAATCTGGGCTATCTTTGTTTGGTCCATAGACATTAACTAATAAAATATCCTTGCTCATTGTATATATGTGTACCATCAGAAAATTTCCTTCAGGGTCTTTATACACATTTTTAACTTTGAACTCAAAGTTGTTGTTAAAAAGTATTGCTACCCCTCTTGAGTGTGTATTATGAGAAGAAAAATACGCAGTATACCCCCATTCCGCCATATAATACTTCTCAAGTTTGGGGTCAAAGTGAGTGTCTTGTATCAAGTAGACTGAATGTTGTTTTTGTTTCAAATAGTGAAAAACATCTCTTCTCTTTTGTAGATTACCCAATCCTCTGCAATTCATAGAAGCAAATGACATTTTGTTGGTCATTTTCTTATTTGATCATATGTGATAGCTATCTTCTCCAGGAGTAATTGTTTGTCTGTAACTCCATGATACATAAAGAACAAGTGGATTATAATGCCGCCCGTCTGGTTTGTAGGTCCTCTAAATTTGAACATGTCTCTCCTTTGCTTCACTCACTTCACTGGCTTCCCATCTCAGACAGGATAGATTACAAAATTTCTTCACTGACCTACCATGCTGTCTCTGGCACTGGCCCTGAATACCTCTCTGAACTTGTTCACATTTACACTCCTTCTCGCTCTCTCCGCTCTTCATCTGACACTAGACTTCTCCGCATTCCCTCTGTGAGGACAAAAACTTATGGCCAACGATCTTTCTCTTACCAGGCTCCCACTACGTGGAATACCCTACCAACTCCTCTCAGGCACGCAGAGTCTATTACCTCTTTCAAAACCTCACTCAAAACACATCTGTTCTCGTGCTGACTTCTCCTCTTCGTGGTGCTTCTTCTTTATGCTTATGATATTGACAACCTGCGATTGTGTATGTTGTGTGTGTGTGTGTTTGTGTGTGTGTGTGCGTGCGCGCGCGCGTGCGTGCGTGTGTGTGTGTGTGTGTGTGTGTGTCTGTGTGTCTGTGTGTGTGTGTGTACTTGTAAAGCGCCAGAAGCAATTTTTTGGACTGTGCGCTATATAAATGCTCATTATTATTATTATTATTATTATTACGAAAGGTCTGTTGTTGTTTCATTGCGTAAGTCAGTGTTTGAACTTGAATATTCTGTGGTTTTTGATGTATCTTCTTACTTGTGTAGCTTTGATGGTGGTTGTTTTCTCATTGTATACGTAGTTGTGAACATTTTTTGTTTTGCGAAATGTAAAGCGCTGGTGAGCATGTTTGCATGGAATATGCTCTATATAAATAAACATTATTATTATTATTATTATTATTATTATTATATACACTAAAGTTATCATCAACTCACAAACAGTGATACACAAATCATACCTTTTTATGAACGCTAATAATAAACTAAAAACCATAACAAAAAGATGCATCGGATTCAAATGTCGTGCTTCCATTTTCCATAACTCTTCCGGCATATCAACTGACCCACAGTTGAAACATTCATTCTCACGCTCATTCATGTCTTTCTCGTGAACTTCCTTCTATGACAACTGCACAACACGTATCATCTAACATGACAGAATACGTCATTATAAATATGTACACTATTATAATGAATCATCGTGGTTATTTAAACGATGAACGTACAAATTTCATCGAAAGAAAAAAAAATAGTTAAAAAACAGAAATCACAATCCTTTTTGCTAATTCCTCCCCTTTTTTCCTACAAAACTCCACCCATCCATCCTCAGAGGGTTTTCGTCCTTATTTATTATGTATTTCTTCATTATGATAAAGGAACATTCAGACAGACAGCAGTTAGTTATTTACGTATTATATGTTTTAAACATATTAGTTATTTACGTATTACATGATTTAAACATACGTATTGCCAAAATTGTTGCCACCTACAATTCTGATTATTTCATCATAATATTTTTGTGAGCTTAGATGTGATTAGGACGAAAACATTAATCTCATCAGTAGGCCTATGTTTACCACCAATATTGAAAATAGATTCTTCGTGGATTATTTGCCATTTATTACAGGAATATGTGTATGACAAAATGTATATATGTTTCCTTGTATCAATAAATACAACAAAAACCAGGAAAATAAAAACAAAATCAACACACTGTACAATTTCGTCCATTCTACATTGTGTAAATTATTGTAATGCCATCACTCTTTCCCCTTTTGCGGGAGTCCACCGAACTTTTTGATAAGTTAATCAGTCTTTGTGTCCCACAAACTGCACAATATGCAATTTTGTAGATTATGTATATTTTATTTGATTTTTCCCCATTTAGTCCTTTCACCACCAATCGTCCCGAAATAACAAAGCACTGGGGGGGGGGGGGGGGGGGATTCAGGCAAGATATCGTTCTTATACACCTATGCATAACACGATACATATATTTAGGTATTGGTTCGTACCTGCCACAAAAAACACCATGTTAGCTATATCTTAGTATTCCGTAAGACAGTACTATGTATCAGTAACAACAACCAATGGTTGTTGCAGCAATAGAGATGTCTTTCATCGCATCTTTACGAAGAGTCCTTGAGTACTGTCAACCAAGGCACTCGAATATCAGTAACATTGAAATCAGGTTTACCGTTTCTCTTGATTTTCAGACTAAATGCAGACCTTAAGATCCGGACTAGTGTCAATAATTGTCAATATAGTGAAAGTAATGTTTGCCTACTCCCCGTCTCCGCGTTCAGTGTTCAGGCAAACACGCGCTTGTGCATCTTTACATGCACAATCGAGTGCACGCACACCCACTAAAAACACATGCACGCGCACTTCAGACACTGATTTGTTGTTCAGACCATGGACCATGTAAAGAAGTAAAAAAGGAAAGGACGTTTGAGGGCGTTCGTGGTGAGGGTGGGGGTTGGAATGGACGTGTGGTAGGGTTAAGGTTGAGTTGGGGGGATGGCATGTGTAAACGGGTTGGGAGTGACGGGGGTGATTATACGGGTGGTTGTGTAAGGAATAAGGAAATGGGGGTGGGGGTTGGATATCAAGAACTGGAGCCTGGCACAGAATTGCCGGCCGGAACGTATTGATTGATGTTGACATGTCGATTATGTTTCTTTCTTCAATATTCCACTGTTCGGACGTCGTACATGGGTAGACACACTGGATCATTCCTGGCTCTCTGACAGCAACAGGTCTCCTGTACAAGCTGGTTCTCCTTCCGCTGCTGGGGAGAGACAGGACTGTGATGGCTGTGCATTAGTTGCATCCTTCCCCCTCCGTTCTTTCCTTTGTCTGGGAATGTTTCCACGTCCATTGGCGACTCTGGAGTGGTTGGTGTTTGACTGTCTGTCTGAAGGACGGAGGGGATTGGAGGTCTCCCGGCCGCCAACGGTTGCTGTGGAATCAGCCGCTGCCCGATCCAGAATTTTCAAATTTCCACCAAGCACTTCCATTTTTTTTCCATCTCTGAGAAGAGCAAAAATCTTCCCGTCTCGTGTCCACGTGTTAAGTACTTTTTGGTGCTGTTTGACGGCAGACAGTCTTATATTCAGGTGGGTCAAATCTTCTGTGATTCCTCGTTTAGTACCTTTCAACAGACGTCTTTTCTGAAGTACTTGATCCTTGAACTTTCTGTTGATAAATTTGACAATGATCGATCTAGGCTTATTGCCTCCGTTTCCGACACGGTGGGCGATGCTAATCTGGGAGGAATCTATGTGCCCCAGACCAAGATCATCCTGTATTACAGCCAGTATTTTCTCTTCGCAATCGGCGGCTGTCTCCCGAGCATCATCGGACCTATTCCGTGAAAACGGAGACAATCTCTTCTCCCATACTGTTCGAGATTATTGCGTTCTTCTCTTTCCCTTTCGATTGTGTTTCTTAATAGTTTTATGTCATCTTGTAAATCTTCAATGTTTTCCTCAGCATCTTCTAACTTTTTCTTCAATACATCGTTTTCTTTTTGAAGGGTAAAGATTTCTGACCGGAAGTCTTCGAATTGTTTTGTGATTTGAGCTGACAGATTTTGTTCAGTTGTGTCGATCTTACGATCTAATTTATTTAATGTCTCTGTAAGCTGTTTCTCCATTCGGAAAATGTGTTATATCAAAGAACTTGACGTGCTGTCCCCATCATGTCCACCTTCATCCCTACTTTCTATTGCCTGTCTTTCCTGATTTTCTTCCGTTCCTCCTTCTTCCATATATTCTGTCAATTTGCTCTGCTTGCTGCTTGTTGGTGTGGAGAGCAGATTTGTTTGCTTGCTGTTTTGTTTTCGTGTTTGTGTTGTATCAACAGAGTTACATGAACTGTCTGAACTATTACTTATAGTGATGTCGGCTCGACGTGACTTCGTAGGTTTTGGTGGCGCCATCCTTTAGCAGGTGCTATTTTCTCAAAACACTACGGCACATACACTGCTTACCACACTGCTGAACACACCGATAAACACGCTGCCGCTGGATTCAATATATGTTCACGATCGTGTTCTAAAATTCCTTAGCACTCAGTGTCTATACAATCGTGCGTTATTATTTGGACAGTTTGTTCAGTTTAATTAAGTCTCTGTTGACTTAAACACGTAAACACACAAACCAACACCGGCAGCAAAACATACTATCTGTGCAGTTTATGTCACTGGCCATTCAACACCTGTTTCTTTTCTTCACAGTGTGGAGAGCCCGCAGAAACACGTCCGCTCGCTCGGCTGAACGAAGCTCAAGTCCCGAAGGCAAACTGTTGTTTGATTTGAGTTGTAAGTTTAATCATGTGCTCAGCTGCGGATCTCCCTTTTCTAAAACCTGCCTGGTTCACCGGAATAGCGTTATTTTTATCACAGTAGTGTAAAAGTCTGTTTAATACCAATCTTTCCATTAGTTTGCTCGTGTGGGACGTCAAAGCAATGGGTCTGTAACTGTTTTTATCGGTTTTCGATTTTCCTGCTTTTAATATTGGCACAACTATAGACTTCTGCCAGATTTGTGGTACAGTTCCACTAACCCAGCATTTCTGCAAAAAATTGTGTAGGAAAATAAAGTTTTCCGGGAGATGTTTAATCATTCCAGTCGAAACTGCATCAACACCTACCGAACTCGTTTTATAATAATAATAATTAATAATTACAATATTTATATTGTTTTGTTGTGTAGAGACAGTATTGTGGTTTGTCTTTTTTTTAGATTTTTTTTTAGCTCTTTTAAGGTGATTGGAGAATTAAACCGCAGATCATTCTGAAGTATTGCATCAGTGTAGATTGGGTTGTTATCTTCCATTTCTCTGTGATGTTTGCAGTTAGGAGATAAGCCTTCAACTTTACTGTTTTCGGCAAATACATGTTGATCCACAAAAGTTTCTGCTTTGTCCATGTCTGAAGGAAATGTGTTACATGTTTCAATCATTATCGGACACCTAGACAAGTTGGTTCCATTCCTCATTTCTTTCATTTTCGTCCAGACTTTATGGAAATCTTTGAAATCTGAAATTTCTTTTGTGCAGAATGATGCCCAATAATCTTTTCTTTGCTTCAGCAATGAGTTTGTTACATTGGATGTTAACTTTACGGCTTTTGATATAGATTTTGAATTTCTCCCTTTTATATTGAACTGCTTTCTCACATGTCTCTGTCCACCAAACATTACCCAATCGATTATTCGATCTAGAAGTTTTGAGTTTCGGCTAGAATTGACTCTTGGAATTTAGAAAACATAATGTCTACAGTTTTACTTTCATAATGTCTGTAAACCTGATTAGCAAGAGCAGTTCGAAATAAAGACCAGTCTGCACGCTTGTAATTATATTTTGGGATAATGTCAGGAGAGCTGTCTTTCATCCTGATGTTTTTGTCAGTTATGGTTATGATGATAGGTAGATGATCGCTTCCCAAAGTGTCTTGTGAGTTTCCCAGGTACAGGATGGTACTAATTCTGGTGATATTAGAGACAAATCGATGACTGTCGCCCTGTGTTTGGAGACACCAGGGATCCTAGTGACATTGCTATCATTTAGAATGTAAAGCGAACTATCAACGATATTTTCTACCAAACGATTGTTCGTAACAGTAGAACAGTTCTTTTCCCAAAATGGGGAGTGGGAATTAAAGTCTCAACCTATTAGCCATTTACCACGTTGCTGATCTTGGATCGTGTGCAGCCATTCTTGTTGTGGTCATTTGGACCTGTTGGCAGGTAGACCAACAAAACGTTGATGTTTAAAAAATTACTTAACTGGACAGTGGCAGCACAAGCGTGCAAGTCTTCGCTTGATTTTAAAACTGGGAAAGTAAGTAATCAGTATTGTAACTCTGAGTATATTTATCGCGGTGGATATCTTCTTCCCGTGATTCCCACATTCATATACATGTACTGGAGGATAATAATAATTGGGGAAATTTGGAAGCTTGGTAGTGACAACTTCCATTGACTGTAGAATCAAAACTTCACACCTATCTGATGCCAGGAAATGCTCCAAGTATGCCGAATTGGTGGAACGGGATCTACAATTCCATTGCAAAAACTTGACTTCGGATTGTTGTCGCATTCTGTTATTGGTTAATCTCCAACTTTCTATTAACTGTTATTTATGGTCGATAATAATGAATACTTTGATTTTCTGTGTACAGGAGAAATGGACAGAAAGAAAATTACGAATTACTTAGACTACGAAGTAAAGATAACAAAACTGTAGCAAAACGATAAAAAGAAAATTACAAGTCAACGTATAAATAACTTATAGAGGTGATATTAGATTACAAGGGATAACAAATAACCAACAATCAAAATAACAGCATACACGTCTTCTAATGTGCAGAGTGTACTGTCTGACCGAGTCTTGATAGTCTGACTAAAACCTAGTTTTTATATATTTTCAGCAGAAAAAATGTCAGAGATGAGGAAAAAGTCCTGTGACATGAACGTTAAGAATTGTATATGTAATACTGTTATTTCAAAACACATTACACGGCCACCAAGGTGCGTAGTTGTCAAAATGGTGGACCGTCCTCTAGAGAATCTGGAAAGGAGTAGCTGTGATGATTTTGATCTTGATGTTCTCCTTCGAATCACCCAAAACAGATCTCGAATGTGTCTTCCAAGATTTCCTGCAATAATGCTGGTTCCTCTGGTGGTGGGGTGAATGTCGTTTTTTAGAAATTGTTGAGTGGTACGAAGGTTGTCATGTGATACAAAAGAGATATTTTTCATATCAACAAGTTCAGCAGACAGGAAAGCGTTGAACACATTTCGCTGAACCTCCATTCGTGTCTGCCGTACAGGGGCAACCTTACTAACGACTAGTTTTGATTTTGGATGTTCTTGTGCTATTTGTTTTATGCCTGAAGCGAGATGTTTAGTTGTTGCAGCGAGATCTTTGCTGTTCAATTCATGCACGCCACAACGAAAAATAAACAGTCTGCAGAATCGTCAAATTTGGAAAAGGCCATGTCTAATGTGCTTTTAATGTCATAAGGGTCGTTCACAGGACACGAGTCTCCTTCGGAACCGTAAGATCGTCCCAGTCTTCTTGAGTTGACACTGAAGAGAAGTCTGTACGCACCAGAAACCTGCCTCTGCAGGTGTACCTCAGGATACAGTCCTTGGCCCCTTACTGTTTCTAAACTATATCAACAATATTATTCATGAAATAGAATCAATTAATGATTACTTTACTTGCGGTCGTCACAATCCTCTCTATTCCACATAACAAACCAGACATTCGCGCCATAATTATGAAGTCAAACCTCGCAAAAACTGGAGAAGGGGCTGAACAATGGAAGGTAAAATTTAATGAAAACAAAACAGATTCAATGTAATAAAAACAAAACAGACTTCATTCAGGTGCTGGCATTCAGCACCAAAATACTCAAACCAACGATTATGCACAAACATTTCTGTTATATATATATATATATTTCAAAATAACTTAATGGAAAGAAGAAATAAACGATGCAAAAAGTAACACTTAGTTGCTTGTTTAAGAAGTTATGAACAAACTCTGAGGAGAGAAGGAAAAAAACAGTAGAAACAATGTACAAAAGTATTACCGAACTCTACGACGATGTTACTTGGGATAACTGTGTAACTGCACAGATACACAAATAAAGTAAACAACCTCCATCTAGAAGCATTCAGAATTATCACTGGGGCAATGAGAGGATCAAGCCACCAGACGTTATATGAAGAACCTGGATTACGATCTCTAAAACAAAGAAGAAAAAGATATAGAATGATACAGCATTAAAAGATGGCCAGTTGTCTTGATTCCATAACACCTATGTGATTTCATCCCTATTTTGCCTAAGAAAGAAACGCATACCAGAGACGCAGACCCCTTGAACGCAGTATTCCTCAATAGAGAACACAATGTTATTGTTATTTTTGTTTGAAGCCGAGCCAACTGCGTAAACCCATATTCAACAGGAAAAAAATGAAAATTAAGTACACTATCAATACATTCGTGCACATAATTCAAGACGATGCCCCTAGTGTTGACCACTCCAATTTATCACACAGGGGATTTTGAAAAACACACCTGAATACAAATTTATAAACATAAGCACACTAAAACATGAAAATCGGCCTAAATTACCGAAAATTGCTTCGACGTATCTCACTTCCCTAAAGCCAAACATGCACTTAATACACGTACTCAATTATCAATCCTAGAGAAAGTATGTAAGATTTTATCGAACACAGATCAATAGATCAGCAAGGCAGAAAATGATAGGAAGAAATGACACAAAGCAAAGGAACAAGGCAGAAACAAAGAGAGTGACAGAAAGGAAATTTCTAGCACAGAATGTTCCAGAAGATGGGGATACTGTTTACACTGAAAGAACCCCCGGCATCCCCAAGGGGGAAAAGGAGGTAGACAGAAAAAACAACAACAATGCACTGACAACACTGCGGTACGAACAGAGAAACCATCTGAAAAGACCCAAGCTTTGGCACTCAAATCGAGATAGCTGCAGGAATCTGGTCAACAGTTCTTTAGTCTGGGGCCTCAGTGACTGTTCACGGAGTAATGGCAGTAACAGAAAACACACAAATCACACACACGCACACACACGCAACACACAACACACACACACACACACACACACAACACACACACACACACACACACACACACACACACACACACACAAGGAAAGGGGGAAAAAAGAAAGAATGAAGTGTCCCGAGTGTGATGTACCCTCCTTAAGCAGATTCTGAATCCATACTTTTTCTCTATTTATTCACCAATCTACCTTTTTCTTCCAGGTAACTTAACCTCCTCAAATATCACAGGAGAAACGCAAACCTCGCAACACAAGAGGCGGCACACGTCAGACAGAAACGTACACGACAGATCAGAGAAGACGATGAGCGAGACGCGCGAAAAGCGGGAAGACGGACACTATGAGTGGGGCTGTAAGGAACAGTTAAAAGATGAATGCCACCTGAAATCTTTCACCCTGAACCACCCCAGACCCGACCTTTGGCTTCCAGTCAGGTTGGTTTGTTGTCTGGAGTCTTATCGTGGAGAAGACAAGATACAGACGGGCACACAGAACGATATACAGACAGAAACAGACAAGCGAACAGGCAGGCAGTTATACATGCATGCCTCGGACTTACGACACACAGCCCTATTAAAACTGGAAATGTACAATTACGCCGCCTAATGCCGAGACACGATGTCCCACTGAAGTAGTGTATGGGCGGGCAGAGGACCGATGATATTTCATATAAAGCCGACGTTACATCTTGCAAATATCACAGTTTAGAACTTCACAACATTTCATGCAGAAACCTGACAGCATCACACCAACTCTGCAACAACACGATGCCTCCATCGCGTGCATACATACAGACAAACACACAGAGACAGACAGACAGACAGACAACACACAACACACACACACACACACACACACACACACAACACACACCACACACACACACACACACACACAAACACACACACACACACAAACACACAACACACACATACACACACACACACACACACACACACACACACACACACACATCACACACACACACACACACACACACACACACACACACACACACACACACACACACACACACACACACACACACACACACACAACACACACACACACACACACACACACACACACACACACACAACACACACACACACACACACACACACACACCCCACACACACACACACACACACACACACACACACACACACACACACACACACACACACAAACACACAACACACACACCACACACACACAGTAAATACGGTTAAAAGATGATCCTACAAATGTTTTGGGTTGAAGTTTGGGCGAACTTTTTTTAATCTTTTTTTTTATACGTGTGTAATTGTCACACTGTTCCAACACGCCCATTTCATAGCTTCATTTGGGTCAGGACACTATGTCTTATTGATTTTTCTTAATCCAAGACATTCAAAACAGAAACTAGAAACATAAAAATAAAACGAGAACGCGTATTAACTGACAAGACAAGACAGGCTAAAAGCTTTGGCCAACTGGCCTTTGTCAAACCTACACATAGGATTACAAAGAAATACATACAGCTTTTGGGGGAGGGTTGGGGAACAAAAGGGCTTCCCTGATGTTTCACTGAGTAAGGGAAAATGACGTTATTTTCTTCTGCTAAACGAAGTGTCAGAAGGCAAGCCATCGCCAACACTGACCACTGTTAAAAAAGCCTTAGTACAAGGGATACAGAAGAGCATTCCGATTTTTTCTCGGAAAAGCGTTTGCAAGTAGTTTGTGCCAACATTGTGCAGACGGTATGTCGCTGCACAGTCTGCATATTCTATGTTCGATGCGCGTGCATGCTGGATGTTTTCATGTTTCTGTAAGCCACAGGACACTGACATGGCTTACAGGATCTTTAACCTGAGTACCTACGTGCGTGTACACATGAAGAGGGTTTAGGTATTAACAGGTCTGCACATGTTAACCTAGAAAATCGGAAAAACTCTCTTCCTTTACCCACAAGGTGGGTTGGTACCTGGCATGTTCCAACTGCAGACTTTCCGATTGGAAGTCTGCTGTTTTTCCCACCTGACCATCGCGACCGGCTTCAGGGACGACGATTTCACAGAAAGCCGTTTATTCTCCCCACTTCTTTGTGATGAACATACACTTAATGTTGCACTGCTTTGTCTTGTCTTTGACTGTGATATGAATGATCAGTCTGCAACTGATGTTGTTCGCAATGCTATGGATAACAGATGATAATGTTGTCAGTGCAGCATTCAAGGTTCATACTGCTTACAGCCCAACCGACTACTAGAGCCATATCAGGGCTAACACCACGTTAAAACGACATCATCATTGTCATGTGTACTGCCGCATGGCGTTGGCGATAATGGCCCTCCATATGCATCTATTCCTTGTTGCCGCAACCACATTTTCCACTCTCTGTCCTCAGCCACCCTGCAGGTCCGTCCAACATTTTCTCCCTGGGTCTACCTTGTGTTCTCTTTCCCTCCAGCTTTCCTGTTGTTAAAACGACACCCAGGTTAAAACAAAAACAAAAAACAAAAAATAAAACAAAACAAAAAAAACAAAAAAACCCCAACTAAAACCCGTACTCACCGTTATCCTTGCAAGTCTAATATATCTTTAAAGAATAACATCCTCGTACCTAAGATCATATAGTGCAGCATTAACCTGACAATGCATGGTGACTGTTGAATTTATTTGAATTCATGGTGAATGTTACGTCTGAGCTTAAAACGATCAGGTAATGTGGTGGTGTGCACTGAGCACGGCGCACAAATCCGAGATTCTTTAGTTGGCCCCACAGACATCTAAGATCGTTCTGCCCTGCTGGTTATCAATAGCGTGCACCTTTCCCATTCAGTTGGCGCACGTTTTAGTTCTGCCCTGTTGGTTATCAATAGCGTGCACCGAGCCCCTTCAGTTGGCGCACGTTTTAGTTCTGCCCTGCTGGTTATCAATAGCGTACACCTTTCCCCTTCCCTTCCTCTCTCCACACCCCTTTCAGCCAACAATAGCGAGGCACAGGCGCGCATGGAAATACTCGTTTAGACCTACAGATTGACCTAGATTTCAGTACTTGGTGCTGATCTCAATCATTTTCTACATTGAGTCCCTCTAAAAATCTTGAAAGAACGCAGCAGTCAACACACACACACACACACACACACACACACACACACACACACACACACACACACACACACACACACACACATACAACACACACACACACAAAAACACACACAACACACACACACACACAATGCATGCAATAGTAGGAGGGGAGAGAGAGAGAGAGAGAGATGCGTTCCTCGCGCGAACACACACACACACACACAGACACGCACACACACAGACACGCAACACACAGACACGCACACACACATACACAGACACGCACACACACACACACGCACACACACACATACACACATACACATACACACATGCACACACACGCGCGCGCGCGCGCACACACACACACACACACACACACAAGTGCAGCGCGCCCATGCACATGGCCTAGTTCACCCACAGCCGGTGGCGTGCTTCGGCCGGGCAACAGCTAACACCCGATTTTAGCCAAATTCAAGCCGCCAGAAAAGAGTGAAAACAGAGAACGAACTGCGATTTTAAGAAATTTGAGAAAGTTAAAGTACTGAAGATCACGAATCTGACCATGCCAAAATGGACAAAAACATGTGAAGATTGTAACTTGCACTATACTTACGCCACTACTACGAAAATAATCTCACTTTATACTGAACAAACAACAACCACCTGGAGATACGAGTCAATCATCACATTAGTAATTTCTACTAAAACTCAAAGACAAGGTGATGCATCAAAGTAATGATCACTTCTTCAGAACAATGAGTATTCACAGCACTGAATGCATCCAGGTAAAGTGATGAAAAAATTCTCGATCATTACACAAATTCACAAAACATACAGAAAACCACTATCGGATGCCTTCTTTATCAGTATTGCTGTAGCACAAGACGCGCTTCAGAGATGGATTTTGGTCAAACCTGCCTGGCTAAAAATACCACTTCCAAGCGATGCTGGCTGACAGAAAGGTACCAACTAAAGGGTGTCAGAATGGCTGGGAAAATGCAGCCGTGTGAGTACTATGCCATTATACAATATCCCATATCGACATAAAATTTTTATCAGTGATCGTTTTCGTGTGTGCACGCGCGCGCATGTGTGTGTGTGTGAGCGAGAGCGAGACTGAGATCAAATGCTTTTGTTTCACTGTTAGCATAATAAGTCAAGGAAACTAAAGCTGAGGTGACAAATATTATAAAGGAATATGCAGCACACCATTATAGTGAAAGGACAAGACGATGTCCTTAAGTGAAAGATTTGAGCTGAAAATATCGACAAAGTATTAAGTTTTACTGATGAAAATGCGGTCAAAAACAATAGCGATCACTTCAACAACAAAATCAAAAAGGGAAGGAAAAAGAGGATACATTTATTAAAGAAACACAGTCTATAGAAAATAAGAAAATAAAGACAGCTAAAGATATACAGATGTTGAAGGAAAGCAATGAATAACTGGTTTTATTCTGCGATAAAGTTCTGGAAGATGTCATGTTTCGTTCAAAGGCTAGACGGATAGCAGATGGGGGAGAAATCACAAAAGATCTTTGCATTCTTGGAAAAAAATTATTCATCATCATGTGCAGCATGGCCTTGGCGATCATGGCCCTCCATACAAACCTATCTTTTGGCGATCATGGCCCTCCATACAAACCTATCTTTTGTCGCTACAAGTATATCTCCCTACTCTGTGTCTCCACCCACTCTGCAAAACTAATGCGTTCTGAAATTTATTCTGCCTCATAAAACGTCCTGTAAACGCTGCTTGTCTTCACTGATGTTTTCTTATCTGCTTTTTTCAAGACAGTCTCGTTTTCTTCCGTTGCTGTCCGTGGAACTCTTTAACATTCTTCTTAGAAACCACATTTCAGCTGCCTAAATCTTGTTCTGATTTTGCTTGTTGATTGTCCAGGCTTTGCATCCGTACAACAGTATTGGTTCTACAGAACACTAAAAAAAACCTTTTCCTGATGTTGTTGATCCACCTGTCGGCAATGCCGCTTCAACAAGTTCATTTTACGTGCCATAGATATTCGGTCCAACCATGTCATCTACTTTTTTCCTGTCCCATTTGAGCGATAAAGTATTCTGATTGCAACGTCTTGTGATTTACATTTAGCCCTGGCTCTGTGGCATTCAACATAAAAGCTGTCAATTTCGTCCTCAGTACTTGTATATGTCAGTGCATATACTTGGGCGATGTCGATATCAAACTATAATGGTCTGCATTCCAACCTAGCTGGTAAAACACGGTCGACTATGGCCCAGTATCCTTTGACAGACTTTGACTTGTCATTGTCCATCATAAGTATTAAAATTTTATGGTTGGCCTGATGTTATCATGCCTGCACCCTTCCATCTTACTTCTAACCCTAAAATACTTTCTATTTTGACGTTTTCTAGTTTTCCCTTCTGGAGCATTGTTTTAACATTTCATGTTGCAGAAAAAAAAAAATCGCTTCGTCAGTAAATTAATGATAGAAAATTATGAAGTTAGATGGCAATTAAATTAAAGATCCAATTAGTGATGACATAAGTTTTATAGTCAACTTTATGGATCAAAATCCAAATGCTGATCACTGTGAAATAAAATGACATTAAATGAGATCTCTCAACTGCCACCAAAACGTAGGGGTCTCTTAGTGGAGGACTCGCCTAAGAAGAAGCAAGGTTTGCTTTACAGCATATGCACAATGGAAAAAGCCCAGGAATGGAAGGTTTGGGCGCAGAGTTTTGAAAAGGGCCTGTTGGAAACATCTAGGTCCCTTTACATGTACAGTTAGGATAATGAATACTGTGTATAGAGACTGCAGCAATACTTGACAACGTGTATCCTCTCAAGCAGACAAACCACAGGCGTTTACAAATATAATTTTTTATAAAGCACTACCAGAGCTGATTTGCGACAATCAAATAGGATTCATTGCTAACAGACTGAATCAGAACAATTACCAGATTTATTGTTATGTCGAGATTTTGAGAAAGATTTTGACTCTACTGACTAGCACATCATATTTAAAGATTTTAGTGCATATGGGGTGTAATTATGGTAAACACAGCTGGACAAAAATGTTCAAAAAATTATGTTATAATTAATGGTGAATGTACACTATGGTTTCACATAAAAAAAAAGCTGCAGATAATCCTATGGTCCTATACATCTAGTTTAATCGCAGAAAAAAAAATTAGCGACTCAGAAAAACAAAATACAAACAGAATTTCGAAATTTCTATCACTAATTTAAAACACAAAATTTCTCAATTTGCAGACGATATACAGTTGATAAAAAATGGACACATGATCTTGTTTGAACAATCAATCTAACTAGTTACTAAACGTGTCAATGTTTTTGATTAATACAAAGATACAGGTAAACAATAAGCAGTTTGGCTAGAAGAAAAATTGTTTTAAGTTATACATGAATTTAAAATTAAAAATTGAAATGGAATTTGAAGCGGTTCAAATGACTGGGAGTTTAGTTTACTCAACAAGACTTGAAGGTAATGTGAACAAAATTATCACTGAGAGGTGCTCTTAAGGTAAAGCATTATATGTAATTTGATCAAAACGAAGTGTTCCGCCTGTTGAGAGAACAGCGGTTTCAAAATCCTAGGTTTTATCTGAAATCGTATACCTCTGAAAGTCATCGTCTGGTGATTTTATTGGAAAACTTCACAATCCGTGATACTGGTTTGCATTAAAACGAAAAAACAGGATCGGATTAACAGAAAGACAGCAGTTAAAAACTAAAGAAAGAGGGATTGGAAACCGGACTAGTAAATCTTAAAATTCACTTGAAAAATTTCTTAAATAAGTAGGTTTCAAAACACAAACCACAAATAGAAAATCTTTGTGTGTGAGTGTTACCTATGTTTTAATCATTCAGAATGTCACGGTTTAAGTTTAAATAAACACGAAGAATAACAACGACGCTTTGGATATGCAATTTTGTCATAAAATAGATTTAAAAGCCTATCAATCGCATTGCACTTTGTGGGAAAAAAACAATGGGGAGTTATTATGAGGAACAAATTTTTCAAACAAAATATAGCATACATATTGATTTCCTTATTTCTGTATAAAGAAAAGCGACACAGAAGGACATTCAACGAAATTAATGGATCATTGCAAACGACTCTTCCTCTGAAAAACTCGACTATATTCACAAACGTATTGGACTATCTGTATCATACCTCGTATCAAGTGACAGCTAGTTAAAAGTTTGCTCAATACGTTATGAGAAGTTCATGGCACAGTCGCATAGAAAATTGTCTTTTAAAAAAGTTATTGTTATTGTTGTTAAAGCTCAGCCGACTGCGTAGAACCATATCAGGGCTATAACCGCTTCAAAACATACAAAACTTCAACAGGAAAAAAAGAAAATTAAGTACACATATGATTGCATTCGCACACATAAGCCAAGGACATGCTCCTGGCGCTGACCACTCCGTCCAACTTATCGCACAGGAAATTTAAAAAACAAACCTGAATACAAATTTAAGCATACCTAAGGGCACCAAAACATATACAAAAAGGGGCACAAATTATCTAAATTTGCTTCCGCATATCTCACTTCCCTAAAGACAAAGATACATTTACTGCATGTACCCAATTATCAATCGTAAGAAAAAATACGTAAGACTTTCTCAAACACATACAGGTGAATGGACCAGCAAGGCAGAAAATGATAGGAAGATGTGACAGAAAGCAAAGGAACAAGGTAGATAGAGAATGACAGAAAGAGGAAAATTTATACTGAAAGAGCCCCCGCATCCCCACAGGGGGAAGATAGTAAAGTAGAGAGGAGAAAGAGACGAGACTAATACTAGTAACAGTGTGGCTTGAAGAGATTAACTTTTTAGGGCTCCCTTGTTAGAGGACAAAGATCGCAAATGGCGAATATCCGAGGGAAGCGCGTTCCACTGTGGTAGTACACAGAAGAAATATGACTGTTGGTCTGATGATGACCGGAGCTGTCTTCAAAGAGTATAATTGTCAGGAAATCAAATATTAACAGGGGTTGTTGGGGGGAGGGGGGGGGGGAGTGAGAAACTGAAGTGTACCCAGGCTCTGATTGGGAGCAAATGAAATTAGTAAACAAGGGCTGAACATCAGTATATTTGCCAGCCTTCAAAACAAGGCTTGCAGCAGAATTGTAGCTTGGCCAGAATGTGCTACTGCGGGCAGCCAGGAGGTAAAGAATTGCAATAAACTGGACAGGATAAATGCACAGATCAGTGTTCTGGCTGAGCGAGTGGTAAGGCATGGGCGGATAGAATTGTTTCCAGTTTGCATGTAATAAGATTTCCAAGCGAGACACCCATTCAGATTTTAAGCCCAACGTACAGACATCCTTTACCCACTGTAAAGACACCCGCTACATGTACCAGAAGAACAAGAAAACCAATGTAAGCGCGTATTTGACAAAACAAGACAAAACAAGCGCTTGTTTTTGCCTTGTTTTGTCAAATACGCGCTTACATTGGTTTTCTTGTTCTTTGGTTCCTGTTTGCTTGGGCGCGGGCAGTCGCACTTGTTTTGGATCTTGTATTATACCCGCTACATGTTAAACGTGTCAGCGAGTCCGCCAGAAATAAAAACAAGATGACCATGCCATTCCAACACTACATGTATTATGACAGAAAAATCATTACAGACAATCCCGATTTCTTACTTTCATGATCATCGTGATCTTGCGGCAGCATCAGGTACAATCGGTCTTGAAGTGAAGCAAGGACAGTAATACAACTGTCACAAGAGTGATAACTGTGTGTGAAGACGTGTCAAAAGGTCCTGAGCGTGTCTTGTTCAAGCATCTTCCTCAAAATCTGCACTTTTTTCTTTTATTTCTTTCTTTTTTTTTTTTTTTTTTGTATATATATATTTTTTTTTTCGGGGGGGGGGGGGGGTCTCCCTGTGACTTTGGTCTTGGTGCCATGACTTCAAAACTTTATGTATTCGCGACTCCTCAATGGTCTACACCTTTGGCCCGAATCAGGTAAAAATTCACTCTGAACGGGTGATAAAAGTTTGTTAACACACACACGCACGCACGCACGCCCACACACACCACACACCACACACACACACACACACACCACACACACCCCACGCACGCACGCACACACACACACACACACACACACACACACACACAACACACACACAGAATCAATAAATAAAATGAAGTAAGATCAAATGAAATACAGGATAATAAACACAACAGTGACTGTGCCTGATCATAAATATTCGTTTTTCTTTTTTTCTTTTCTTTTTATTTCATGTATTTACTATTTCATGATTTTTCTTTTTGCTGTTGTGTTTGTCAAGTGGTGCCATCCAAACTTGTACGTGTTCTGGCGACTGTTCTGGGCCATCTATCATGTGGGCTGGATCATCTACGACTGGGTGCAGAATGCCAGGTACATACCCCGTCCAGCCACCTGGCCCATCTACCTGACCAGCTGGGCCTTCTCCCTCCTCACCATCAACACCGTCATCCTGGCTATCGTCCAGATCTATGTGACGTGTTCTCGCCCAAAGTACCGTCAAGGTAAGAGAAATTGGGGGACTAACCTCATCCTACCCACCAGTTTTCAGTGTTAATCCTTAAAATCCCTCACCCTATGCACCAGCTTTCTGTGTTAACCTTTAGACTCCCTTACCCTATCCACAGCTTTCTGTTAACCCTTTGACTCCCTCACCCTATGCACCAGCTTTCTTTTAGTCCTTTGACTCCCTCACCCTAGCCAACAGCTTCCTGTTAAGCCTTTGATTCCCTCGCTCCATCCAGCAGTTCCTGCTAACCTTCTGACTTCCTCACCCTTATCAGTTTCCTGCAAATCATCTGATTCCCTGACCCTATCCAACAGCTTCCTGTTAACCCTTTGGCTCCCTTCACCCTACCCAACAGCTTCTTGTTAATTTTTTTTGACTGCTCTACCCTGTCTACCAGCTTCCTGTTCATCCTTTGGCTTCCATACAATATCCATCAGCTTCCTGTTAACCCTCATCATATCCACCAGTTTCCCGTTAAATTTAACTCCCTTATTCTATCTATCGTTTCCTATTAATCTTTTGACTCCCTCACCCTATCCATCAGCTTTTTGTTAATCGTTTGACTTCATCATCCCAGCCAATAGCTTTCATTTAACCCTTAGACTCCCTCACCCCATCCGCTAGCTTCCATCAGTTTCTTGTTCACCCCTGACTCCTTCACCCTATTCAAACATCTCTGTGAACCCTTAGACTCCTTGATCCTATCCAACAGCTTTCTGTTAATCCTTTTACTCCCTAACCTTATCCACCAGCTTCCTGTTAACCCTCTGACTCCCTCACCATATCCAACATTTTCTGTTAGCCCTCCAGACTTCCTTACCCTATCCATCAGCTTCCACAAGCTTCACATTAACCCTTTGACTCCCTCATCTTACAAATAGCTTACTGTGAACTATGACTCTCACCCTATTCAACAGCTTTTTGTTACCCCTTTGACTCCCTCACTCTATCCAGCTGCTTCCTGTTAGCCTTCGAGTCCTTCAACCTATTCCACAGCTTCCTTAATCCCTTCGACTCCCTCGGTCTATCCAATAACTTCCTGTTAACTCTTTTGACTCTCTCATCCTCTACAATTAGATTCCCGTTCACCCTTCGACTCCCTTGGTCTATCCACAACTTGATCGTTCACCTTCCGACCTTGTTATCAACCTTCTTGTTAACTCTTTTGACTCTCTCATCCTTTACAAGAGATTCCCGTTCACCCTTCGACTCCCTCGCCCTATTCAAGAGCTTCCTGTTGATCCTTTAAACCCCCCCCCCCTATCCATCAGCTTGGTCAACTTGTTAACTCCCTCACGCTATGCAACAGCTTCCTTCTAATCTAACCCTTTGATTCCCCAAAGAAAATAGAGAAGTCTGTCATCGCTTTTTCCTGCTTTGCAAACAGGACCAGGTAACCTCAAAACAATACGACTGCACGAGCAAATCACTAAATTCAGTTCTAAATACGAACGTAAGCTTTTAACCTGTTGTTGTTATTGCTATTTAAAGCCCAGCCGACTGTGTAGACTCATATCAGAGCTTTAACCCCTTCAAAACATACAAAACGGGGGAAAAAAAGGAAAATTAAGTACACATATCAATGCGCACATAATCTAAGGACATACCCCTGGCGTTGACTACTCCGTTCAGTTTATCGCACAGGGGATTTAAAAAACACCTGAATACAAATTTAAGCATACCTAAAGACACCAACACATATCTAAAAAACGGGCCTAAGTTACCTTACAATGCTTCGACATATCTCACCTCCCTAGAGACAAATATTCACTTAACACATGTACCCAATTATCAATCCTAAGAAAAAGTAGCAAGACTTCATCGAACACATACAGGTGAAAGGACCATCAAGGCAGAAAATGATAGGAAGAAATGACAGAAAGCAAAGGAACAAAGCAGAAACAAGGAGTGACAGAAAGAAGGACATTTCTAGCACAGAATTTCCAGAAGGTGGGGATAACATTTATACTAAAAGAGCCCCTGGCATCCCCACGGGGGTGGGGGAGGGGAGGAGGGCTTTTAGCCTAAGCACTGAGAAAGTCAATAACCGGTGCACTGCATGATGAAAAAAAAAAGTTTTTATCAACCTCTGCCCGTCATTTTTTGGGGACACTTACACCGATCTTAACGCCCGTAAACGACTACTGCATGGTGTGAAATGCAAACATATACGTACAGTATAACGTTTATAAGATTTAAACATTTTTATTAGCCGAAATGTAGGTTTATTAAAGCATCTGCAATGCAGTAGACGAACAATTGATGCCCTTTTTTCACGATCACTGCCATACCCAACCTCTTAATGGATACCTTGCTTACCGTTTCTGAGCATAAACAACGGTGTGCTTTGGAAAAGGAGTTACGTTGCCACAGGTTTCAGCTCAAAGAATGGAATTAAAACTTGAAACGATCGAAAAATAACAGAGAGAGAGAGAGGGAGGGAATCTTTCGGGTTATTCTATTCAGCATTGTATCAGATTTACACCGGCTGTGGGTGAACTAGGCCATGTGCATGGGCGCGCTGCACTTGTGTGTTGTTGTGTTGTGTGTGTGTGTGTGTGTGCGCGCGCGCGCGCGCGTGTGTGCATGTGTGTATGTGTGTGTGTGTATGTGTGTGTGTGTATGTGTGTGTGTGTGCGTGTCTGTGTGTGTGGTGCATGTGTGTATGTGTGTGTGTGTATGTGTGTGTGCGTGTGTGTGTGTGTGCGTGTCTGTGTGTGTGTGTATGTGTGTGTGCGTGTGTGTGTGTGTGGTCGGTGTCTGTGTGTGTGTGTTGTGTGTGTGTGTGTGTGTGTGTGTGTGTGTGTGTGTGTGTGTGTTCGCGCGAGGAACGCATCTTTCTCTCTCTATCTCCTCTCTCTCTCCCCTCCCACTATTGCATGCATTGTGTGTGTTGTGTGTGTGTGTGTGTGTGTGTGTGTGTGTGTGTGTGTGTGTGTGTGTGTGTGTGTGTGTGTGTGTGTATGTATGTGTGTGTGTGTGTGTGTGTTGTGTGTGTGTTGTGTTGTGTTGTGTTGTGTTGTGTTGTGTTGTGTTGTGTTGTGTGTGTGTGTGTGTGTGTGTGTGTGTTCTCTCTCTCTCTCTTTCTTTCTTTTTCTCTCTCTCTCACTCTGAGTGTGTGTTTGTGTGTATGTGTGTGTGTGTGTGTGTGCGTGCCTGTGTGTGTGTGCTTGTGTGTGTCTACACACGCGCATATACGTGTGTTTATATGTGTGTGCGCAGGGGAGAAGACTCCATGGTACCTGAAGCTAAGCTGGCTTTCGTATACAGTGGCAACTGACGCCGCCCTGATGATCACTCTTCTCTTCTTTTTCTTCCTCTTTGATGGTACGTATTAACCGTTGTATTAATTTCCAGAAACGTACGAGAATAAAATGAGAACACGTATCTCATTAAAAAGATAATAAAACACAAGTCAACCACACCTTTTCAGCCAACCGGTCTTTGCCAAACGTACACAAAAAGATGATGATTGATATGTATGACGCCCAAGTCTTGATATACAAATCAAATGAACGCGCACTATATCATCATTTTCAAACACTTTTATTCACAGTAACAGATGCACATTGGAAATAGCTGGCAGAATCGGCCAAGCCAAAACAGCATTCAAGAAGATGACAAGCATTCTTACCAACAAATGCCTATCAATTAACATCAGAAGGAGAGTCCTTGAACGTTATATAGAACCAATACTGTTGTACGGATGCGAGGCGTGGGCAGTCAGCAAGCAAAGCCAGAGCAAGATTGAGGCAGCCGAGATGTGGTTTCTCAGAAGAATGTTGAGAGTTCCATGGACAGCAAAGAAAACAAACGAGACAGTCTTGATGGAGGCAGACACAAGTAGATCACTCATAAGGAAGATTAGGAAAAGACAAGCAACATTTATAGGCCATTTTATGAGGAAGGGGGATTTGGAGCAACTGGTCACAACGGGAAAGCTGGAGGGAAGGAGAGCACCAGGTAGACCCAGGGAGAGAATGCTGGACGGACTTGCAGAGTGGCTGGGGATGAGGAGGGTGGGGAGATGTTGGGGGCAACGAGAGATAGAGATGGTTGGAAGCCCATGGTCGCCAACGCCATGCAGCAGGGCACCTGATGATGATGATGATGAACAAAAACTTAAAGGAACAAAGCACATCTATACTGAAGGGGGAGGAGGAGGACAGGAGGGAAGCGGGACTAAGGGTGGGCGTGTAGAGGGGGAAACAAATGTGACCTGCCAGCTCGAAATCAGTCTTAACTAGCATTTGGGGCATTTTGAGATATACATATCACTGGAAAGTGTACATTCTGCTGATTATTTTGGTACTTGAATAAAGCTTGTACTCAAAAAAATGTAGAAGTTATGTATGTTTAAAAGTCATTAAGTTGTATGACGGCCATTTTGAGAAAACGGCCTGTAAAGTTTTTGTGTGCTCTCCTACACATTTTCCATAAATTTCTTTATTTGGTGGTTTTGACTCAGTTTGTTTCTAATTTTAGCTGTAATTATCTGAAAGGTGCATCAAAGAGCTTTCTGTCAGTATATTAATGTGGGGGTTCTGTACAGGTTACGGTTCGCAATAAAGGACAAAAATAGGTACTTTTGATAGGAAATTGCGTTCTTTCTGCTGCGATCAGTGCATTAAAATAGCATTTTAAATTGATTAGTTGTTGTTTTTTTCAAGAAAAAATTTCTGTGGTGGATAGATTATAGTCTACAGAAATCAATTTTGAGAAAAAGTCAAAACACCCCAGATAGATTCTCAGTCACCTTTTCAGCTCCTAGTGCTGTTCGACTGACTGCGAGTTAAGATTGATTTCGTGGTGGGAGGTCACAAATACATAACATCTTAAGACAAAAACAACAACAACTCCTCTGATGTTTCGCTGAGCTGGACAAAAATGACAACGGGCATGTGGCCAAAAACGTGCGTCTGTTTTGTTTTTATTAAAGGACGATTTTATTGTTTACTTGTTCATTCATATATTCCTGACTGACATTCCGTTCCACAAGTTTTGACGAGCATGTGGCCAAAGTCTTTTATTGACAACGTCAAAGTGGTGAAAGTGAAATGAAAATTAAGGGAGATGTGAACATTTTATTGAAAGATTGGGTGACTTTGCACCTACAACGTACGGTTAAAATACGTGTTTTCATTCGACTTTAGCGTATTTCTGGCTTCAGATTTGCTACATGAAATAAGGAATAATATTCCTTTCCCTTCCCTCCCTTCTCCCATATAATATATGTATAGCAATCACACTACCACTCTTTTCCTTCTGCTGCTTCGTAACCACCTCTCTCTCTCTTCTTCTCTCTCTCTCTCACACACTACACACTCACACAACACACACACACACACACACACACACACACACACCAACACACACACACACTCTCTTCTCCACACACACACACACACACACCACACACACACACATTCACCACACACATTCACACACACACACAGCACAACACACACACCTCTCTCTCTCTCTCACACACACAAACACACACCACAACATTCACACACCACACACACACACACACACACACACACACACACACACACACACACACACACACACACACACACATTCACACACACAAAGTCAAAAAGAAGAAGAAGAAGACAACGAACTACAAATGATGGCAGCGACGCTGATGCAGGTGAGACTACTATTACTACATCTAGTATTTTCAGCTACTGATACTAGTTTCACTACTTCTGCTATGACTAATGCTATTACTGCTGCTACTGCTGTTAATGCTACCAATCATCAAGAATATTAAATCAATAGAAAATATCATAAAATCTTCTCCTCCCACCTTTGTCTTTTTCACTCACACTCGCAGACGTACATATGCACGTCACAAATTCTCTCTTCCATTCTCACTTTGAGATACACCACATGCAGAAAAAAAAATGTATGGCGCAAGATTATGGCGACATGCGTTCTGCAGGGAGGACCCTCATTTCATGCGGAAAAATTCCATTGGAACAACAACAAAATCCAAGTCAATCAATTCATTATCATGCTTATTATTATCATCATTATCTTTGTTTCCTCATTTCAGGCACGGATTCCCTCACCCTGATCAGTGGAATCGAACACGCGGGCAACACGGCCTATGTCCTCATAGACCTGTTCGTCACCGCTATGCCACTACGTCTGCTGCACGTTGTGTACAGCATGATCTACGGTGCCACCTTCGTCATCTTCTCCGCCATCTACTGGGCTGCTGGCGGAGTCAACCTGTTCGGAGAGCCATACATATATGAGGCTATGGACTGGAGCCAGCCCAAGAAGACACTTCCGTTGACCTTCGGAACGGTCTTTATCGCAGTTCCGGTCGTCCATTTCGTGTTCTGGCTGCTGCATCTGCTGCGAATAGGCCTGGCGCGTTGCTGTTGTAAGGATGGCCAGAACAGTCGGATTCAATCCACTGTGAACACTGCGTAGTTGGAGACTAAGAGAGAAGGGAAGAAAAACGAACAGACCATTCCGGTTGATAAACCTGACGCTTGTGATCTGTTTTACTTAACTGATCTTTTTTACATTTAACTCTTGCGCATGTGGGTCTTTGTTAGCGGTATCTGATGCTTTGCACGAAAAAAAAGATATATTTCGCTTTGAACCAATCGTTTTCTAACACTGAGATGTGGAGAAGAAGAAAAAAGATTCGGATTATGCACATATTTTTGTTATTTGATGTTTTACGCATATTGCATTCATTTTGATGAAATTTTTTAGTATCTCAGTCGTAGAAAAATTTCTATGTATTTGATGTTGATTTTAACTTCAAAAAAAAAAATTTAGGGGATGGGATATCTTATAAATCGGTTGACCACAGAAACATATGAAGAGCTGAGTTTTGTGGGGATGAACAGGAGGAAGGGCGTAAAAAAGGATAGTCTTTACTTCCAAAGGTAACAGAGAAATCGAAAGTGTCTAATCTAAATGAACAAATATTAATGTATACTACATATGCATATGTCATTACACACAAACAAATACAGACAAAACATGATGAAAATGTTAAATCACAGAACACGCAAGATAAATCGCAGAGTGTATTATAGAATTGCATTAATCGGTTAATGAAAAAAAAAGTGGTGAACAATGGAAGGACAAGGGAAGTAAGTCACGGTATAGGAGGAGAAGGAGCAGGATGTTGTGAGGCTGGCAACAGTCAGACTAAATTCACTATGAAGTAAGAGGGATGTGTGAGGTGGCAACATCAGAATCACTAGAGTGTAGAGTGATGTTGTGAGGCTGGCAACAGTCAGACTAAATTCACTATGATAAGAGGGATGTTGTAGGCTTGCACAGTCAGAAAATTCATTGAGTGTAAAGAGCTGATGTTGTGAGGCTGGCAACAGTCAGACTAAATTCACTATGAAGTGTAAGAGTGGATGTTGTGAGGCTGGCAACAGTCAGACTAAATTCACTATGAAGTGTAAAAGCTGGATGTTGTGAGGCTGGCAACAGTCAGACTAAATTCACTATGAAGTGTAAAGAGCTGGATGTTGTGAGGCTGGCAACA
>JAPXFY010000018.1:61351748-61381748 GCA_030674185.1 Monoplex corrugatus | reverse complement strand
CGAAGAAATGTCCGAAATCGTATCTGAAACTTTCGTTTTCGTTAAAGGAATACCGCCGCGACCAGGAGATGATAAATACTATCTTTCTGAGATAAAATCTCCTTTTGTGACGTTGCTGATAGTGATAGATCATCTCGGAGGTCAGTTTGTTGAAAAGTCTGTCAACCCCATAGTAATTTGTGATTATGTTTGCTCTGGACATGAAACAAGTTCTTGCAGTTTGTATCGAAAATCACAACTGGCTTGCTTTTTACACACGGATGAGGAATACAACAATGTTTATACAGAGAAACTGTGTCTATTTATTTTGACTTTAGGAGACATTATTTTGTGCACCATCATCACCATGTGTCCTGCCGCATGGCGTTGGCGATCACGACCCTCCAAACAAATTCATCCTTTGTCGCTGAAAGTACATCTCCCACCTCTCTGTCTTCATCCACTCTGCATGTCCGTCCAATATTTCTCCCTGGGTCTAACATTTTTCAAATTCCACTTCAAGGATTTGCGAAACGATTTATTTCTGTCACAACTCAATATCAGGTTGCTCCAGTGAGGACTTAACAATGAACCTCAGCAAATATTTGCACTACAGTGGCTCAGGATGTCAAATTTATTGTGTGAAAGTTATGAAGCTGTTTACAGGAAGTGTGCCTTTTTGATGTTTCACATTTGACTTAAAAATGAAGAAATAACCATGACGTGACTTTCCTGCTTGCTTTTAGGACTGATTTTTACGTGTGTTTTTTATTGTATTCATGTCTATAGTTGTATGAAACTGGATGTCATTGTTCTTGCCATGTCCGTATTGAATATGTCACAACTGACACCTGACCATTCTTTCAAGTGGTAAAGGTACAAAAGACAAACTGATTACTTCTGTTTGTTTTTCTTTAAATGACATGTCAGTGTTTTATGCTCCTTAGCAGGTATAGTGGATGTTTGCATTGATGTCACAGTATGCAAAGACATGAGCTGTTGTCAGATGTGATGGTGGACATGAAAACTATCCTCATTCCTCATTTATGAACTGACAGAAACCCACTGTTTATACATCATCTTTGTAACATCATCCATGTTTCATGAAAACCCAGTTTCACGATCCTTGTCGCCATCTGTACATTAGCATTTTCCATGTCAGCATCACAACTGACTTTTCACTGGGTGACTTGACAGTTTGCCGTTATACCAGAAAAACTGCTACGCAAATTATCTTTTCCTTCATGTTTTCGCGCAAGCAAATGGATTAACTGTAAAAAATGCAGAAATGTTCATCCGCTTTTGAAATTCTAGGGCCTATGTCGCTGGGTCTTTTTGTTTGTTTTGTTTGTTTTTTGTGCACAACCTTTAACCTTTAAACACCATATATATATATACATGTATATATTACATAATACATGAAATTACATACATACATGTATATATGTGTGTATGCATAAAATATATAATATATTATATATGTATATATATATATATAATACATACATACATACATACATACATACCATACATACAATACATACACAATGTGATGAAAGGCCTGGCCTTTTCTAAAATTTAGCTTTAATGTACACGTGTATGAGTCTTTTTTAGTAACATTTCTATAACATCTTTTAGTCAGATTTTATCCAAGTGAAGGTAACGAACTCGTGTCGACACACATTTATTCTTTCAATGTTCCCCGCGAGACCGTTGGCAAGAGCAGGCAACTCAAGTCGCCGTCATAAATTATTATCTCCCTTTGGTCGTGTCCTTGCTGGATCAAAAGTCATGCCCGCAAACTGATTTTGTTTTGTTATTGTTGTTTTAAAGGAATAACAGCTACTTTCTTAAGCCAGAGGTCCCTTAAAGTCGAGGGTTCAAATGGCACACAGATTATTTTTCCTTCTTGCTCAACTAGACCATCAGGGTGGTATGTGTGTTAGTCTTTCAAATGCCACGATAACGTTAGTTCCCGTGTACAGCATACGCTTGGAGCACATTTTAAGAAGAAGAAGAAAGAAAAAAAAGAAGGAGGAAGAGGAGGAGAAGAAGAAGAAGAGAAAAAAGAAAGAACAAGAACAAGAAGAAATAGAAGAAAAAGAAGAAGAAAACATAACAGCAGATATGATGTTCAGTCCGGCAAAGTCTTTTCAAGACAATCCACACCAAACCAAACCAGGGAGACAGACAGACAGACAGAGACACAGAGAGAGACAGAGAGAGAGAGAGAGAGACAGAGAGAGAGAGAGAGAGAGACAGAGAGACAGAGACAGAGAGAAGAGAGAGAGGAAGAAGAAGAAGAAAAAAGGGCGCGCTAGACTGTAGCAACACTGTCTCCTCAAGGACAACCGGTCCGAGTTTCACCAAGTAAATCCATTGTAACAAGGAAAAAAAATTAAATACAAATAAACATTTTCTGTCATACCAATGAGGCAACATCATTCATTGATTAAGATACTGTATTATACATCACGTCATTATGATGAGAATGGAAACAATAGTGACGATGATTGGGATTCCACTTTGTGTTGAAACTGTGTGACAGGGCTGTGCTCTATGCTTATTTTCATAACCTATTCTGTTGTCAACCAGGCCCCAGGGATACATACACCTGAAGCACTGGTTAGGAAAGCTGAGCAACACTCTACAATGATGCACCCTAAAGTGGATGAAACTCGACCGTGTGGTTCCAATATTCCCAACGAGCTAGCAGCTTGCTCATGTCTAGATAAAAGCGAATTAAGGCCGACAGCAGGGATTCGAACCACTGACTTCACAGACAGTGGTCAGTTGCACTGACTACTTCGCCACGTTAACTGGTCGCATGTCCATTGCTTAGGGAGTATCACTGATCATAGCAAGACATTTAGACTTTCATAACACACCCTGACATCAATCAGGCCCGACAGATAAAGACACCTGCAGTGTTGGTCAGAAAATTTGAGGAACACCCTCAATTAGGCTACTTATTGGTAAAGTTGATGAGGCTTGACTGTGTTGGTCCCAGTTTTGAAAACTGGCCCACAGTATGAGCCGGTCAAGACCATAAATAAATAAATAAATAAATAAAACAAATAAATAAATAAATAGATAAATAGATAAACAAATATATAAACAAATAAATAAATCCTACAACAATTTCGCAGTTTTCCACATTATTTCAAGTTCGAGGTTTGGTCTTTCTGAACAGAATTTCTTATTCCGATCCTGATTCTATGTCTGAGACAATCAATGGGTACCGCCCGATTGTCAGTGAAGACATCTTACCCTAACCCTTTGACTCCGCACCCTGTCCACCAATTGCAAAAACTTAACCCTTTGACTGCCTCACCCTATCCACCAACTTTCTGCAGAAGCTGGTGGATAGGGTGAGGGAGTCAAAGGGTTGAATTTTTGCTTTATTGTCATGGCTGGCAATGCTGGAAGCTGATGGACAGGGTCTGAGAGTCAAAGGGTTAACGCTAGGATCCTGGTCTTATTAATGCCTTCATTTGTATACTTAACAGTCATTCGCCGTTTTCTCCAGTCATTTCCTCCAACTCCGTGAAACAGCAGGGAAGATTTCTTTTCTTGTTGTTGTTTTCTTCCTAACTTTTGTGTGTTTGCACGTACTTAAATCGTCATATGTACAGTGAAACCTCCAAGGAATGAAACACTGTACATATGTATATGTTGTTCATATGTCAACAATATTTTTTTTCGCTATTGTATGAATTGATATCACTTTCTGTTACGGCACTGTTTCTTGATGTCAATTAAATTTTACAGCACAATAACAACAACAATAAAATTCAATAAACAAAACAAAAACTACAGACCACTATTCACACACACACACACACACACACACACACACACACACACACACACACACACACACACACACACAACACACACACACAACACACACACACACACACAGACATGACAGTTTTATGTCTTGCCCTCTGGGCTCTGCTCACCCCAAACCATTCTACTACCCCAGTGTCTCTTTCACGGGCACACACACATATGCAACATTTAGATTTGATGTACATAATCCGTTCAATTGTTTGCATGATCATAGAACAGTCTAGGTCTACATGATCTCTCTTTGTCCTCCTCTTTTCAATCAGAAAATATGTCTGAAATCTCCCAGGCGAGGGCTGGTTGTAAAAAAAAAAACAAAACAAAAAAAAAACAAAAAAACAAAAAACAATCTGCTTATCTACTGCCCTTGCAAATAAATAGATGTTATAAAAAGTTTTGTTTATTTGTTTCTGTTATCTTCTGAGTACGCTTGTAAAACAAATAAACAAATGTTATAAAAAAGTTGTTTCTTTGTTATCTTTTGTGTACGCTTGACAAACAAAACAAAATTACACCTGTCATGTTTTGTCAGTTAAACGCACGTTCTTATTGTGTTTTTGTGGGTTCTGGTTCCTATTGACTTTCAGAACGCTGGCAGTCACTTTGATTCTTAATCAAAGCACACATACGCACACACACACACACGCGCGCGCGCGCACACACGCACACACACGCACGCACACGCACGCAACACACACACAACAGAGAGAGAGAGAGAGAGAGAGAGAGAGAGAGAGAAAACACACAAAGAGTGGGGTGTCTTCATATTAATTACTATCAATTACATTATTATGGCAAGGCAGTCGGTAGGCTAGCGAACTTGGGATGGCATATTTAGAACAGATCAGTCTGTAAACAAACGGTATCACAAAGGGAATCTGGGAACAGTTTCAGCCTGGGATCTATCCAGAGTGTTCACACTTATCTTTTCTACAGGCATGTTTAAACGCAGCGAAACGCTATGTCTGCCTCCCAGATCTGATCTGTTTTAAGCGTCTTAGCAAGATTGCTAAGACACCAGTTGATGAGGGCTGCTTGGCGTCTGTTGGTTATTTGCGTACGGAAGAGGTAAGCTGATGTCTGTTTTGGTGTATTGAACAAGGTGGGTGCTTGTCTTTGTAAACCGTAAGCATGCGTTCTGACAACTGTATATCGTACATGTCCACAGACAGTCGCTAAACACTTGTCACTCCCTCACCCTATCCATCAGGTTTCTGCAGGGAGTGATAGAATTAAATGTTTGACGTGTATCATCAAATACTCACAGAGCACAACCACGCCAAAATCAGCAGGATAGCAGGTATTAGATACAACTGTTGCCACCAGTCTGCACGACAGGCTTTGTTAGACCTGCAAGTGAAGTAAACGTGTCGTTCTAAAACGTCAAGGAGGGTGGTGTGAGCCCCTAAGGCAGCAACCCCAACAGCTGTATGTCCTTGACGGTCGCGTGCCTTGATGTCCGATCCAGCATGCAAGAGCAAGAGACAGAGGTCTGTATGACCGTGGAGAGCAGCAAGATGAAGCGCCGTTCTGCCCTGCTTATCCCCCCTGTTCATGTCCACTGTTCTTGCCGCCAGCACCGCTACAGTGGACGTATACCCATTACGGATGGCTGTGTGCAAGGCTGTTTCACCGTTCTCATCCACAGCATCTCCATCTGCACCATTGCTCAGCAGCATGGCAGCCAGGACTGCATGATCGCTGCCACAGGCCAGATGAAGAGGGCATTGTCTGTGATTGTCCATAACGTTAACTTTACATCCATGCTGCAACAGTCGGTCAGCAATGGTGACGTGGCCACGAGCTGCAGCAAAGTGTAAGGGCGTTCTTCCACTTTCATCACGACAGTTGACGTCTTCTTTCTTGTCAAGAAGAGTCTGCACAGAGGTCAGGTCGTTGTTCTTGCACGCGGTAAACAGGTCAGTCAGATGCCGGGTACAGTTGGTCTCCACGGGCAGACAATGTTCACAGGCCTGTTGAAAATCTTTTGAAGAAGAAAACCCATTTATGTTTCTATCGTCCTTGACTGTGTGAACACTGTGCTGACAGTACCAACATGTACTTGCAGTAGGTTTTTCTGAACAACTCAAAGAACTACATCTGCCCTCAGTCGATGCAGGATGACCCACAGTTTCCAAGCCAACATCCAGGCCCTGTGAACTACACTCATTTTGTCTTTGATTGCATTTAACCATCGGGTCCTGGTCATTCATTTGTTCAGTACAGTCATTCTTATCCTTGTGTGACCTTTGTAGACTTCCGACTGTCACTTCCTCATTCACAGCTTTTGCATGCCGGTATTTCATTTGTTTGTAACGAATGAGTGAAATAACATCAGTCTGATTGTTCTCAAAGGCAATGTCTAATGCAGATTTTCCATCGTTATTTCGTGTTTCAATGCTGCTGCCAATATCCAACAATATTTTCACGGCGTCCGGATTACCAAGTGCACATGCAATGTGTAAGGGAGTGTCGCCATCAGTATTCATGGCATGAATGCTTAATCCACAGGCTAACAGCTGGTATATACCATATTTGTCCATTTCATGCTGGACTGCCAGGTGAAGAAGAGAGTTTCCTGACCAGTCCAGTCTGTGCAAGTCTACGCCATGCTGGATGAAAACAGCAAGCAGCTCGGAGCCCTTTTTGATGAACTCGTCAAAGGGGCAGATCCCATTGTAGTTTTCAGCATAGATGTCACATCCCTTGTCTAACAAGAACCCAGTAACTTTTGTTCGGAAAACATTTTGTGATTTGATAGCAGTGAGTAACGGTGTTGCTCCCTCCAAGTCCCTCACTTCAAGGTTGCAGTCTGAAAATGAAAGCTGCACGACATACCGCACAACGTCTTCACTGCAAAACTGGCAGGCAAGATGTAGAGCAGTGGCTCCTGTACTCGTTCTCAGATCTTTCTTGGCTATGTGCAGGAGAACAGTCTTCTGGATGAACTCATTCTGGGAGTACGTCAGAGCTAAGTCCACCGGCGATATACCATACTGATCAGTGTGAAACACACTGGCGCCATGGTTCAACAACAGTTTGAGAATGTCAGTCTGGTTCTGTTCCTGGGACTTAGTTCTGTCCCCAAGGACATAGTGCAGCGCAGTTTGGTCAGCATGGTCCGTGTGGTTCACGGCAGCTTTGTGTTCCAGCAACATGTTCACGATGTTAACGTGTCCCTTCCAGCAAGCCACGTGGAGGGGAGATAACCCCTTTTCAGCTTTATTCACTGGTGTACCATGCTCAAGAAGAATTTGGACTATAGAGCTGTGACCACTTTCACAGGCTACATCCAGCGGGCTCTGCCCTTCGTCATTCTGAATACTGATGATGTCCAACAAGCATTTTGTCAGCAAACATTTGATGACATCAACAAATCCTTGACGACAAGCTACATGAAGCACAGTATCCCCGTTTGAGTCTTGGACTTCAGTCGCTCCGTTTACTTCACCATCAAGCATATCCTGCACCTGCCTTACGTCTCCCCTCCGGCAGGCAGCAAACAGACACGCAGACTTCGTCTTCTGCTGTCTGTCTGTTTGTTTCTTCTGAACTTCTCCAGTAAACAGATGGCTAGGATTGTGACCTTTGCCGAGGCTGTTTGCATACTGCTTACATGTCATTGGAAAGAAACAGCCACTGGCATCCTTTTCAAGAATCTCCTCAACGTCAGCTGGAGGAATTGTCTTTCCTTTCCTTTCCACGTGTTTCTGAAGGATTTCTGTCTTCTCGTCGTTCGTGAGGGGCATGGACGACATATCCAGTACTGCATGGAACAAACTTTCGTCGCTGTTTCCACAAAAATTGAGAATCAAACTCTGCCTGTTGAAAACCTCTGCCAGAACGTGGTCGTTCACTGCCACAATAACCAAAGACATCCCGTCTTCAGTGAAGGCTTGCAGAGTCCGGAAACTTTCATTCCACTTCTGGAAGCAGCGGTCGTCTATTTCCTCTCTCCCCAAGACATGATCCAACAGAATTATCTGTTTTCTGTGTCCATCTCGCCCAGCGTGTAGACGCCATTCTTCATAGCTCTTTACTATGAGGGGCGAGTAGTTCTGTTCTGCATAGCTGTGCATCAGGGCGTGGGCCAGGGAGGACTTGCCACAGGCTGGAGGGCCCGTAAGGACCAGGACACCATGGGACGACAACAACTGTAGGGCCTGTCTGTGGGACTGGGTGACCACGTAAACGTCCACAGTGCTGTCCATTTCCAATCTGCTTTGGCCTGGAACAAAGGCAAAGGTAGGTTCATTACTCTGATGTCATAGGGAAATAAGTTGGTAGAGGCCACAGTTTTTGTTGCGGCCATCATTATGAGGGCGGAACCTACATCTTCTTTTTTGCTGCTTTATTTTCCCCAAATACAGGTTTTCATTCAAAAGAGGTAGATCAGAGGCCGCACACACAAAGTTTTTCTTGGACCAGATGGGTACCCATTCAGTTAACTGAATGGAAGATCTACCTCCATGCCAATCTAGCGAAACAAGCACATATTTTACTACTCGTGTTGCGGTTTTGGAACCAAAAACATATGAAAATAGAAGAGGAAGACATGAGGCCATGAATTAAAGCTTGCAAAATCCTACCACCAAATGAACATGAAAACGATACTGTGTGGACGCTGGTATCCCAAGAAACTAGAGGTTCCGAAAAATTCCAGTTTTTCTTTTTTCTTAAACACTCCCATTTTTCTCAGAAGCTTGCATGCATGTTGTTTTGTCCACACTGTGCACTTAAAAACAGGCGATTATTTCATATCTTGTGTGTGTTGTGTGTGTGTGTGTTGGTGTGTGTGTGTGTGTGTGTGTGTGTGTGTGTGTGTGTGTGTGTGTGTGTGTGTGTGTGTGTGTGTGTGTGTGTGTGTGTGTGTGTGTGTGGGTGGGCGCGCGCGCGTGCGTGCGATGCGACGAAATACAACACAACACAACACAACACAAACAACAATACAATACAATACAATTGTAATATAATATAATACAATACAATACAACACGATCCAATGGAATACAAGATGGTAAAATTCAATTCTTCTTTATTAATCTAAATTTGGAAATTAAAGAAAGAAGAACTCACAGGGTTTGCGACAGTCTCAGAGAATCTATCAGATAGAAACAAATTTGAGCAGATCGCACATCATTTAATGAGTCCTTATAGACAAAACTTTAAACTTTGATACCTTCAATACAAGCCGTAGCGCAGCTGGGGGCGGCAGCAGTAGAAGAAGAAGCATCATGATAATGGAGATGGTTGACAACGTTTCGCTGGTGTAGCACGTGACTAGTCACCTGATGAACGTCGCCGTTGTGCACGTGCTTGTGGGTCACGCGCTGGTCGTGCACGTGGTTGTGGGTGATGTTCATCTCACCGCCCACGTTGATCTGTCCACTCAGTGTCAGCTGACCTGTTGGGGAAAGTGGTCAAGATGTTCCAACAATCTCCTTACAGATGAAGTTTTTGCTTCTCGTGTTGTTAAATACAAATATTGTACTTCTCATGATCACTGTGACCTTGAAGAAGCACAAAATGAAACCAAACTTACCGTGAAGCGAGAACAATGGTAGACAGCCACAACCGTGAAAACAGAATATAACTGATGTCAGAAGTTCTTGAGAAAAGTGCTGTTCACATATATTCCACAAAAAGCGCCGAGTTTTGGCATGTTTTGGTTCCATGTGATCTTGATCTTGGCCCCCACGACGTCCAAACTTATACATTCGAAACTCCTCAATATTGGATCAATACCTTTGACCCACAGTTGGTTAAAGCCACGGCAGGATTATATAAATCGCCGTGTGCCAGAGATGTCTGCTTCATTTCTCACCCTTGTAACAGCAGGCATCACATCTCTCCAACGTTTTCTCTAGTAGTTCGATGCAGAAGCAACAGCACAATTTCATATTTGGTAGAATGGTAGCTATTATTACCTCCTAAGATTTCGTTAAATGTGGCATTAATGGAAATTGTTATGGCAAATCGATAGAAACATTTCAAATCAGGGCAGATTTGAACAGCGATGGGTGGAGCTAGTGTCTGGCGCGCGCGTCCCACCTGGTACTACGGACCTAAAAATAAATTAGGTCTGTGTCGCTTTTCTGCAGCCGCATCACTGCTGGCTTATCACTGTTAGTTGCAGTTTGACCATACTATAACTGTACGGCCTACCCATGTACATGTGTGAATACGTGTGGAACCCTTATAGTGCCCCACTCTGCAATAACGCGAGCATAGCGCGCACGCGGGGATGAAAATCTGTGAAATAACTCTTCTCATCCAATCCGTCCGATAGGATACCGGGCCAGAAACAGCTGAGAAAATCTTGCTAACAGATCAAGGAAACACACAGAGACAGACGTCTTTTTCTTTCTAAGGTCAATACAAAACAACCTCTCTTAAAAAAAAGGGGGTGGGGTTTTGGAGGTGGGGAAGGTTCTAAAAAACCCAGGAGCAATGACAGCACAGTGCATCACCAGTTATGCAGCTTTTCCATTACTATGATAAGGGCAGAGTGCATCACCAGTTGCACAAAACCTTTCCATTATTATGATAAGGACAGAGTGCATCACCAGTTATGCAAACTTTTCCATTATTATGATAAGGACAGAGTGCATCACCAGTTATGCAAACCTTTCCATTATTATGATAAGGACAGAATGCATCACCAGTTATGCAAACCTTTCTATTATTATGATAAGGGTAGATTGCATCAACAGTTATGCAAACCTTTCTATTATTATGATAAGGACAGATTGCATCAACAGTTATGCAAACCTTTCCATTATTATGATAAGGGTAGATTGCATCAACAGTTATGCAAACCTTTCTATTATTATGATAAGGGTAGATTGCATCAACGGTTATGCAAATCTTTCCATTATTATGATAAGGGTAGATTGCATCAACAGTTATGCAAACCTTTCCATTATTATGCTCAGGGAAGAGTGCATCACCAGTTATGCAGCTTTCCATTATTACGATAAAGGTAGATTGCATCAACAGTTATGCAAACCTTTCCATTATTATGATAAGGACAGAGTGCATCACCAGTTATGCAAACCTTTCCATTGTTATGCTCAGGGAAGAGTGCATCACCAGTTATGCAGCCTTTCCATTATTATGATAAGGGAAGTGTGCATCACCAGTTATGCAAACCTTTCCATTATTATGGTAAGGACAGAGTGCATCACCAGTTATTTATTACAATATTACAATATTTATATAGCGCAAAATCTTGATAAAATCAAATCTAAGCGCTGAAACACACACACACGCACGCACGCACGCACGCACACACACACACGCACGCACGCACGCACACACACGCACCCACGCACACACACACACACACACACACACACACACACACACGGCTATAAATGGGGAGAAAGAATAAAAACAATGGAAAATTATAGAGAGCATATTATATACAATTATATATTGCAATGTGATTCCCCTCCGAGTGGAGACAGGCTGCAGAGGGGATTGAGTGAAGTCAGGATTTTATGCAGAGGAAAAAAGGTGAGTTTTGAGAGCGGACTTGAAGGAGACAAAAGTAGGTTGCTGACGGACTGAGAGGAAGTTTGTTCCAGGAGAGCGGACCAGAAACAGAGAAGGCTCGTGGACCATAGGTATTGAGCTTAGTGCGTGGAAAGCGAAAAGTCAGAGGATCGGAGGCAGAGCGGAGGGTACGTGAGGGAACATAGATCTCAAGTAGGCTTGACAGGTAATCGGGGGCGTTATTGAGGCTTTTGTAGCACATGGTGTCTAGTTTGTACTGTATGCGCTTTGATACAGGGAGCCAGTGAAGTTGTGCCAGGAGAGAAGATATGTGGTCAGCTTTTTTCTTTTTGAGTACAAGGCGTGCAGCATTGTTTTGAATGCGCTGTAGGATGTGAGTGGTGGAGGCAGGAAGACCGGACAGGAGTGAATTGCAATAGTCAATGCGAGACATTATGAAGGAGAGAACGAGTTTTGCAGTTGTTTCCACAGAGAGATACTTCCTGATCAGGCTTATACGATGGAGGTGATAGTAGCAAGATCTGGCAGTTTGAGAAACAAAGTTGTTCATGGAGAGGGTAGAGTCAATGCAGACACCAAGGTTTTTAGCTGAATCAGAAATTGGGACTGATGTGTTACATAATGGGAGAGAAAGAGGAGGCAGCTGAGAAAGTTTCTGACGGGTGCCAATGAGGATAGCTTCTGTCTTGTCATCATTTAGCTGAAGTTTGTTGTATGTCATCCAATTTTTGATGTCCGAGTAACACTCAGTGGTGCGAGTCAGGAGGCGCTGTATATTGTCAGGTGAGTCACTGTCTTGAAGTTGGGTGTCATCAGCATAGAAGTGGTGTTTTATAGAGTGGGAGTTGATGATGGTGGACAGGGGGGAGGTGTAAAGAGTGAAAAGAACAGGGCCAAGGACAGATCCTTGTGGAACACCACAGGTCAGGTATGCAGGTTGAGAGTACGTGCCATTGATGAGAACAGTTTGTTTTCTGTTTGATAGATAAGAAGTGAACCAGGAGAGAGCAATGTCAGAGATGCCAAAAGTATGATGAAGTCTAGAAAGGAGAATACCATGATGAATGGTATCAAAGGCTGCAGACAGATCAAGGAGTGTGAGGAGAGAGACTTTGCCAGTATCAGTTGCAAGGAGGAGATTGTTGAGAATGTGTAGCAGGGCAGTTTCAGTGCTATGGCACTGGCGGTAGGCTGACTGGAAAGGATTGAGGAGATTGTTGGCAGACAGGTGAGAGTTCAGTTGGTTGAGGACAACTTTTTCAAGGAGATTTGACAAGAAAGAGAGATTAGAGATAGGCCGGTAATTTTTCAGTTCATTTGGGTCTAAATTGTATTTCTTGAGGAGAGGGTGAACAATAGCAGACTTGAAAGAATCTGGGACAGTTCCAGTTTGGAGAGAAGTGTTGATGATGTCAGTGATGAATGGGAGGAGAGTAGGGAGACAGTCAGAGTAGACAGCTTTCCATTATTACGATAAGGGCAATGTGCATCACCATTTATGCAGCCTTTCCATTATTACGATAAGGGCAATGTGCATCACCATTTATGCAGCCTTTCCATTATTACGATAAGGGCAGTGTGCATCACCATTTATGCAAACCTTTCCATTATTATGATAAGGACAGAGTGCATCACCAGTTATGCAAACTTTTCTATTATTATGATAAGGACAGAGTGCATCACCAGTTATGCAAACCTTTCCATTATTATGATAAGGACAGAGTGCATCACCAGTTATGCAAACCTTTCTATTATTATGATAGGGACAGAGTGCATCACCAGTTATGCAAACCTTTCTATTATTATGATAAGGACAGAGTGCATCATCAGTTATGCAGCCCTTTCCATCTCGCATACCCATGGGATTATTTTTAAACGTCCGTCGACATAATATGTCTTTCATTCTCGAAGCGTTACTCTGTCCAGTAAAGTTGCCCCGCAAATCACCAGTAGGACCAGTTAGTGGCTTTACTCGTTTGGCTCTTCTTCGGTCCCACTTGTGTCTCGGGAAGGGGGAACCTGCCTCACAGGCAACAGCAGGTTTTTGTGTATCACCAATGCTCAAGTTTGTGCTCTGGGTACTTCTATCCCGCCACACTGTCCCACTGACCATAGGGAATGCAAGAGCCCAATCATAATCCTGAGGACGAAGTGACAGACAGATAGACAAAACGACAGACAGCGAGACTGACAGACTGACAGAGACCGACACCCACCCAGCCAAACAGACAAGACAGCCTGTCAGTAACACGGACAAACAGTCAGCCAGACAGAGAGATAGACTGATTAGACAGATATAGGCAGATTGATAGACAGACACACAGTCAGATAGGGAGGTAGATAGATAGATAAACCGACCGACCGACAGAGACAGACAGACAGACAGATAGATAGATAGATAGATATAGATAGATAGATAGATAGATAGATTGATTGATAGATAGATAGATAGATAGATAGATTGATAGATAGATAGATAGATAGATAGATAGATAGATTGATAGATAGATAGATAGATAGATAGATAGATTGATAGATAGATAGATAGATAGATAGATAGATAGATAGGTAGATAGATAGATAGATAGATAGATAGGTAGATAGATAGATAGAGAGATAGATAGATAGATAGATAGATAGATAGATAGATAGATAGATAGATAGGCTGGATCAGAAAGACAGAGAGAATCTTTTACATCTTCAGACAGTTTCAAGAATGGTTAAACCATATTAATAATCTCTACTTCTCTGAAGCGCACGCGCGCGCGCGCGCACACACACACACACACACACACACATACACACATATTATTGCACGCACCAATTGATATAAAACAGGCTTATTCATCTAGTAATGCAATTATTATTCATTTATTTATTAAAGATAATGGGAAAACCGGCAACGTGTTATTTCCTTCTTGTACGAAAATGCACTTTATGGCAGATCTAACATTCATGAGTCTGAGACAAAGAGCACGAGGAAACAGCTTCATACATCCTGAGCACTTCAAACATAAAACCAATGAGTATCTATAGGTGTTCTAAATCAGTACCCTGGTGAGCACGCAGGAACTGATTCTGGCATTTGTGAATGTTTGCTCGGTTTGGTCAGGTTACCGACTACGACAAGTGGTCCAAGACCATTCTTCAGAATACCCTGGAAGAAGGCCGTCGCTGATGTCAAGGAAGACCTGGGTGGCAAACGTCAAAGACTGGACAACCTCAGCATGCCTGAACTGCTGTTGCTACACCACATTGTTACAGATGGATTGTTATTGTTGTTTAAGGCCCAGCCGACTGAGTAGAGCCACATCAGGACTATAACCGCTTCAAAACAGACAACTTTAACAGGAAAAAAAAAAAAGAAAGAAAATTAAGTACACATATCAATGCATTCGCGCATAGAATCTAAGGACATGCCCCTGGCGTTGACCACTCCGTCCAATTTATCGCACAGGGTTTAAAAAAAACACATCTGAATACAAATTTAAGCATATCTAAGGACACCAAAACATATACAAAAACAGGCATAAATTACCTAAAACTGCTTCCGCATATCTCACCTCCCTAGAGCAAAAATGCACTTAATACATGTACCCAATTATCAATCCTAAGAAAATGTTCGTAAAGCTTCAACGAACACATACAGGTGAATGGACAAGCAAGGCAGAAAATGATAGGAAGAAATGGCAGAAAGCAAACGAACAAGGCAGAAACAAAGAGAGTGACAGAAAAGAGGTAATTTCTAGCACAGAATTTCGAGAAGGTGGGGATGTCATTCATACTGAGGATCTCGTCTGCTATAGTATCGCATCAATCTCCCTCCATCTCACGCCCACCAACGACTGTACTGAATACGGGCGTTAGAACATAACGACGACGATGAAATTAACCCTTTGACTCCCGCACCCTATCCACCGCCATCATGCACTGTCAAACATGCTAGCAAAGCAAAAACTGAACCCTTTGACTCTCTCACCCTGTCCATCATCTTCCTGCAGGAAGCTGGTGGATATGGTGAGGGAGTCAAAGGGTTAAGTTTTTTGCAGTTGTTGGATAAGGTGTGGGAGTCAAAGGGTTGAGAGTCGGTTCTGAAGCATGACACTACACACGCTCACCTTGTCGTTGGATGGCCTGGCTCACTGTCTGGTCCAGGTCCCTGGGACCCATGTCTAAAGTTTGCACCCCTGTCTGAACTTCCCCCGGCGTCTCCATGCTTCCTGTGCCGCAATAGCTGGCCGTCTCTGTGTTCTCTCTCTCTCGCTCAAAGAATCATCCGTCTTAACTCTTGACGAAGTTCAAGGAGCCATGCTGAAACAGATTAATTACTTAATACATGAGAAGGTGGTCAAAACCAACTCACAACGATCAACTTTTCATAAGCGGCACATTTTCCTGTTTTGCAGCCGAGATGTGGTTTCTCAAAAGAATGTTGAGAGTTCCATGGACAGCAAAGAAAACAAACGAGACAGTCTTGATGGAGGCAGAAACAAGTAGATCACTCATAAGGAAGATTAGGAAAAGACAAGCAACATTTATAGGCCATTTTTTTATGAGGAAGGGAGATTTGGAGCACCTGGTCACAACGGGAAAGCTGGAGGGAAAGAGAGCACCAGGTAGACCCAGGGAGAGAGTGCTGGACGGACTTGCAGAGTGACTGGGGATGAGGAGGGTGGGGGAGATGCTAGGGGCAACGAGAGATAGAGATGGTTGGAAGTCCATGGTCGCCAACGCCATGCGGCAGGGCACCTGATGATGATGATGATGATGATGATGATTGTTTAAAACTAGCCGACCGCGTAGAGCCATATCAAGGCTATGACCATCTCAAAACATACACAACACTTCTGATAAAAAAACAAACAAACAAACAAAAACAAACAAACAAACAAACAAACAAACAAAAACGGAAAGGAAAATTAGGAACACATATCAATGCAATTGCGCACATAATCTAAGGATGAGCCCCTGGCGTTGACCATTCCGCCAAATTTACCACCAGGAGGCTTAAAAAACAAACCTGAATAAAACTGTAATTGTAATTAAGGACACTAAAACACACAAAAAATTTGACCTAAATTACATACAATCATTGTTATTGTTATCGTCGTTTAAAGCCCGCCAACGGCGTAGAGCCATATCAGGATTAACATACAATTAGAAATCACATTTTCTTCAGAGCAAAACATGCTGTTGATACATGTATGTACCCAGTTATCAATCCTAACACAAAGTACCGTACGAAGACTTCATAGAACCCATACAGCTGACTGGACCGGCAAGGCAGAAAGTGATAGAAAGAGATGACAGAAAGCAAAGGAGCAAGGCAAAAACAAGAGAGTAACAGTAGTAGTAGTAGAGTATATAGGGACTGCTTTAAATGGCTAGCTGCGGCCTATTACGTCCTCTTTCTCATATTCTAATACAGGTTTAAAATGCGCATTTTTTTTGTTTGCATAAGCCTAATCAGCCTTAATCATCAAATCGATGAAAAGTTCTTTAAATTTGGAATTTCGTCCAAAAAACAGAAAGAAAAAAATGACACAAATTCCAAAAGTAGAGGAATAATGTTTACACTGAAGAAGTCCCCGGCATCCTCAAAGGGGCGGTTGGTGCAGATATACAACTCCTGTCTACCAATTTACTTACATAGGTCTGCGCGATTTCGATTCTGGATCAAGAAAAACTCGCACGCTGTGTGTATGTTGTGTTGTGTTGTGTTGTGTTGTGTTGTGTTTGTTGTGTGTGTGTGTGTGTTGTGTGTGTGTGTGTGTGTGTGTGTGTGTGTGTGTGTGTGTGTGTGTGTGTGTGTGTGTGTGTGTGTGTGTGTGTGTGTGTGTGCAGCGCGTGTGTATACACATTTCCGTCAAGTGGATGAAACAGATTCGCTGTGTGGTCCCAGTCTTCCCAGCGAGCCCACGGTACGCTTAACTGACCTATTGACTCCTGCATTCTATCCATCAGATACTACAGAAACTGGTGGATAGGGTAAGGAAAATCAAGAGGTTCAGTTTTTGCAGTTGATGGATATGGTGCAGTAGTCAAAGGGGTTAACCTAAGTAAGAGTCAGTCAGGGCCGAAAAAATCCAAGTTTTGCTATGATGGAATTCAAACCTACGATCTCCCAGCCAGTGGTCAGCTATGCTTACCACTTTAATAGCCACGTTGACTGGTCAGAGTTAAGTTAGTTGGCCAGTTAGTTTGATTCTCTTCTTAACCTGTTTCCTCAATCATTAAACAATATAGAAGGACTATACTTGTTGTCTTTAACAGAGAGATGGAATAATATGTTCTTCAAATAATAATAATGATAATGACAATGACATTAATTATGGTGCTTTATTTTCCAACAGTAACAGTCATTGACTCAAAGATAGCTGCGGACAATATGTGTTGTTCTTTAACAGAGAGATGGAATAATATGTTCTTCAAATAATAACAATAATAATGACAATGACGATAATTATGCTATTTTACAATGACGATAATTATGCTGTTTTATTTTCCAACAGTAACAATCACTGAATAAAAGCCTTTTTCCGAACTTGCTGTTACTAGTCCATTTACATACATTTGTTTTATGGCTACAAATACAACACAAGAAAAATGCAACAGTAAATCTGTAACATAAATCACATACAAATCAAGACAAAAAAAAGATAGAGGAGGAAGAGGAGGAGAAGGGTGAGGAAGAAGAAGAATATGAAGAAGAGCAGCGTGACATTGAGAGAGAAAAAAAAAAGTTTATTTGTATAGCGCATATTCCATATAAAAACATGCTCACCAGCGCTTTACATTTCGCAAGAAGGGCAAAAAGTGGATTAAAAAAATGTTCACAATTACATACACAATAAGATAACAACAAACATTAAACTATACAAGTAAGAAGACACATAAGAAACCACAGAATATTAAAATTTAAACACAGACTTATGTAATGAAGAAAGATTAACAGAGTTTTTCATATGAATAAAGAGGCATGCTGTGTTTATATATTGCTGCGTGTGTGTGCTTGCGTACGTGTGTGTGTGTGTGTTGTGTGTGTGTACGTGTGTGTGTGCTGCGTGTGCGTTGCTGTGCGCGTGTGTGTATGTAAGAATGTGTGTGTGTGTGTGTGTGTGTGTGTGTGTGTGTGTGTGTGTGTGTGTGTGTGTGAGTGTGTGTGAGTGTATGTGCGTGTGCTATGTTTGCATTAGTATACAGACCTTTGTGTATACATGTATCATAATAAGGGAACAGCAGATAATTCGCAGCCTCTGTTCTCTTCAAAATCAGAGGCAACGGAGACAAAGTACTTGCATTAACTCTTTGACCCCCGCACCCTATTCACCAACAGCTAAAAAATTAACCCTTTGATTCCCTCACCCTATATACCAACTTCATGCAGGAAGCTGGGGGGGAATCAAAGGGTTAATTTTTTGCATAGCTGCATGGTTGACACTGCAGGATGCTAGTGAACAGAGTGCTGGTGTCAAAGGATTAATGCAGACCTATCAGTCAAGAAGACATCATACGGTACACTGCAAAGTCTGTGGTCCCTTCTCTGCATACTGATATACCCAAAGACATTATTAAAGAAAAAAAAAAGAAAAGAAAAAAAAAAGCTCAGTGGGATAGAGCACGATACCGAAAACGTAGAGGTGGTGGGATCCATCTTCCATAAGGATTGCGTTTTGCTATTTATAATGTGTTCGATATAACCCCACCCATACATGACTGTGAGTCCCCTTTAGCTCAGTGGAACAGAGCGCCATACTGAAAACGCTGAGGTATTGATTGGATCGGTCACGTTTTAAGCTGACGGGCTGGGTCTGTTAATACAACTGTGGACTCAAGATCTGGGTGAGTCGAGTTCAATACCAGCCTCCAACATAAAAATTGGCTCTTTGCTACGGTGTCACCTTCATTCAGTAGCGTTTCGATAACGATTCCCGCCCCTCTCCTCATCCGCCCCCCAAAAGGTTCTCGCCCCACCCTCACCCGCCCACCCCCTTCCACTTTCCAGTTTCAGGACCTTTTTAGGAACTAGTGTTTTTGCACACGTTCAAAGAGTCTGCTAGAGTATCACCACCAAACAAGGTTGCCACTGCATATGGAATTGCCCGAACGCGGAGAATACCTTTTCAACAAATTCAACTGATACGAGCTGATCTAAGCATTCACGATTTACCGTTACCTATTATTAGCACATCTTACCGATAAGATTTTCCAATGGTAAAAGCATAATATTTTTCCCAGCACAACAATCGAAACGATAGAGTAACTATGTACTGATCAACTGACATTATACTGATCAATCGACATTACATTAGAACTGAAACTGAAGGAAAACTGTAATCCAAGGCCATATGTTCACTACTGCCGCTTTCTTTTCGGGAAAATCCGAAAGAAAGAAAAAAGCGCCAAGTGTGCATTTTTACCATGCAGCAAAATGTTATATTTTCCCTTACCTTTTCATCTGAGAACATAATTGATGTCATTTAGATGAAGGTTTTCCATAATATCACAGCACATTCATCTGTCCGAAATGACGATTACTCAGTGGTCACTTGAGAGTCGAAAGCACCTTCATTCCACACCGTTAAAACAATTACATCAGCAGGTGCATTCATATCCGTTGGGTATTACGTGTTACTATTTATACCTATCGTCACATTTCCGCCCCTGGGGATGAGGGGAATTTACTCTGCTGCTTCCGATATGCATGTCGTGTGCTCACATCGATGGAGCAGATAAAAGTAAAGCTTTTGAATCAAAGTCTATTGAAGAAATACCCTAGCCCGGCCTCCTCCGGACACTGGTATCTATCTATCTATTATTATCTATCTATCTAATCTGTCTGTCTTCTATCTCTCTTTCTCTCTCTCTCTCTCTCTCTCTCTCTCTCTATATATATATATATATATGTGTGTGTGTGTGTGTGTATATACATATAGCCTATATATACGCACACACATGTATATTTACATATGTATATATATACGTATATATATAATATTATAATATAAAGTATGTATGTTATATACATACACATGCACATTCATATACACATAGACATACACAAGCGCACATCAGCACACTTACATGAGCGGAGTATCGGGCATAGAGCCGACACTCATGTAGTATAAACATCGAGATTAATGCAGAATAAGCATAGTGAATTCATCAGGAATAACAACAGATAAAAACATGAAATCAGGAATAGATATTGTTACCAATATTTAACTGTGAGCGTATAGGCTATGGAAGAAGATTGTATAAATCATTTGTAAAGACAAGTCTTTCATATACCAACACATGCACATGAAAACACACGAACACAAAGAGCGGGAAACAGAGAGAGACAGAGGAAAGAGAGAGAGGGGGGGGAGACAAAGAGAGACAGAAAGAGACAGAGAGGAGACAGAGAGGGGGGAGAGAGAGGGGAAGAGAGAAAGAGAGAAAAGGGTGTGGAGAGAGAGAAAGCTAGAGAGAGAGAGAGGAAAAAGAGAAAGCTAGAGGAGAAAGAGAGAGAGAGAGAGAGAGAGAGAGACAGAGACAGAGACACAAAAGAGAGAGGAGACAGAGGGGGAGAGAGAGGGGGAGAGAGAAAGAGAGAAAAGGGTGAGAGAGAGAGAGGAAAGAGAGAGAGAAAGAGGGAGAGAGAGAGAGGAGAGAGAGAGAGAGAGAGAAAAAGAGACAGAGAAGAGAGAGAGGAGAGAGATAGAGATAGAGAAGAGAGAGAGAGAGAAGAGAGAGAGAGAGAGAGAGAAGAAGGAGAAAAAGATGAGAAGTGAGAGACGGAGAGAGGCACAATGATAGACTTTAAAAAAAAAAAGGTTGTATGTTCCTAGACGAAGAAAACAAGCTCAGACCTTGTAGAAACAATTCCATGCTAATAAATTGTTTGCCGTACCACACACACACAAACACAACACACACACAACACACACACACACCACACACACAACACACACACACACACAACACACAACACACACACACACAACAACACACAAACACAACAACATAAAACAAACCTTGTTCTGTCTACTTATGGTATATGTAAAACAACAGGCTTTATTCTGTGTAACTGTGAATAGTTTATCATTTTTTTTTTCTAATCATTTTTTCGTCCTTATTTTCTTCATTATATAATCAAGATCCTCCTCCAACGAACCACCCACCCAACCAACCAAATAACGACCGACTGACCGACCGAACGAACCAACCAAATAACTTGAAAGCGACGAGAACAACACCAGGAGAATATTAAAAACAAACCAGCGAGTTCTAATTCTGATTCTCCAAGGCCAAAGACTCTAGCCATCTCTCCCCGCCTTCTCCTTCTCATCCGTCCTTCCCTTCTTCTCATACATAATTATGCATATTAGGTCTTTTCCATGTCCCCCGTATGCAAATTAACACTGTCAACGTGCCGTGTGCAAATTGTTATCGTGGTCTTCAAAGATAGGCTACCTGTGAAGTTTCCACAGTAGATGTGCCTGGACCGTCGGAGAAGACATATTTCTCGCAAGGTATGGCTTCAATGAAATAATTTGCCTTTCTTTTCATTCTTTAAAAAGACAACTTTTTTCCTGTCGGTTCGGGTTTTTTTTTTACTCCTTTTCTTTGGATTTTTCTTTTTGTTTTCTTTGTTTCTTCTTGTATTTTGTATTTACCATACTTTTCTTTATTCTTCATTAGAACATTTCTTTTTTTGATTATTTCCTTCTTTCTTTGCGCTATTCATTTCTGTCATTCTTTCCTTTTCTTCGTTTTTGTACTTTCTTTCATGCATTCTTTCTTTTGATTTTTGTGTGTGTATTTTCTGTTATGAGTATTTTTTATTTTTAATATTCTCTCTGTTTTTTAAATTTCTGTTTTAGTTCGAGTTTTTTTTTTCTTCCTTCCATCAGTCGGATTTTATTGAAGTTTTTAATTAAAAATCTGTCTGCCTATCTGTCTTTCTTTTTGTTCTCAGTTTTGTTGGGTATTTTCTTTCTTTCTGTTCTTTTTTCCTTCATTTCTCGGTCTCGCCTTGAACATTTCTTCTTTGCTTTCTTTTTCTAAATTTCCATCAGTGTTCCTTTTTCTTGGTTCAAAATTGAAAGAGTGGCGGATGATATATGAGTGTGTAAAATATATAAAATAACAGTGTAATTATTTTGTATCCCTTTCTCCATGTAAAAGAAAGTAACATCTAATATTTGAAAAAGAAGACGACTAAAAACAGGAAGTCGAACGATTGAAAAAAGTCAAACAAGCAAGCAACGAAAGAAAGAAACAAACAAACAAATAAACAAACAAACAAACGAACGAACAATCAAACAAAGATACAAACAAACAAACCACCAACCCAACAGAGAGAGACAGAGAGACAGAGAGACAGAGAGAAAGAGAGAAGGAGAGGAGAGAGAGAGAGAGAGAGAGAGAGAGAGAGAGAGAGAGAGAGAGAGAGAGAGAGAGAGAACATTAACAGAAGAGAAACATTCTCTTGACAAGATCTAGATGAGCAGCAACAGTCTATATGTCCGCTCTGAATATCTTGTGTATTTGTTTACTGCCCTATAAATCAAAATCAAAATCTCTTTCACAAAATCAAGGTTGTTTCCTTTCCCCCTGTCACTCGAAGTAATAACTGGCTTACTTATTCAAAAACCATCCTATCCACAAAGGTCTACAGAGTTTGCCGACCGATTTTATTTGTTCAGTCTGAGTAATGCTTTTCAGGTGCATCAATGCACGTTTTCTGATCCATAGTGTGCGCAGGCGTTGTTCCCGCTACACAGTCTGCACACCCTGTCTTCGGTGATTGTGCATCTAGCTTCGTGTTTTCCAAAACGGACATGGTACATGGGACTGTTGGTGCCGAACTTACAAGATCTTTATCGTGTGTATTTGACGTTATGCGTGCGTATAGACGAGCAGGCGGTTCAGGCATTAACAATTCTGCACGTATGTTGTTGACTCGGGCAGTGGGAAAAATCTCCACCGTTTAGCCACTGGCGCTGCCTGATCAGAGTTGGAACCTAGACCTTCCGATCGAAAGTCCTAACCACTTAGCCATCACTTCTGTCGCCGGACCACTCTATAGATCATGCACGGCTTTCCTCATCATCCCCGTGGCCTTCATCTCCCCGTGTTTTCCTTGTCTTTTGTCATCTACATGCAGGGCAAGACGAGCACAATGACAGCATCATCAGCTACACGCTTGCTGCTACTGGTTCTCCTGATTCTGAAAGCTCCCACCGTTTGTCAGTCCAACATCACCGTCATTGACCACGATACGGACCAGTTTGAAATCTACCTGAATGAGGTCAAGGTTAGTGAAACTGATGAAGAGGAGGCAGAGGAATTGGAGGAGGAGGAGTGAATTAGGGGTGTGTTTGTTCAAGGGGGAATCGTAACACTCAGGCAGTCCCATATGCGCTCCACCCAGATCTGCTAGCCATCATCTACCAGACTCCTTAAGCCTGCACGAAACCTTATACACAGGCAAGGTCTTGAAATAAGGAAGCTGGTGGATAGGGTGTGGGAGTCAAAGGGTTAAGTTTTTGCTTTGATGGCATGGTTGACAATGTAGGATGTTGGTGAACAGGGGCAGGGGTCAAAGGTTAAGCGACACACCATCAGTGACACGCCCGTGTAGTGAATGACATTCGACGGTGTGACTTAAGTCTTCCCGAAGAACCCATAGCACGCTCAACTCCGGGTATGAGCCGGCTGGGCTGAACAGTCCCACAGTGATTTTGACGGGACTGATAGGGTATGGGGGTTCGAACCCACAACCTTCTATTCGTGTATACATGCACTTCGCACCAACTTACCGATAATGATGATGATTGAAGGTGGTGATCACAATAAGACGATAGTGATTATAACAGTGATGGATGATGATATGATGATGATGATTGATGATGATGATGTGTTGTGGTGGTAGTGGTGTTGGATGATAACGATGATGATGACGACGACGTGATGATACGGTGGCATCGATTCTGTAGTCGATCCACGCTTTTTCTTTTTATTCGTGAAATCCACAGCTAAGAAACGATCTTCAAGTCTTCTGTGTCTGATACAATTTCATGGCAGGATTTTGAGATCACAGGTTTAACATGGTAGGGACTGTTGGTGCACGGACATGGTACATGGCGGGACATGTTGGTTGGCACCGACATGGTACATGGGGACTGTTGGTGTAAACTGGACAACTGGTACATGGTACGGGGACTGTTGTTGGACAGAACGGGACAGATGGTACATGGGGACTGTTGGTGTACGGACATGGTACATGGGGACTGTTGGTGAAGGACATGGTACATGGGGACTGTTGGTGCACCGGGAACATGGTACATGGGGACTGTGACGGTGGAGTTGGTGCACACTGTACATGGGACAGTCCCGGACATGTACAGGGGGACTGCTGGCAGTACTGACATGGGACTGTTCACACATCAGGCTTTTAACATGGTACATTATGTGTTAATTTATATATGTGCTATTAAATCTTCAGAACAGACTGGGATTGTGAATGTCATTATTTTACTGTGTTATTCAATATTTTTTCAGGTATGTACTATTGGTCAACATGTATGATTTGTCACGTACTTCATGTACAATATGCGCAACTGTTGACGGACGGGCAGGGGCACGTTGGAGCTATTACAATTTGTGAACATGGAACAACTGCCCGCTGCACGACATGGTACAGAGACATTGGTACAGACATGGTACATGGTACATAGCCGTGTAGGACAGGGACCTGGGACGTTGAACCATCGTACATGGATTTGTCATCAGGGGGATTAAACACGAACAGTACAAATGTGTTACAACATACATACTGTAGTCGACAGTACAACTTGCAGGAAGTACAATATCTGTTTCACCGAATTACATGCACCTCAAATGGCTCCTGAACATCACATTTTCCTAGAGCCAAAAAACGCAATTAATACATGTACCCAATTAGCAATCCTAATACAAAGTATGTAAGACTTTACACACACAGGTAAATGGACCAGCAAAAAAAAAAAAAAGTGGTGAAAGAAAGAAAAAGGAGCGAGGCAGAAACAGGAAGAGTGACACGAAAGAGGAAATTTCCTAGCACAGATTTTCCAGAAGACGGAGATACTATTTACACTGAAAGAGCCCCTGCATCCCCACGGGGAACCTCACTCCAAAACTAAACAATCATTTTCATCAGTACGGCGTTTAGTAGAGGGTGTCCTGATTGTTCTGGACCAGATCAGGTACCACTGAATCCACTGGTAAGTGACTAGACAATAGCGTAGAGTTTCCTCTCGATGACCTCACGGCAACTTGGTATTGGTAACTCTGCTTTACTGTTTATTATTATTATCGTTGTTTAAAGCCCAGCCGATTGCGTAGAGCCATATCAGGCTACAACCATTCAAGACATATACAACACTTTGAAAAGAAAAAGAAAAGAAAATTAAGTACACATATCAACGCATTCCCCACATAATCCAAGGAGACGCCATATGCGTTAACCACTTCATCCGATCCATCGCACATGCAGATTTGAAAAAAAAAAACCCACGCAAACCTGAATACAAATTTAAACATAAATAAGGACAGTTAAATATATATATATATATGCAGAGAGCAGCGGATGCCCCTGTAAGTGGCATTCATTGACCTCACCAAGGCCTTTGACCTAGTCAGCAGAGATGGCCTTTTTAGGGCTCTCCGAAAAATCGGCTGCCCTCCCAAACTGCACACTTAATTGAGTCCTTCTACTCCACAAGGGAGAAAACCTCTCCAAGCCCTTCGACGTACGCAGTGGTGTGAAACGAGGCTGCGTCCTGGCCCCAGCCCTCTTTGGAATCTTCTTCGCTCTCCTCCCGAGGCATGCGTTCAGCACAGCGCAAGAAGGGATCCACCTGCGGACCAGATCAGACGACAGTCTTTCAACCTCGCCCGCTCAGAGCAAGGACAAAGGTCCGTGAAACCCTCATCAGAGACATGCTATTTGCCGACGATGCCGCAGTTGTGACCCATACTCAGCGGGACTTGCAGTCACTAATGGACCGCTTCTCCCAGGCCTGCAAAGATTTTGGTCTGACCATGAGTCTTAAGAAGACAAACATCCTGGGCCAAGACACGCCATCTCCACCAGCCATCACCACTGATGACTACGAGCTTGAAGCCATCCATCAATTCACATATCTTGGGTCCACCATCACCGATAACCTCTCCCTTGACACAGAGATCGACAAGAGGATCGGGAAGGCAGCCACAACACTAGCCTGCCTCACACAAAGGGTGTGGACAAATCCCAAGCTGACCAAGAAGACAAAGATGACTGTATACAACGCCTGTGTCCTCAGCACCTTGCTGTATGGCAGCGAGGCGTGGACCACGCATGCTCATCAGGAGAAAAGGCTCAATACCTTCCACCTGAGAAGCCTACGGCGCATACTTGGCATTTCCTGGCAAGACAAGGTGACCAACACCGAAGTCCTGACCATCGCTGGCCTCCCAACCATGCATACCATGCTGAGACAGCGTCGGCTGCGCTGGTTGGGCCACGTTCGCCGCATGGAAGATGGTCGCATCCCAAAAGACATCCTTTATGGTGAGCTTGCCACAGGGCAGAGAAACACTGGCCGCCCACAACTGAGATACAAAGACGTTTGCAAACGTGACATGAAGCGCTTGAGATAGACACTGAGTCTTGGGAGGACCTCGCAGACGACCGCAACAGCTGGAGAACCACTCTCAAGAAACAGATGCGGATTGGTGAGGACAAACTGTCAGCTGCTGCAGCGGAAAAGCGAGTTCGCAAAAAAGGGATGACAGCCAACAGACCAGCATCAGCATACACATGCGACCGCTGCGACAGAGACTGCCTCTCTCGCATTGGTCTCTACAGTCACAGGCGACGCTGCTTGGACCAAGCAGACAGCCCATCTAGACATTAGAACGGATGTACTTTGTCCATGGTCAGCCATGACCGAGGGAGGCCTACTACTACTACGGGCCTAAATTACCTAAAATTGCTTTTGGATATCTCATTTCCCCAAAGCCAAAAATGCGCTTAACAAATGTACCCAATCATCCATCCTGAGAGAAAAAGTAGGTAAGACTTTATCGAACACATACAAGTGAACGGACCAGCAACGCAGGAATTTGTAGGAAGAAATGACAGAAAGCAAAGGAATAGGGCAGAAACAAAGAGAGTGATAGAAAATAGGTAATTTCTAGCACAGAATTTCCACAAGATGGGGATACTATTTATTCTGAAAGAGCCCCCGGCAACCCCATGGGGGGAGGGGGGTAACTCAGCTGGATTGTTGATCCAGGCACCAGGACTGAGATGGAATGAACCCTGAGTTACAGCCATATCAGGGCTACAACCATCTTATACAAAACACGCAACACATCGATGACCGTGAAAACCTGGAAAAGAAAGTGAAGTACATGTATAATTGCATTCATGCAAATTATCTCAGGATATACTCCTGTCGTTGGCCATTCCGTCGAATTTATCACCGAGGGAATCAAAATATCTGAACAGAAATGCACAAACATAATTAAGTGTAGGCTACAGAAACATACATAAAAACTGGGCTATAGTATCTAAAATTGCCGACAAGCAGTTTGCACTTTTTAGCGCTAAAAAAAGCAGTTGTTATATGTACCCAGTTACCAATCCTAATAGACAGAAAGTATGTAAGGCTTTATGGAAAATATAAAAGTGAATAGACCAGCAGGGCAGACAATGAGAGAGGAAGAGATGGCAGAAAACAAAATCACAAGGCAGAAACAAAGACAGTGACAGAAAAGAGAAAAATTCTAGCACAAAATGTCCAGAAGATGGGGAGACTGTGAATGGACCAGCAAGGCAGACATTTAGAGAGGAAGAGATGACAGAAAACAAAAGCGCAAGGCAGAAACAAAGACAGTGACAGAAAAGAGGAAATTTCTAGCACAGAATGGGTAGAAGGTGGGGAGCTACTAATTATACCGAAAGAGCCACCGGCATCCTCACGGCAAGCTGAAAAAGTTGTCCAAAGTCAACAGGGTTATGTGTCATAGTGACGAAGACAATGGAGAACACAAGGCAAGAACAATTCGCAAGAAATATGTGAATTAAACTGACAAAGGTCGTTATTCTGAATTGAGGACAAATGTAGACAGAAGCAGTGACTTTGACTTAATATAATACCAACACATTGTAAAAGTTACTCTCAAAAGATAGGCAATTCCCGTCCCACTCCTCATCGAAAACAACGAGCCGTCCCAAGGCATAAAGCCTTCTGCAGGTCGGGCAGGGTCAGACATTAGCAAAGATAGTGAAACTAATTCCTATGACCTCGGCGACCTCAATTTCAAAGTATGCCTCAAACAGTTTGAATACGAGCGTACAACGGTCAAACGTGAGCCGGCATACGTCCGAATTTGTGCTTGGTTGTTCTTTCTCACCCTTTCCTTCTCTCCGCCTGTCTCTTTCTGTCACCATATCTCTCTCGCTCTCCGTCTCCAAACAAAGCTGCTAAATGCTTCGCTTTCACTTCTTCCTTTAATTACCACGAGATGACTTCTTTAAGCAGATGCAAGGTCATATACGGCCTCATTTGATAGCATTGTAAGCCTGTGCCCTGCACAGTTTAGAAGTCCATGTATCCGAAAAACAGCAGCAATATGAGTTGCATTTTTGCAGAGTCACCTGGTTACAACTCCGCTTTTTTTTTTTTCTTTTTCTTTATGGACTTCAGTTACATGTAGGAGGTACGTGGAGTACCGTTAGTTTTTCTTTGAGTTTTGGTGGTTTTTGTTTTTTACGAGCGTATAGCATTCATATCTCCTTCATTGCCAAGCGGGCTGGGTAGTCAAGTAGGTAAATGTCAGTCTTCCACTTGAGTTCAATCCGCCAGAACATCTCTGTCTACTGGGTAACGGGAGTAGATTTTTCCCATCTCCCAGGTCATCAAGCTTGCAGACCTGTCATTGCATAAATCCCCATTCGTGTGTATACACATGCAGAATATCAAATATATTTGTGACCTCCCACCACGAAATCGGTCTTAACTCGCAGTCAGTCGAACAGCACTAGGAGCTGAAAAGGTGACTGAGGGTCTATCTGGGGTGTTTTGTTGACTTTTTCTTAAAATTTATTTCTGTAGACTATAATCTATCCCCCACAGAAATTTTTTTCTTGAAAAAATGTTATTAATCAATGTAAAATGGTATTTTTTAATGCACTGATCGCAGCAGAAAGAAGCAATTTCCTACCAAAAGTACCCATTCTGGTCTCTTATAATGAACCGTAACCTGTACAGTACCCGCACATGTAATATACTGACGGAAAGCTCTTTGGTGCACCTTTCAGATAATGACAGCTGAAATTAGAAACAAACTGGGTCAAAGCCACCAAATAAAGAAATGTAAGGAAAATGTGAAGGAGACTACATAAAAACTTTAGAGGCCGTTTTCTCAAAATGGCCATCATACAATTTAATGATTTTAAACATACATAATTTCTACATTTTTTTTAGTACAAGCTTTATTCAAGTACCAAAATAATCAGCAGAATGTACACTTTCCAGTGATATGTATATCTCAAAATGCCCAAAATGCTAGTTAAGACTGATTTCGTGCTGGCGGGTCACATATGTTCAAGATCCTGTAAGTCATGTCAAT
>JAPXFY010000018.1:61336748-61346748 GCA_030674185.1 Monoplex corrugatus | reverse complement strand
CAGTATGGAGCAAGGTAAGACTCCTGATGGGGAGTCATTATGGAGCAAGGTAAGACTCCTGATGGGGAGTCAGTATGGAGCAAGGTAAGACTCATGATGGGGAGTCATATGGAGCAAGGTAAGACTCCTGATGGGGAGTCAGTATGGAGCAAGGTAAGACTCCTGATGGGGGAGTCATATGGAGCAAGGTAAGACTCCTGATGGGGGAGTCATTATGGAGCAAGGTAAGACTCTGATGGGGAGTCATATGGAGCAAGGTAAGACTTGATGGGAGTCATATGGAGCAAGGTAGACTAGATGGGAGTCATTATGGAGCAAGGTAAGACTCATGATGGGGAGTCATATGGAGCAAGGTAAGACTCTGATAGGGGAGTCATATGGAGCAAGGTAAGACTCCTGATGGGGGAGTCATTTGGAGCAAGGTAAGACTCCTGATAGGGGAGTCAGTATGGAGCAAGGTAAGACTCCTGATGGGGAGTCATATGGAGCAAGGTAAGACTCCTGATGGGGAGTCATGGAGCAAGGTAAGATCTGATGGGGACTTCGTAAATGGGAGTCAAGGGAGTAAGACTCCTGATGGGGAGTCAGTATGGAGCAGGTAAGCCATGATGGGGAGTCAGTATGAGCAAGGTAGACTCTGATGGGGAGTCATATGGAGCAAGGTAAGACTTGATGGGGGAGATCAGTAGTGGAGCAAGGTAAGACTCCTGATGGGGAGTCAGTGATGGAGCAAGGTAAGACTCCTGATGGGGGAGTCATTATGGAGCAAGGTAAGACTCCTGATGGTGGAGTCATATGGAGCAAGGTAAGACTCTGATGGGGGAGTCAGTTGGAGCAAGGTAAGACTCTGATAGGGGAGTCAGTATGGAGCAAGGTAAGACTCCTGATGGGGAGTCATTATGGAGCAAGGTAAGACTCATGATGGGGGAGTCATTATGGAGCAAGGTAAGACTCCTGATGGGGAGTCAGTATGGAGCAAGGTAAGACTCATGATGGGGAGTCATTATGGAGCAAGGTAAGACTCTGATGGGGAGTCATATGGAGCAAGGTAAGACTCTGATGGGGAGTCATTATGGAGCAAGGTAAGACTCCTATGGGGAGTCATATGGGCAAGGTAAGACCTATGATGGGAGCAAGATAAGACTCCTGATGGAGGGAGTCATTGGAGAAAGGTAGATGGAGGTCATATGGAAGTAAGACTCCTGATGGGGGAGTCATTATGGAGCAAGGTAAGACTCCTGATGGAGTATTGGAAGAAGAGATAGTCATTATGGAGCAAGGTAAGACTCTGATAGGGGAGTCATTATGGAGCAAGATAAAACTCATGATGGGAGTCATTATGGAGCAACGTAAGACCTGATGGGGGAGTCATTATGGAGCAAGGTAAGACTCATGATGGGGGAGTCATTATGGAGCAAGGTAAGACTCTGATAGGGGAGTCATTATGGAGCAAGGTAAGACCTGATGGGGAGTCATTATGAGAAAGGGTAAGATTCTGATAGGGGAGTCATTATGGAGCAAGTAAGACTCTGATAGGGGAGTCATTATGGAGCAAGTAAGACTCATGATGGTGGAGTCATTATGGAGCAAGGTAAGATTCCTGATGGTGGAGTCATTATGAATCAAGGTAAGACTCCTGATGGGGGAGTCATTATGGAGAAAGGGTAAGACTCCTGATGGGGAGTCATTATGGAGCAAGGTAAGACTCTGATGGTGGAGTCATTATGAAGCAAGGTAAGACTCCTGATGGTGGAGTCATTATGGAGCAAGGTAAGACTCATGATGGGGTGTCAGTAGGTGAGAAGGTAAGACTGTATATGTATGCATTTATATATAGACGTACGTTGTGTGTGTGTGTGTGTGTGTGTGTGTGTGTGTGTGTGTGTGTGTGTGTGTGTGTGTATGTGTGTGTGTGTGTGTGTGTGTGTGTGTGTGTGTGTGTGTGTGTTGTGTGTGTGTGTGTGTGTGTGTGTGTTACACAGGGGTGGGACGAAATAAGAGTACACTGACATACATTCTACGCGGACTTGGACGGGGGAGCCGGTGGTGATTATCACACGACATATTTCCCACAGGTAGGCTACTATCGTTCTTGTTTGTTTTGGTACATGTTATTTTTTTTTTTTTAATTATTTTTTTTCGTTCGAAGTCAAGCAACTCCCATGTGCCCGGCCCTCCAATATACCAGTGGGTTTTGACGTGTATGGCTTTTTATTTTACCCTGCCATTAAGGCAGCCAGACTCCGTGTTCTGGGGTGTGCATTACTGGGTGTTTCCGACTTTCTAGAATGCCATCGATCACAGACATGGTTCGCAGGATCTTTTGCGTGCCAGGTGTGTGTGTTGTGTGTGTGTGCGCGCGCGCGCGTGTGTGTGTGTGTGTGTGCATGTGTGTGTGTGTGTGTGTGTGTGTGTGTTTGTGTGTGTGTGCGTGCGTTTGTGTGTGTATGTGTGGTATGTGTGTTGTGTGTGTGTGTGTGTGTGGTGTGTGTGTGTTTTCAGGGAGCTGGTGGAATGTATAGAGCGAGGGAGTCAAATGGTTATGTTTTTGAAACTGGTGGATAGGGCACGGAAGTCAAAGGATTAGAAGAGCACCTCAGAACTCGCCCCCTACCCCTTTACCCCCCACACAGTTTCGGGACTAGATTGATAATGACAAGATTGTTCTTGTTGGCTTTGTTGATGATGACGATGATGAAGAGGTGCAGTACATCAAGAAAGTACTCAGTGTGTCGGGATACCAGAAGTGGGCCTGGGATATTCCGGGGGCAAGAAAACCATACCCCACCCCTCCACTGAACGGCCAACCGCTTCAAGAGGGCACGTCTCCATGCCATACGTCAGCGGCGTCACTGAGGCTCTCAGCAGGAAGATCAGGAAGTTGGGAGTCAGTGTCCACGCCAAGCCCACCAACACCATCAGAAGCCAGTTAGTCCACCCCAAAGACAAAACAGACAAACTGGATACATCACGGGTGATATACAAGATAGACTGCCAGGACTGTGACCATAGTTATATTGGCGAAACTGAGCGCAACTTGCACAAAAGATTAAAAGAACACAAACGTGAGTCCTCTCCAGTGGGAGAACATCTGACCCACACCCAACACCACTTTGAAAAGGACAGTGTGCAAGTTCTCGACAAAGAAGCAAGATGGTTCCAGAGGGGAGTAAAGGAGGCAGTTTACATCGCCGCAAGGAACCCCACCCTCAATCGTGACCGGGGCCGACACAACCTGCCATCGGTGTACTCCTCACTTATTCAGTCGCACTATCGTGAGTTCGCTCACGGCAGTGCGCACTGAAGCCAGTTCTCAACCCAGCAGTTGTGCTGAAGAAGTCGGCCGGATCGCCGATGAAAGCTACGCAGTAAGTAGCCTTTTTTGCACTGAGAGACAGGTTCAGCCAGGTAGTCATTATGACGATGATGATGTCATTGTTTCTGGTGTAGCTGATGATGGTGATATGCTGATGGTGATGAAAATGATGAAGATGATGATGATGACGACGACGACGATGGTGATGATGAGGAAGAAGATGGTAGATATTGAGCATTAATTGAGATGGGGAGTGAACGGGGAAAGAGGTAATATATGAAAGTGACACTTTATTTTCCAGTGGTAGATATTGTTGGCAAAAAGTTGTTTTTGAAACAATCGTTGCTTATGATACATATCTGCGAGATCTACAAACAAACAAGAAGAACAAAAAGAAGAAGGAGGAGGAGGAGGAAGAGGAGCAGGACAAGGAGAGGAGAGGAGAGGAGAAGAAGAAGAAGAGAAGAAGAAGAAGAAGAAGAAGAAGACATAAGAAGAAGAAGAGAAGAAGTGAGAGAAGAAGAGAAGAAGAAGAAGAAGAAAGAAGAAGAAGAAGAAGAAGAAGAAAGAAGGAGGAGAAGAAGAAGAGAAGAAGGAGAAGAAGAAGAAGAAGGGAAGAAGGAGAAGAAGGAGAAGAAGGAGAAGAAGAAGAAGAAGAAGAAGAAGAAGAGAAGAAGGAGAAGAAGGAGAAGAAGGAGAAGAAGAAGAAGGAGAAGAAGAAGAAGAAGGAGAAGAAGGAGAAGAAGGAGAAGAAGGAGAAGAAGAAGAAGAAGAAGAAGGAGAAGAAGAAGAAGATAAAGAAGATAAAGAAGAAGTAGAAGAAGATAAAGAAGAACAGAGTGAAGGAGAAATAGAACTAAAGACATCTCATTATTTTGGTCCAACTTAAAAAAAATGAGGTGCTTACTCCTCTTTCTTTCCCGTTTTACCTTCCCAAAACCTAATAGTATTTGTGGTTCATCTCCTGGTAAATAGACGGCCAAACAGCGAAACTCATCCGCATCTTTTAGCCCACCACGTATCATTCATTTTCCCCACGTACCTTTATGTTGCAGCCGACCTTCATCAGTACGCGAGGCTACTACCTGCATCACGAGGGATATGATTACACCGTACTAGACTTTTCCCAAAAATCTTTCCACGAGTTGTACATCTTCGCTGAGCGCCAAGTCACCGTGGGCAACTTGCGCATCCAGAACGGAAGTGACGTAGCGGAACTGGTGGGTCACCTGACCAATTTCCTTGGTCGTCAACCTCCTCTTCCGGAATGGGTCTACTCTGGTGCCGTGCTAGACGTGCAAGGTGGAACTGACAAGGTTTGTGTCGTCGTTGTTCTTCGTCTTCTTGAACGCAACTGATCTGCCTACCAACCGACTGAACGATCAGTCAACCAGCTAGCTAACTTGCCAACCAACTCACCGACCAACTAAACCACCAAATTAGACATACAAACAAACTGCGCATGCAGTCTCCTTTCAATGTCTCCATGCACATTAGTTACAAAGTAATTACAACTAATTACCAATTAATATTCCTTGCACATAGAGAAGAAAATCTCCTAGTAACTGACAACTCCCAAAGCACAGACCAAACTGTTTGAAGAGCAGAAATACTGACCTTCGCAAATCAACTTAAGTACAACAAAAAGGCCACAAATGTACAAAATTATACACAAATCCGTCCTGAAATACTTAACGTAACTATTGACCCCTTGTCAGACATACGCCACAATTTCAAGAAACAAATTTTATCTTCCAAGACCAAGACCAAAATCAAGCATATCTAAAACAAGTGTCCTTTTTTCTGGAAAGCATTACCAAGATCAAACAATGCCAGCTGCTGACCAGCTTTAAATGAAAGCTTCACAAGTATGTCCTTGAACAAATATTTCCTTGAAATAATATCAGTAAGTATAGTAATTAAAACTCGTCCTCTACATACGCTATACACTAATGAAATTTGCAGTCATTCCCATCACTAGGTCTTCTTTCTGTATCAATTCAAGAAGTAAATTTATCTGTTTCTCTCCTCTTCCACCCCATTCCTCTACTTCTGACTGACCCTACCCCTCTCTCTCTCGTTACCCACCTCTCTCTCTCTCACGCTAGTCTTCTCCTCCTCCACAATTAGAACCATTCCCCAAACTCTAATTTTCCATAAACAAATGTGTTTATATTTTCTTAGCCTCACATGTACTGTGGCGCATTGTCTATAAGTAACCTCAGATACAAACCTGTTTCTATACAGAAACGTATGTGAGACATTTATACACGCGACGATTTCTGAGATTACCACTTTCTGCCTTGTTCTTATTGTTATTGTTCTTGGTGGTATTCTTAATGCTTGTACGCATGCTCTTTCTCCTTTTCCTCTCTTTGTATACATGTATATATAATTCTTTTATGGATTTACTTTTAACAGTCCATCTATTTTCTAAATAATTTCGTTTTTATAATACGTATAGATATGTATGTGCAGAATAGCAAGGACTAGCTTCAGACAGAGCCAATGGGACCTAGTGTCATTATCTGTCAGTAATAAAGTGTTTTCAGATTTCAACTTTCATTTCAATTGGAGCTTCTCCAAGATTATGTCAGCGTTAAGGAGGACAAAATCTGCAATCATTTTGTATAAAAATAAAAAGATTGTTACAACGGCTCGACAACCTGTTTGTAGAAATTTTGTTGTTTTTGTCCTACGTTTTGTACGTTTGTTTCGCTGTTGTCGATTGTGTACGCTTAACACAGGCCAGTTGGGGAAAAAAAAAGCGCCTATCTTGTTTTGTCAGTTAAATGCACGTTCTCATTCTATTTTCTTGTGTTTATGAATTCAGTCTGTTTCTCTTTACCTATGGTCCACGAGCCTTCTCCGTTTCTGGGCCACTCTCCTGGAACAAACTTCCTCTCTCAGTCCGTCAGCAAACTACTACTTTTGTGTCCTTCAAGTCCGCTCTCAAAACTCATCTTTTCTCCTCTGCATAAAATCCTGACCTCACTCAACCCCCTCTGCAGCCTGTCTCCACTCGGAGGGGAATCACATTGTAATATATTTTGTATATGATATGCTCTCTATAATTTTCCATTGCTTTTATTCTTTCTCCCCATTTATAGCCATGCGGTGTGTGTGTGTGTGTGTGTGTGTGTGTGTGTGTGTGTGTGTGTGTGTGTGTGTGTGTGTGTGTGTGTGTGTGTGTGTGTGTGTGTGTGTGTGTGTGTGTGTGTGTGTGTGTGTGTGTGTGTCTGTTTCAGCGCTTAGATTTGATTTTATCAAGATTTTGCGCTATATAAATATTGTAATTATTATTATTATTAATTCTGCGTGTAGCTGCGAGGATACATACAACAGCACGGGATTATCAGATAACCCTGTCAGCTGTGTGGATCCAGGACTGGGTGGGTAGCATCACCACCTCCTCTGGGCAACGACCCTTTTGGAACTGGCAGTGGAACCAAGAACGATACCCAGGTCAGAAGTGATGGACTACGGTGCATAATTTAATTACGGTTCTGTGTGAGGGGAGGAATGGGGATGTCGAGTGTAGGGAGGTGAAGTTGGGAGGGTGAATAGCAGGGAAGGAGTGATGGGATATTGGGTATATGTTGGGTTTTGTGGTGGATTCGTTTTTGTAATTCTTGTAATGTCTATTCACGTAAGTAAGCGCTTTTCGACAATTTGTGATGGGTGATTGGTGTATGAAGGCGGAATGGAAAGAGGAGGGAGAGAGAGAGAGAGAGAGGAAAGAGAGAGAGAGGAGAGAGAGATAGATAGATAGAGATAGAGAGAGAGAAGAAGAGAAGAGAGACAGAGAGAGAGAAAGAAAGAGACAGAGAGAGAGAGAGAGAAGAAGAGAGAGAAGAGAGAGAGAAACAGAGAGAGAGAGAAGAGAAGAAAGCGAGAAGACAGCAGACAGAAGACAGAAACAGAGAGAGAGACAGAACGAGACAGAGAAGAGAGAGACAGGAAAGAGAGCAGTGGTTACGGAAAATACAGACTGGCGAGTGTACGTATTCATGACTTCTCTTTTCTTGTCTTGTATCGATTACTGTAACTCTCTGCTCTCTGGCTTACCTACTTCTTTCATCATTTGCTCCCAGAGTATCCAGAACTCCGCAGCCCGTCTATCCTCTGGAGAAAAAAAAAAGGACAATCATATCACTTCCGTTCTGCAGCTCCTTCACTGGTTGCCTGTCACACAAAGAATTGCGTATAAAATCAATACGCTTTGTTACGAGTGTAGTAACGGTTTTGGTGTTACTCATCTCTGCAGTCACTTCTAAATGTACGCTCTTGCCCGACCTCTCCATTCTGCTTCTGTTATTTATCATTTATTCGATACAGATATTCCACAGCCGTCCGTCGTTCATTTTTTATCTAGTCCATACAGCTGAAATGAGATCCCGTCGGCTCTTCGACAGTACAAACTCTTTCTTTTTTGAAGCCTGTTTTGAATATACACCTTTGATTGATGTAATGCAATGTGTGTGTGGTGTGTGTGTGTGTGCGTGTGTGTGCGTTCGTGTGTGTGTACGTGTGTGTGTGGTGTGAATGTGTATATGTATATGTGTGTGTATGATATACTTGTGTATATGCTACGTGTATGTGTGTGGTTGTACTAACCATCAATAAGTAGTTACCCTAAACATCAGTTAGTTACCCTATGCATTAATAATTGGTTGCGCCAATCAACAATAAGTAATTACGCTGAACATCAGTAAGTAATTAGCCCTAGCATCAGTAACTAGTTACTGTAAACATCAAAAGTAATTACCCTAAGCAATGATGAGTAGCTATCCTAAGTATCAATAAGTAGCTACCCTATATATCAATAAGTAGTTATCCTAAGCCTGACTAAGCAGTTACCCTAGGCATTTATAAGTAGTTACGGTACCCTAAGCATCAATAAGTCGTCATCATAGTTGCCTATGCATTAATACATAGATACCTTAAGCCATAGTTATCTTAAGCATCAATTATTAGCGACCCCAAGTGTCAATAAGTATTTACCTTAAGCATTAGTAAGTAGTTACCCTAAGCCTTACTAAATAGTTAACCTAAGTATCCATAAGCAGTTACCTGTGTATCAATAATTTGTTACCCGAAGCCTCACTTAGTAATTAGCCTCAGCATTTATAAGTAGTTACCTTAAACATTACTAAAATATGTTTGGCATAAATCCATAGTTTTCCTAAGCACATCAATAATGATTACAGTAACCATCGATTTGCCATCATTTCAGATCTGCCCAATGTAATAAGTGATCTGAGGGAACAGGGAGTGCGTGTTCTTGGCTACATCAACCCGTATCTTCATAAAGATGGCCAGCTCTTTGCAGGTATGTTGCTGACTACTATGTTTTGCTGTCATTCTTTCGAGAAAAACATGTCATCGAAAAGTCAAAACATCATCAGATTCATCGTCATCATAGCAGTCCTTCACCAAGCCAAGGTGACTGTACATTATATGTTTAAAATAGTACGAACGGAACAACATTTCTACATATTAGCTCAGAATGCTGGCGGATAACAGAGAGCAACCTTAGCGAGTTATCAGCCTTCCACACAAAGTACCTCGGAAGAATCATGAATTTTTCTGGCACAACAATATCTCAAACCAACAACTACTCGTCCAATACAATGAAGACAGTATAGACACCATCATCATAAAAAGACGACAGACATGAAAATGGCACGTCATCCGAAGAGAACACGATAATATTACAACTGCCCTTCTCTGGACACCAAAAGGAAGACGCAACAAAGAAGACCACATAAAAGTGCGTATTTGATTAAATACTTCCTATTAATGTCCCACACTCACCAACATATGCAACTCAGCATCTTCAGACAACAAGCAGGTCTAAAGATCAGCCAGTGGAAAACAAACGTGATGATACTGGGTTACCCCAAACCCTCACCACTCAAAAGTAGATGGAACTGACCCACACCACAAATGAAGAGGTCACCTACCTAGGTAGCACACATGACAAGGAGTAGGTAGTCGCATCAAGAGCGCCTAAGCAAAACAAGAAACACCTTCAGAGCGGGCAACAACGTGTGGAAATCCCCCAAACCAGCACTATCACCAAGCGGAAACAGTACCAGAGTTGTGTCTCTTCACCCTTCTTTATGGCTCGAGGTTCTGGAGGATGATAGAGAGTGATCCTACCAAGCTATCAAACCTTCCACACGAAGAACCTCAAAAGAATCATGAGACTCTCTGTCTGTCTGTCTCTTGTGTTCTTATCTATGATGTAAAATAGCAAGGGCACCAGTAAGAAACTAGTCACCGTGGCGCAGTGGTTTGGGCAAGGGACTAACGACTGAAAATTTGGGTTCGAATGCCATCAGTCCTGTCAAAAATCATTGCAGGATCTTTCAGATTCAACCGGCTCCTAACCAGAGTTCAGTATGTTAAAGACTTATTGGGAAAACTGGGACCACACAGTCCAACCCTATCTACTTCACAGATGGGTCATGAGGACGCTGTTGATATGGCCCGACCAACAATGCAAAGAAATGAAAGGAAGGTAGAGTACGACCTTGTCACTTAGTCTCAATCCAGAATGGATCGCCTAGCCATCATGATTATCATCCCCGTGCCTGCCTAGCTGAGAGACGTCGGTTGTGGCTGAGCTTGGAGGAAAGATGGACTTTGCCAAGCTTTCTAGCCCCACATGATTATGAC
>JAPXFY010000018.1:61281748-61331748 GCA_030674185.1 Monoplex corrugatus | reverse complement strand
CTCGTTGCCGCGCGGGATAAAAAGTGCAAAGTTGCGGTAAATGTGCCTGTTTTGCAGTGAGCTTGCTGGCGACACAAGATGTGTAAAATGAAAAATTCGTTATACCCGTGCAAGAGCAGTCTTTCGAGTGAGTTTTATGCCCCTTCCTTATGCTTTATAAGCGCGGGCTTGGTTACTGTCAGCCCGTTTCTCACCATGCCACCAAGAAGAAAACTTAGCACCTTTGACAAAACCAGGGCGATTGCGTGGATGCAAGATGGCATTGCCAAGGCTGAAGTGGCGCGACGACTTGATGTGCATCATTCAGTTATTGTTAGACTGAACCAGCGTTTTAGGGCGACCAACAGCGTTGAAGAGAGGCCACGGTCAGGTCGGCCTAGGCAGACGACTCCAAGAGAAGATCGGTTCATCGAGAGGCAGGTCCTACTGCAGCGGGATGCCACCTCAACCAGCATCCAACGGCAGCTTCGTAGGGCAACTAACACCATCCTCAGCCGTCAAGCCATACGAAACCGTCTTCACCACTTTGGCCTCAGATCACGTCGTCCAGCTGTGCGACCACGACTGCTAGCAGCCCATAAGCTGGCTCGCCGAACTTTCTGCCAACGTCATGCGAGATGGAACCAACAACAGTGGTCTCAGGTCCTCTTTTCGGATGAGTCCCGGTTTTGTCTTGAACACAATGATGGCCGAACTAGAGTTTGGAGGCGTGTTGGTGAACGTTACATTGATGCAGCTGTTCGTGAGACCCGGGCCTTCAGGGGAGGATCTGTTATGGTATGGGGTGCCATCAGCCTCCACCACAAGACACCACTCTACCACATTGACGGAAACCTCACAGGCCTCCGCTATCGGGATGAAATACTGGCGCCTTTCGTTGTTCCGACCATGCAACGAATCGGACCCATGGCAGTCTTCCAAGACGACAATGCTCGGCCACATAGAGCCCGGGTGGCCTTAGAATTCCTTGTGCAGGCCGGTATCAACAGGATGATCTTCCCGGCGTATAGTCCCGACCTCAATCCCATCGAGCATCTTTGGGATGAGTTGGGGAGACGTGTAAAGGAGAACCATCCACCTCCCAGGGACCGTCAGGATCTCTTCCGAATGCTGCAACTGGAATGGCAGGGAATCCCACAGAGGGTCATCAGAACACTGGTCTACTCGATGAGGAGACGCTGCATGGAATGTCTCGCCAATCGGGGTGGTCACACCCATTATTGAAATGATTTGGTGAACTGGACAGATTTGGCCAACTTTGATTTCGACCCCTCCTCTGTTTAATTGTCTGTATATCCCAAACCGTTTGTGCGATCACAATGAAATTCAATGTACGTTTGAACAAGATTATGAAATAAATCTGTTCCCAATTGGAAAGTCATGGCTTTGATATTTGTTGAAAATATGCGGGTACATGTAAACGGTGCTTAACTTGTTGTGACTAGTATACATCAAATACCGGTTTTACTTCTATTTTCGAGTTTTTCAGGTTGTTTTTTGCTTGAACGCTGACAGTCATTTTGATTCAGATTTCAATGATTTGTTTGTTCAAATACTAACAGAAATGAACTGGTTTTTTCTTTCTTTCTTGACTTCTTTTAGCTTTTCTTGTCTTTTCTTCTTTTTCGTTTTTATTTTAAAGATATAAAGAGATGGTAAACTGTTTATGATCCACAGTACGTTTGTTGGTCTATATTAAATAAGTCAACTTAAGGGTGGATGGCTGCCGGGAAGGGTGGGGGAGGGGCAGGAGTGGGTGTAGAGCATCGCTAGAATATCGCATCACCATTTCACTGAAAAATGTTTTGTATACTTACATGGGGTCCATCTTTAGCTATGAGGCATCCAAACCTGAAATCCTCTAGAAGGCAACAACATTAGCACTGTCCACGCTGAAACCTGTAAGGAAAGACAACAGCATTTCCATGAAACACAACATGTGGTTTTTGTGTGCACTGGTATATTGCACGGGCAGCAAAGAAAACAAACGACACAATCTTGATGGAGGTAGACACAAGAAGATAAATTGTAAGGAAGATTAAGAAAAGACAGGCAACATTTATAGGCCATTTTATGAGGAAAGGGGAATTAGAGCACCTGGCCACAACAGGAAAGCTGGAGGGAAAGAGAGCACCAGGTAGACCCAGGGAAAAAATATTGGACGGACTTGCAGGGTGGCTGAAGACAAAGAGGGTGGAAGATGTGCTTGCGGCAACAAGGGCTAGATACATATGGAGGGCCATGATCGCCAACGGCATGTGGCAGGGCACATGATGATGATGATGATGGCATATTCTATTTTCCTGTATGTATGCCTGTATGCCAGTCATGGACCCACATCACCGATTTGGAAAGACAGGCCCAAGCCATGGAAATGAGATGTTATATCAAAAGACACTAAACATCAGATACACTGATATTACCAATGAACAAGTGCGCCAAACCATCAATCAACACACAGTGGACCACATGAACATTTGCTGACTTCAGTCAAGAAAAGAAATTTACGTTCGTATGGCCATGGAACAAGATCCAACGAACTTGCGTAATCTGTCAGGGAAACTGTTAAGGGTGGGAGACAGAACGAAAGAAAGAAAAATAAAACAAAACAACGATGGGTTTATGTGCATGTTTAAGGCAAGTGCCATGATCACCCTATACCTGGCACCTGTGACGTTAGTGCAAATGGGATTCGTTCCGAGCGCAGAGACATCGTCTTGAGAAACTGAAACTGAAACTGGAATAACAACATTATGGACTGGACAGAAAAATCATTTGTGGAGACCCAGGTTTTGGCACACAACCAATGTTGGAGGAATCAATCTAGTGAACAGTTCTTTAGCATAATGCCCCAATAACTCTTCAATGAATTAAGGGGAAAGAAGGAGGAGGAGAAGAAGCCCTATTGACCCATAAAAATATAATTTTGCACGATGTTTTTGCCAGGACAAACCCTTTGTTGCTGTAAGTTTTCACACATATGCAGGAAGTGCTTGCCAGAAATGGAAATATGATTCCTTGTCTCACCCTCAACACCATCACCTACACCGTGGTTTATACTCTTAAAACAGACAGGGAGGAACATCCTTGTCCAGGTGTGTTGTTCAGCTTGGTGGGTGCTATGACCACAAGGCCACCACCCCCACTCTGTTGCTTTCGCTGCATGTCTTCCATAAGTGAAAAATATCGGGTGCTGATGGAAGAGGTCTGGTCAACATCGCTGAACCTGTTATTGTTGTCATCATTATTTTGTTTAAAGCCCAGCCGACTGCATAGAAGCATATCAAGGCAATGACCATTTCAATATACACACAATACTTCAACAGGAAAAAGAAAAAAGAAAAGAAAATTAAGACCAGTATCGATGCATTAGCACACACAATCCAAGGAGATGCCCTTGGCGATGACCACTCCGTCTAATTTATCACACAGGCAGGACCAAAAAAACATAACTGAATACAAATTCAAACATATCTAAGGAGACCAAAGCATATATAAAAACGGGCCTAAATTCCCTAAAATTGCTTCCGCATATCTCATTTCCCTAGAGCCAATAATGCACTTACTACATGTACCCAATTATCAATCCAAAGAGGAAGTACGTAAGACTTTATCGAACACATACAGGTGAATGGACCAGCAAGGCAGAAAATGATAGGAAAAGACGACAGAAAGCAAAGAAACAAGGCAGAAACAAAAAGAGTGATAGAAAAGAGGAAATTCCTAGCACAGAAGTTCCAGAAGGCGGGGATACTATTGTGAGACAAGCTGTACGGGCCTGTGGTTGCACTACAAAAGACGACCTATTTCGTCTCTGAGACTGAACACCAAATGTGACAGCGAACGGGAAGAAGAAACCTCTTGTGCTTGGTTCAAGAGGGATTTAGCACGGTGGGTAACTTCCATATGTGCTCTATCCAAATAAGCCAGTGACAGGTAGACAGATTCCTTGATCCTGAACAATGCTGTGCACAGGAAAGGTCTAGAAATGGAAGGGGTGGTGATGGATATCTATGAAATGCTGAGCTGACACCGCCAGAATGGCTGGGGCATTAAGATGGGCAGATAAAGGCATGTTTTGATGTAGTGGGCTGAAACTGAATTCCAGCTGTCAAATCTTGAGTTGTCATGTCATGTTATTGTTATTTAAAGCCAAGCTGACTGCGTAGAGCCATATCAGGGCTATAACCGCTTCAAAACATACAAAACTTCAACGGGTAAAAAACAAAAGAAAATTAAGTACACATATCAATGCATTCGCGCACATAATCTAAGGACGTGCCCCTGGCGTTGACCACTCCGTTCAATTTATCGCACAAGAGATTTACAAAACACACCTGAATACAAATTTAAGATACCTAAGGACACCAAAACATATAAAAACAGGCATAAATTACCTAAAATTGCTTCCGCATATCTCACCAAAAGTGCACTTACTACATGTACCGGTACCCAACTAACAATCCAAAGAGAAAGTGCGTAAGGTTTTATCGAACACATACAGATGAATGGACCAGCAAGGCAGAAAATGGTAGGAAGAAATGACAGAAAGCAAAGGAGGAAGAAAGAAACAAAGAGAGTGACAGAAAAGAGGAAATTTCTAGCACGGAATTTCCAGAAGGTAGGGATATTATTTATACTGAAAGAGCCCCCCGGTCTCCCCATGGGGGGAAAATCTTGAGTTCACTGCTGTAATCATACCTGAACCTCAGCAAGAAGAGACGGGAGTCAGTCTCCGTATGCTTGCCCCCGAGAGACGTCACGGCTCTGCCACCTCACTTCCTGATGACCCCAGGGTCAAGAGACACCATTTGTCTTTTATAACAGATTATTCTACTTGCAATTTGGTTTCCAACTAATTCGTGCAGGCACCAGTAACTACACCACCATGGTGTGGGCGGGCGACCAGAACGTGGACTGGTCAATCAGTGACGGCCTGGCCTCTACCGTGACCTCTGCCCTCTCTCTGGCCGTGAGCGGGGTGACATTCACCCACTTTGACATCGGCAGCTCTACCACCTTCGCCTCCTACCAGCCGCCGCTCGTGCGTTCTGAAGAACTGCTGTTGAGATCTGCTGAAATGGCTGTGTTCACGCCCATGTTTAGGACCCACGAAGGTAGCAGTCTCTCTCTCTCTCTCTCTCTCTCTGTGTGTGTGTGTGTGTGTGTGTGTGTGTGTGTGTGTGTGTGTGTGTGTGTGTTTAAGAGAGAGAGAGAGAGAGAGAGAGAGAGAGAGAGAGAGAGAGAGAGAGAGACAACTCGAGCTCTCGTGTGCGTATGCGTGCATGTGAGATGTGTGTGTGAGAGAAAGAGAGAGAGAGAGAGAGGGGGGGGGAGGTAGCGAGAGAAAGATATACTTCAGCATCATTCTTTCTCGGATGACAATCAGCTGTATGTCTCTGGGCCTCTCCCTGACCTTCCCCTCATGATCCAAAACACCCAATCTTGTGTAGCCGACCTGAAGGATTGGATGACTGAAAACAAACTGAAATTGAATGAAGAGAAATCCGAATTGATCTTGATCACCCCACCCAAACTCCAAAATCTCCCCTCTCTTCCAACCTCCATCACACTTGTTGACTCGTCTATCACTCTCTCCTATTCTGCCCGTAACCTTGGTGTAACTCTTGACCAAACCCTGTCCTTCCATCTGCATGTTAGCAACGTTTGTCGGACTTGTTTTCTTGAACTCCGCCGAATTGCTTCTATCCGCCATCTCCTCTCAGAAGACACGACAAAGACTCTTGTCTGTGCACTTGTTCTATCTCGTCTTGATTACTGTAATGCTCTTTTGTCTGGTTCCCCCTCTCACCTCATTAACAAACTTCAGAAAGTTCAAAATCATGCTGCCCGTCTCATCTTCCGCTCTTCAAAATTTAACCATGTTACGCCATTGCTCTGTTCTCTTCACTGGCTCCCGGTTCAGCAAAGAATATCCTACAAGATTGCCTGTCTCTGCTTCAAATCTATTGAGTCTTCCTGTCCTGAGTATCTCGCCCATCTGTTACATCTCTACACGCCATCTCGAGCTTTGCGGTCCTCATCCGACACCCGTCTCTATAGTATCCCCATAGTCCGCACTAAAAGGTTTGGGCAGCGTTCTTTTTCCTATCAAGCTCCAACTATCTGGAATCAGCTACCTCGCTCACTCAGATACTCACCCTCTCTGTCCACATTCAAACGCTCCCTCAAAACTCATCTGTTTCCCAAATAACTGGTAATTTCTGCCCCCCTCCCCCCATGTAACGTAATGTTGGCTTTATAATGTCTTAGTGTCAATGTGTCATTGCATTTGTATGTCGTGCTGTGTGTGTGTGTGTGTGTGTGTGTGTGTGTGTGTGTGCGTGTGTGTGTGTGTGTGTGTGTGTGTGTGTGTGTGTGTGTGTGTGTGTGTGTGTGTGTGCGTGTGTGTGTTTGTGGGCGTGTGTGTGCGTGCTTGTGATTTCGGTTATATGTTTTGCCATTGTTAACGCCTAGGGCATTAATTTGATTAGGCGTACTAAATGTTCATAATAATAATAATAATAATAATATACTTAGCTTCTCCAGTTCACAGAGCTGTCAATACAGTACAAAGTTGTCAATAAATTTCCTGCCCTGCGTCTGGTGTGGGTGGGATAAGAGGGAAAAGAATGAAAAAGAAGCAGTACTACAAATAGAGTGCTTTCTATTCCATCACTCTCAAAAATGGCTGGAGGTAATGTTTACCTGTTCGTAAACTTTCTCCTCTTTTTAAAAAACAAAACACAAAACCATCTGATGTTTAGTGTCATGAAATTAAACCCCACTGGTGTTAAGTGTTAAGATCATGATTTCATAAGATTATTTCAGTTGATCTATTCCCTCAACGTTGGTTGGTATATTCCCTTTAGAGTATCATGTTTATTCTTTTTTCTCCCTGTCCTTCTGTACTGCCTCAGTGGCCTTGACCCCATGCCACTCATTCCAGCCCCTCACTACACCACACCAACCCAAAGCTTAGTCAGTCGAAATCAAAATGCCAGAAAGCCCACAAGAGCTGCCGTATCAAGCCGCCATGCGGCCACCCACAGGAGTAGACTCTGCATTGCAGCTGGGTCATTCTGGTCGAGTTCATCAGTGCCTGGTATGATCCAACTCACTAAGAATACTGCCCTCCTACTAACAACACTGTTGTCCAGTTATGGATCCAGAATTGGTGAGAGTGTTCCTGATAAGGAGACCACCGCCAAATATATGTCACAGCCTTCCACTGCATCTTATTGATCATCGACTTTATTCTCCCATTTTCAAACATGTGTATGCAGGTACCCAGCCGTCAGAAAACGTACAGTACCACTCAAGCAGGGGAACACTTTTGAAATTCGGCCGCCTCAGCCGAATGTTTGCCGCCATGAAAAACTACACCCATCACGTGGTGACCACTTCATTACAGACCGGGCTCGGGCTCAGCGCCCCCTGTTCCTCAACTACCCCTTTGATCTCCCCTCCTATGACATCAAGTACCAGTACATGTACGGCGATGATCTTCTCGTCGCTCCTGTCTACCTACCAATGTGAAATCCTGGAGCGTCTATTTGCCCTCTGACCCAGAAGCCTCGTGGGTCTTCCTGTGGGACGAGTCCATGGTAGTCTCAGGGGGTGTCAGCGTGGTTGTTCCGGCACCTCTCGGCCAGACTCCTGTCTTCTACCGTAATACTTCTAGTTTTGTTCCCATCTTTCGTGAAGTGGCTTCTGAGCCTTTGGTGGATGTTCCTCCCTATGTTCCTAAGACTTTCAAACGTGTAACTGATCATGATCCTCTTTCTCCTTCGGAAGTCAGTGACAAAGGCAGCTCTTTGTCCATGCTGGATCTCAAACATATTTTTCTGATCTTCTTTGTCATGAAGACGATGTCAGTTTAGGGCACATTTTCGGTCACTGTAAAAACGTTTTGTGTTTTGTTTTTGTTTTGTTTTGTTTGTGTATGTTTGTTTTGTTTTTAGCTTTTTTTAAATATTTACTTTGCTCTTTTATTTGATGACGCAGTGCTACTCTCACAATTTTTTTGGCTACTTCAAATATTCCAAGAGCAGAGGCACGGCCCTGAAAAAAACTGAAACTGCAACAAAAACTGTATTCTTGTTTGTTTCCACGTTGTTTGCTTTTTAAGATGATTGTTTTGAGTCTGCGTGCATGTGTGTGTGCGTGTGTGTCTGTGTGTGTACGTGCGTGCGTAAGTGTGTGTGTATGTGTCCTGTACAGAAAAAAGCAATATGCTTGGTTGTTACACGTTTGCTCTTTTCAAAATACAAATGAAACGAATCATTTAAACAGAACAAAATTATTCGGACCTCTTCTTTGTCCCATGATGTTTTCGCCTCTGTCGTTCTGCCCTTGTTCATCACCTTTTGCTTTCTTCTGTCTCTCTCTCTGGCTTTGTGTTTCTCATGACTGCACAAGAACACCGGATTTTATTATTAAGTGTCAACTTATCGAGATACAAAGATTATTCAGTAGATAAATTTAAAACGAAACAATGAATACGTGTATGTTTCTGCATAAGTCATGTCAACTGTATGATGTCTTCTTGGCGTTTGAAATTATTTTCATGTGTATATGGATTACAACATAAAAGTGGAATATATGTCACTGCTATTAAATAGATGAGCTACACATAGTTTTTTTGTGTGTATTCTGCATCACAGTGAGCCAGACAGAGAGAGAGAGAGAGAGAGAGAGAGAGAGAGAGAGAGAGACAGAGACAGAGAGAGCAGAGACAAAGACAGAGAGAGAGAGACTGACACTGATTTGTTCTGAATGCCACTGGCCCAAACACAAATAGGAGGGTGATGACGAAGGGGGTCTGTTTTCACACTTACTAATATCTTTTCTTTTAACCTTTTGATTCCTGCAACTGGTCCACTAGCATTCTGCACTGACAAACTTGCCAGCAAAACAACACTTAACCTTTCGATTCCATCACCTACCCACAGCTTTCTGCTGGAAGCTGGTGATAGTATGAGGGCGTCAATGGTTATTATGTTTTGCAGTTGGTGGATAGAGTGTGGGAGTCAAAGGTTAAAGCAGACCTAAACATTACAATAACAGTACAAGCATCATTACATATCACACATACATTATCCTCTAATAATCAGTTGTTGGCTGTAAGTTGTTCTCCGAAGTTGTAAGGCATATAAACTGTGCAATGTTATTTTCCTTGCGCGGGTAGGACCTTCATACGTGACAATTAGAGTTGGATTAGTGTCAAGCAGAATGTAGTTTGGTATACTTTTTCACCTGAAATTAGCATAAACAGGATACAAAAACAAATGTCGTCATCCACAGAGTTGTGGCAGAATGGACAAACACTTAAGAGATACAGAGACTGATCTTTCTTTCCAACAGCAGAGACAATGAAACTAGGCAATAATATTTGGACATTCTTCGTGTCTGCCATTGCTAAAATCTAAAACAAACAAAAATTGACATAATGATAATCGTCTAATAATACTTCATTTATATGAGTAGAAGTTATGAGCTGAAGCCATTTTTTTTCAAACATGATGTTTGCATGCTGGGTGTTTTATGTTTTCACAGATCAGTCACTAACATGACTTGTCATTGTTATTGTTGTTTAAAGCCAGCCGATTACGTAGAGCCATATCAGGGATATAACCACTTGAATATATACAAAACTTCAACAGGGAAAAACAAGAAAGAAAATTAAGTACACTATCAATGCATTCGCCCACATGATCTAAGGACATGCCTTCAGCGTTGACCACTCCGTCCAATCTATCGCACAGGGATTAAAAAACACACCTGAATACAAATATAACATACCTAAGGACACCAAAACATATAAAAACAGGCATAAGTTACCTAAAATGCTTCTGCATATCTCAAACCTCCTAGAGCCAAAAAATGCACTTAAGACATGTACCAATTATCAATCCTAAGATAAAGTTTGTAAGACTTTATTGAACACATACAGGTGAATGACCAGCAAGACAGAAAATGATAGGAAGAAATGACAGAAAGCAAGGACAAGGCAGAAACCAAGAGAATGACAGAAAAGAGGAAATTTCTAGCACAGAATTTCCAGAAGGTGGGATACTATTTATACTTAAAGAGCCCCGGCGTCCCCATGGGGACTGACTTACAGGCTCTTAACCGTACATGTATAAATTTTGCATGCGTATACACATGAAGGGTGGGGGGCTAGGCATGGCAGGTCTCCACACATTTTGCCTGGAGTTTGGAAAACTCTCCACGTGCACCACTAGTCGGATGTGTCTACGTAGATTGAACCCAAGATTTTGCCCACTTGACTTCTGCACCCATAAAGAAAGAGAGAGAGGAGGAGAGAGGGAGAGAGAGAAAGGGATACACACACACACACACATATTATATATATATATATATGTATATGTATATATATATATATATATATTATTTATTCATACATTTAAAGACAGAGAGCAGAGAAAGAAGACAGGGAGAGAGAGCAAGAAATAGTGCATTCACAGACACACAAACTTCAGCAATTGCTGTTTAAAGTCAGTATGTATTTTAGGCATCAAGCTAAATTGTCATCAACACTTCTTTAAAGTATTCTAAAAATCAGTATTTCTCTAAAGTATTCTAAGAATCAGTATTTTCTCTAAAGTATTCTAAAAATCAGTATTTTCTCAGCCAAATCTGATATTAATACATAGATATCAAAATGTTAAATAATCATTGGTAATCATGGCACAATTTGAATTTTTTGGTACAGATTAAGTTGGTAATCATAGTATACGCTTTTTTTTTATACAATCAGCAAAATTTGGTACATACATAAAACCACACTCCCTCTTTCCAGAAAAAAAATGACGAAACAAAATGACGACAACACTGTATTGGGCGGTCCATGCAGAGACCAAAAACATGAGTGCCATACTCCCCAGCAGATTGCTGAGAGATGGGCAGAAGAACCTGAGTTACCGGGCCACAGGAATGTTTTCTTCATTGGTGAGATAGAGAAAACTGAAATGGAAACACCATCAGGAGGTGCTTAGATAGAGAAAACGGAAATGGAAATATCAGGGGGGGGGGGGGGAATCATGAAAAAACGACCCCCCCCAACCAACCTCAACCCTATCACACACAAAAGTGTGTACACCGCATTAACATTTGCAGCATGCACGAAAAATACAATGATCTATGCTCAATTGAAAAATGATTTTAAGAATACAACAGTTTATGTAGTGATTTCTAGAAGTGACATATAAATGTGACCCGAGTCTTAAATGGATTAAAGTTTTGTGCTGAGGAACTGAACAGTAGTCAATAATTTTTTCAGATACTCAAATCAACACCAAAGCACGAAAGTCAAATAGAAATTTCATCCCTTGATCCAGCAAGAAGGGGAAAATATAATATATATATATTAAAAACCTCCAAACCTGTACATCCTGCAAATCAAATTTACTCCTAGCAACTGGCTGATACTGATGAAGTTCAGCATGTACAACTACACCAGCTTGCACTATTGGAGAGAAGAAACTGACAGGCACTAACAAAGGGTGCGTTCATAGTAAGCCCCGACATTTCCTGTCAAAAAGATCGTCTACAGCAAACCCCTTTTAGTCTCACTGGTGACGGAAAGAATGTTTTAAGTAAGCCCGGCCGGGCCGCCTGTACACGAGAAAATTCTCTGGTTGTGCTTGCAAGGGATTTTCTCTCTGTCCGGGATAAGGGACTGAACTCTTCTCTTGATTCCACACCAAATTATCTTTCTTGCAAGAAAAACACGAGTGACAAGAAGCTTATTGCTATTGTGAGATCAAGGCCTTCATTTATATTACGAAAGGGTGATGAAAATCACTACAGAGACATACTTGCAGCTGCATGCGAAAACATCACCAGAGAGGTTGGGACAGATGGGATGTAAAGAAAATCGATGGGCTGGACATACAATGTTTCTTTTCTTTTTCCAGTTTCACCACCACCTCCACAATATCAACTTTTGTTGCTTCGGGCACACCATTCTATCTATGGTGGGCTCGTATCGAAGGGGAAAAAACATGGCCGTCCATCCGGGTTCACTATGAACGCTCCCTTAGCTTCAGCCAACTGCTGGCAGCAGCTACCGGCAGACTGGCCAGAGTCAGGGTGAGCACTCCCTGACTGGTTTGGGAACAAAGCTGTTTTTGTCCCATCTAATTTCTTTCAAAATTGCACACAAATTAGTATGACAAAATCAAACTCAAAGCATGCTCCACATTTACAATCAATGTTTAAACTTAAAGTGTACTATCACTATATCGTCAATTAACAGATAACAGTAACATAACAGTTTAATTTAAAACATCAGAGCAGACGTAACAATGTAATAGCATTCAACTATAATTCCAAACATCATAGTCGTTTTGTTATACATTACAAATTCATTGCTTCATCGATAACAATACTTATGTAATATCACTGACTGAATGTATTCAAAAACTATAAACTGACACAAGTACATGTACATACCCTGTATGGTTCTACTTATGTTGCCGCTTAGGACTGGATCCAAAATTCTATGGAATAAAATGATTATTCTCTTGTTAAAAGACGGAAAATAGTAAGAGATTCAATGAATGAAAAAAAATTCAAGTCTTAAAACAAATACATAAGTTTGTTATATAACATAATACATTTCATATTTAATTGTTTTCATTCATAACGTGGACCTACTTACAACACAAACAAAGGACAAGCTTTCAAGATAATGTGAATACAACAAAGAAAGCTTTTCAAGATAAATTGTGAATACAAACAAAGAGACAACTTCAAGATAAATGATACACAAAAGGACAAGCTTCAGATAAATTGTGATACAACAAAGGACAAGCTTTTCAGTAAATTGTGAATACACAAAAGGACAACTTTCAAGTAAATGTGAATACAAACAAAAGACAACTTTCAAGATAAATGTGAATCAAACAAGAGACAAACTATGAAGAACTACAATACACGAAACTTAAACGGAAATCACAACTTTGCAAGATGAATTTGTAGTATAATACGAAGAGAATAGACAAGCTTTGTGAGATAAATTGTAATACACACAATACAAGCAGAAGACACAAACTTTTTAAGATAACCTCTAAAACAATATAAACAGAAAAGACAATGTTCATGAGATAAACTGTAATACACACAATACAAACAGAAAACACAAAGCTTTAGAGGACAAACTGTAATTCATACAATACAAACAGAAAACACAAAGCTTAGATTAGAGGACAAACTGTAATACACACAATACAAACAGAAAACACAAAGCTTTAGAGGACAAACTGTAATTCATACAATACAAACAGAAAACACAAAGCTTTAGAGGACAAACTGTAATTCATACAATACAAACAGAAAACACAAAGCTTTAGAGGACAAACTGTAATTCATACAATACAAACAGAAAACACAAAGCTTTAGAGGACAAACTGTAATTCATACAATACAAACAGAAAACACAAAGCTTTAGAGGACAAACTGTAATACACACAATACAAACAGAAAAGACAAAGTTATGAGAAAACTGTAATACACACAATACAAACAGAAAACACAAAGCTTTAGAGGACAAACTGTAATTCATACAATACAAACAGAAAACACAAGCTTAGATCTAGAGGACAAACTGTAATACACACAATACAACAGAAAACACAAAGCTTTTGAGGACAAATGTGAATGTCATACATTAACTGAAACAGCTTTAGGGACACTGTAATTCTACAATACAAGGAAAACACAAAGCTTTAGAGGCAAACTGTAATTTATACAATAAAAAGAAAACACAAAGCTTTAGAGGACAACTGTAATTCATAATACAACAGAAAACAAAGGCTTTAGGGGACCAACTGTAATACACACAATAAAACAGAAAACAAAGCTTTAGAGGACTAAACTGTATTATACAATTACAGAAACAAGCTTTAGAGGCAATACTGTAATTCAATTACAATACAAACAGAAAACACAAAGTTTAGAGACAACTGTATACACACAATACAACGAAACACAAAGCTTAGAGGACAAACTGTAATTCATACATACAAACGAAACCAAAGCTTGAGGACATCTGTATATACACACATACAAACAGAAAACACAAAGCTTTAGAGGACAAATGTATTCATGACATACAAACAGAAAACTCAAAACTTTAGAGGAAAACTGTATACACACAATACAACAGAAAACACAAAGCTTTAGAGGACAAACTGTAATACACAAAATACAAACAGAAAACACAAAGCTTTAGAGGACAAACTGTAATACACACAATACAAACAGAAAACACAAAGCTTTAGAGGACAAACTGTAATTCATACAATACAAACAGAAAACACAAAGCTTTAGAGGACAAACTGTAATACACACAATACAAACAGAAAACACAAAGCTTTAGAGGACAAACTGTAATACACACAATACAAACAGAAAACACAAAGCTTTAGAGGACAAACTGTAATTCATACAATACAAACAGAAAACACAAAGCTTTAGAGGACAAACTGTAATACATACAATACAAACAGAAAACACAAAGCTTTAGAGGACAAACTGTAATACACACAATACAAACAGAAAACACAAAGCTTTAGAGGACAAACTGTAATACACACAATACAAACAGAAAACACAAAGCTTTAGAGGACAAACTGTAATTCATACAATACAAACAGAAAACACAAAGCTTTAGAGGACAAACTGTAATACACACAATACAAACAGAAAACACAAAGCTTTAGAGGACAAACTGTAATACACACAATACAAACAGAAAACACAAAGCTTTAGAGGACAAACTGTAATACACACAATACAAACAGAAAACACAAAGCTTTAGAGGACAAACTGTAATACACACAATACAAACAGAAAACACAAAGCTTTAGAGGACAAACTGTAATACACACAATACAAACAGAAAACACAAAGCTTTAGAGGACAAACTGTAATTCATACAATACAAACAGAAAACACAAAGCTTTAGAGGACAAACTGTAATACACACAATACAAACAGAAAACACAAAGCTTTAGAGGACAAACTGTAATACACACAATACAAACAGAAAACACAAAGCTTTAGAGGACAAACTGTAATTCATACAATACAAACAGAAAACACAAAGCTTTAGAGGACAAACTGTAATACACACAATACAAACAGAAAACACAAAGCTTTAGAGGACAAACTGTAATACACACAATACAAACAGAAAACACAAAGCTTTAGAGGACAAACTGTAATACACACAATACAAACAGAAAACACAAAGCTTTAGAGGACAAACTGTAATACATACAATACAAACAGAAAACACAAAGCTTTAGAGGACAAACTGTAATTCATACAATACAAACAGAAAACACAAAGCTTTAGAGGACAAACTGTAATACACACAATACAAACAGAAAACACAAAGCTTTAGAGGACAAACTGTAATACACACAATACAAACAGAAAACACAAAGCTTTAGAGGACAAACTGTAATTCATACAATACAAACAGAAAACACAAAGCTTTAGAGGACAAACTGTAATTCATACAATACAAACAGAAAACACAAAGCTTTAGAGGACAAACTGTAATACACACAATACAAACAGAAAACACAAAGCTTTAGAGGACAAACTGTAATACACACAATACAAACAGAAAACACAAAGCTTTAGAGGACAAACTGTAATACACACAATACAAACAGAAAACACAAAGCTTTAGAGGACAAACTGTAATACATACAATACAAACAGAAAACACAAAGCTTTAGAGGACAAACTGTAATACACACAATACAAACAGAAAACACAAAGCTTTAGAGGACAAACTGTAATTCATACAATACAAACAGAAAACACAAAGCTTTAGAGGACAAACTGTAATACACACAATACAAACAGAAAAGACAATGTTCATGAGATAAACTGTAATACACACAATACAAACAGAAAACACAAAGCTTTAGAGGACAAACTGTAATACACACAATACAAACAGAAAACACAAAGCTTTAGAGGACAAACTGTAATTCATACAATACAAACAGAAAACACAAAGCTTTAGAGGACAAACTGTAATTCATACAATACAAACAGAAAACACAAAGCTTTAGAGGACAAACTGTAATACACACAATACAAACAGAAAAGACAATGTTCATGAGATAAACTGTAATACACACAATACAAACAGAAAACACAAAGCTTTAGAGGACAAACTGTAATACACACAATACAAACAGAAAACACAAAGCTTTAGAGGACAAACTGTAATTCATACAATACAAACAGAAAACACAAAGCTTTAGAGGACAAACTGTAATTCATACAATACAAACAGAAAACACAAAGCTTTAGAGGACAAACTGTAATTCATACAATACAAACAGAAAACACAAAGCTTTAGAGGACAAACTGTAATTCATACAATACAAAGAAAAAGGACATCTACAAGCATGTGTGCGTGTGTGTGTGTGTGTGTGTGTGTGTGTGTGTGTGTGTGTGTGTGTGTGTGTGTGTGTGTGTGTGTTGTGTGTGTGTGTGTGTGTGTGTGCCTAAGTGTGTGCATGTGTGTATGAGTGTGTGTGTGCGCGTGTGTGAGTGCATGTTGTGTGTGTGTGTGTGTGTGCGCGTGCGTGCGCGTGCGTGTGCGCGCGTGCATGTGTGTGTGTGAGCGGTTTTCTTGTTTTTGTTTGAAGTTTGTTTAGTTGTTTGTTTCATTACAGGATTGCAACTTCCACATAAACATGAAAACACATATATAGCTAGATCCCTTTTCACCCTGCCAATGAGGCAGTCATACTCTCCATCGTCATAGCTGACCATGCTGGATGCTTTTGTGTTTCTATATGCCACCTGACGCTAACATGGTTTACATGTCTTTGATATATATTCCGCGTGCTCATGCACAAGGAGGGGCTTCAAGCGCTAGAAGGTATGCACAAATGTTGACCTGGGAGACCGGGAAAATCTCCACCCTTTACCCACCAGGTGGTACCCAAGATGGTTCAAACCCAGACTTTCCCATCAGAGACCAGTGCCTTAGCCACTTGCCTACTGCTCCTGCCTTGTGTTTGACTAACCGAGGGGACTGTTATTGTTATTTTTGTTTAAAGCCCAGCTGACTGCGTAGAGCCATATCAGGGCTATAACCGTTTTAAAACATGCACAACATTTCAACAGGTGAAAAAATAAGGAAAAGAAAACCAAGTACAAACACAACACTTCAATAGGTTAAAAAAAAGGAAAAGAAAACCAAGTACAAACACAACACTTCAACAGGTAAAAAAAAAAGAAAGAAAACCAAGTACAAATACAACACTTCAACAGGTAAAAAAAAAAAGGAAAAGAAAACCAAGTACAAGCACAACACTTCAACAGGTAAAAAAAAAAAAAGGAAAAGAAAACCAAGTACAAACACAACACTTCAACAGGTAAAGAAAAAAAGGAAAAGAAAACCAAGTACAAACACAACACTTCAACAGGTAAAAAAAAAAAGGAAAAGAAAACCAAGTACAAACACAACACTTCAACAGGTAAAAAAAAGGAAAAGAAAACCAAGTACAAACACAACACTTCAACAGGTAAAAAAAGAAAAAGGAAAAGAAAACCAAGTACAAACACAACACTTCAACAGGTAAAAAAAAGGAAAAGAAAACCAAGTACAAACACAACACTTGAACAGGTAAAAAAGAAAAAGGAAAAGAGAACCAAGTACAAACACAACACTTCAACAGGTAAAAAAAAAGGAAAAGAAAACCAAGTACAAACACAACACTTGAACAGGTAAAAAAAAAAAAGGAAAAGAAAACAAAATACACACATCAGTGCATTCGCTCACACAATCCAAAGAAACGCCACTGGCGCCGACCACTCCATCCAACTCACCCCACAGGGGACCCAAAAAACATACCTGAATACAAATATAAACATAACTAAGAACACCAAAACATATACAAAAACGGGCCCAAGTTACCTAGAATTGCTTCTGCATATCTCCTGTCCCTAGAGCCAAAAATGCACTTAATATATGTACCCACTTATCAATCCCAAGAGAAAGTATGAAAGACTTTATCAAACACATACAGGTGAATGGACCAGCAAGGCAGATAATGATAGGAAGAAATGACAGAAAACAAAGCAAGGAGGAAGAAACAAAGAGGGGTGACTGAAAAGAGGAAATTTCTAGCAAAGTATTTCCGGAAGGTAGGGATACTATTTATACTGAAAGAGCCCCAGCATCCCCACAGAGGGAACCAACGGGAATAAATGAGAAGAAAGACTGGATTCACAGAACACCACTCCACCACATGTTATCTTCAGTTTTCTCACAAAAGGATCACAGCATATAGATGATTCCAGATGTGCTTCAGAACAGTGCATATGGAATTACTGTAGATGCTATAACCCTAGATATAAGTCATACGTGATGGTAGTTTTGGCTCTATCCTGAGGACAGAGGGGAAAGGCATATGAGTAAACAATGGAATACTTGTTTAAACAATTACATTTAAGGCAGTTTGGCCCACCCCTAAAGTAATGTCAGCGCTGTAAAAACACCCCACAGCGTTCAAACACACTTCCCGATTTTCATCAAAAATTAAATCCATTCACAAACTATTAACCCTTGGACTCCCGCACCCTGTTCACCAGCGTCCTGCATTGTCATCCATGTTAGCAAAACAAAAACTTAACCCTTTGACTTCCTCACCCTATCCACCAGCTTCCTGCAGGAAGCTGTTGAATAGGGTGAAGGCGTCAAAAAGTTAAGTTTTTGTAGTTGGTGGACAGGGTGCGGGAATCAATATCCAATAAACAAACAAACACACAAATGAACGAATAAACAAAACAAACAGCAAAGAAAGAAAGACACTACTCAGAAGTCTGTGTAAACCATCAAACCCAAAACCCAAACTGACACAAATATATCCAAAAGAACATGAGACGCTGAACAAGTAACAGAGGCATCAGGGCGCTGTGATTTAGGAACATATGCTGGCATATCTACTAACGGTTCAGCAGCCACTTGGCGAAACACGTGGACAAATTCAGATGTGCTACGATAAAACACTGGAGGATCGCCTAATGGGCTTGGAACTTGCACCGTCTCTCCTCCACTGGAACGAATGGACTCGTCCCACAGGAAGACCCAAGACGCTTCCGGGTCAGGGGGTAGATAGACGGGATGGGAGTTGACATCCGGGAGGTAGACCGGAGCGACCAGAAGATCGTCGCCATACATGTACTGGTATTTGACGTCATAGGAGGCGCGATCCGAAGGATAGTTAAAGAAGAGGGGACGCTGAGCTGCCAGTCCTGTCTGTGACGACATGTTGACCACGTGACGGGTGTAGCTGCTCATGGAAGAAAACATGCGGCTGAGGCGTCCAAACTTCCGCAACGTTCCTTCGCTGGAGTAGAACTGTACGTTGGCTGAGGGTTGGTTGCCTGTTTCAAAGAAGATAGACAAGGCAATCTTTGTTTCCCCTTAAAGAAGCTGTTTCCACTTTGATTACAATCATCAGGTTATATGCACTGAACTGTAGATCATATCAAACAGATAAATAATTAAAATATAGCGAAAAACTTTTTCACACCAATCGATATTTCATCCATTTTTCACACCAACTGACATTTCATCCATTTTGTACACCAACTGACATTTCATCCATTTATTTAACACAAACTGATATTTCATCCATTTTCAACTTTCCTGTCTTTATCCTTTTTCAATTTTCCTGTCTTTTTCTGTATTGTCTTTCACACCATTTTAAAGGCACTGCTGTTAAAGCGCTCATTTCAACTCTTCAACATACTTACAAATCGACACTAAACCCTGTCTCACTTCTAGCAAGTAGACACAACTATCACAATAAGTCACCATAACTATCCCAACAGTAGGCACTGCTTGTCATGACCCAAACAAGCTAAGTAGTACCTGTTGCACTCCAACAGACTGAGAACTCAACTTCTAATTTTCCCTCCGCTTGACCAGTCGCCGTGGTGTAGTGGTTAATGCAATGGACTACCGACTGGAAGGTTGTAGGTTCGAATCCCCATCAGTCTCTTTAAAACTCATTGTGGGATTTTTCGGCTCTAACCGGCTCCTCATCAACCACAATCGAGTCTCATCCACTTCACGGATGCGTCATTGAGGTTGTTGCTGAAATCTTCTGACCAGCACCGCAGGTGTCTGTATCTCTGGGCCTGGTTGAAGCCAGGATATATTAATAGTAGGTGTAGAATACAGCCCTGTCACACAGTCTCAATCCTAGATGGAACTCCATAGCATCATGATTATCATCCTCATCAACAACATCATCATCACATTGTAAAAAAACTGTGCCAGTTTCAGTGGCCATTAATAAGGATGGCGCAGAAAATGGGACGGAAAAAAAGGTGAGCACAAAAGGTAACCTCCGTGAGATACATGATCCTAAAAAAATTCCCTCTGCATGCACTGGGCCATGTCATGTGGAAAGTGAATCTGGCAGTCTGGCTCAAAGTCATACTCTAGCTGTGAAGTGGGCCTGCCACTCCATCTATCCCGCGCTGTTGTGGTCTTCTTCTGGCTCTGCCACCTTCAACGACTCAACTGCTATAAATTGTGTGATGTAATTGTCCAAGCCGTCTTGTGGATGTCATCGCTGCTAATCACGTCTTTTCTAGTCCTGTCTACTGCTCTTCTAAGACATTCATCACACAAATTGTGATCTTTGTCTGAAGGGTTTGGTTTTAACTCAGGTTGAACTAGCATGTTACTACGAGCACAAAGTTTACACTGATAAAGTCCTGGCTTGTGCTGTCAAAAGGAAGGCCTGGATATTTCAGGAGGAATGAAAGTTGGATGCTCACAGCACTGGTCCTTTGAACTCTGGCATAACGTCTCAATTTTACATACTCAGGATACCATCAACAAAATAATTAAGGCTTGGTTTGCTTAATTGTAGACTGAAGGCATGAATGACCCCCCCCCCCTCATCTCCCACCTGGATGGAGATCCACCACTACATCCCTCACATTTCAATGATCTGATGTATATCGTACAATTCAGATAATTTTTCTCTTGAAGCCAGTAAACAGCAACACCAATATGCATCAACAAAAAGCAACTTCCACCAACAAAAAAAATGTCATGACTAACATGGTTAATCACAGCGATGTCAGGTCTGGTAACACTGGTGATGAACAAGTCAGAGTCTTGTTGACTAGCCTTGATCGTTTCTACAGAATTATTTAAGGGGATGTATACCGTACCTTCCCCCCCCCCCCCCAGGATCATCACAATCGATGCCGTAAGCCACACAATCTCGCAATCTTGCAACTCCACCGAAAACTATTCGTGTTGACGTCCTGAATTGACCCTACTTGTATTTACAACCATTATAACATCAGACGAACTGCTTTGTCTGGTGGTTGTTTCAAGGCTGAGGATCATGGCACAATGGGAAAACAGTAAGCGTTACACACCATAATCGACTGCAAATCTTGGCAGGAACATCCTTGAGCCTGTGTGAAAACCTGTAATGTTTGCAAGGTCTTGAGGTCTTGAAATGGGCAGGGGCCATGGGACTTGTGAAACAATAAGATGACACCACCATTATGACTGAAGCATTGAGATGGGCAGTGAACAGACCAGTTTTTATGTTGGGGGCTGGCACTGAACTCCAGACATCAGATCTTGAGTCCACAAGTCTATCAAAAGAACCAACAACCTGTAACAAAGCTGTGGCCCGTCCGAGGTTCGAACCCACAATCCCTGTGTTTTGAGCACAGTGCTGTAATTAGTTGAGCTAATGAGACCAAAGGAGTTATTGATAATAATGATAATAATAATAAGAATGAAGATGATGATGACAATAATGATGATAATATTTACAACAAAAACAGCAATAATTATAATACTAACAACAATAATGATAGATAGTATTTGTACAGCACAAACAGTCCGTGTCAAAGTATGCTTGTTGCACTTTAAATGGGGATGGAGGAAAAGTTGCGCTGGCAGTACATTAACCCTTTGACTCCCACACTCTGTCCACCAGCAACCTGTACTGCCAACTATACAAGCAAAACAAAAACTTAACCCCTTAGATTCCAGAAGCACGAACTGGCGGACAGGGTGAGGGAATCAAAGGGTTAAGTTTTTGCTGCTGATGGACATGATGCAGGAGTCAAAAGGTTACTGCAGTATGAACATAGTTGGATGCACACACCAATACATCAGTGCAGCAACACTGTTCACGAAAAATAACGACACATCATAGCCTGAAATTACGAATAGGTGGTAGTGACACTAATCAAGAAAAATATGTTTTAAAAATGTGAGGAACAAGAATGTATGAATCACCTGCTAAATACAGTCCTTTAGGCACACACACACACACACACACACACACACACACACACACACACACACACACACACACACACACACACACACACACACACACAAGAAAACAAACACAGACACTCATATATATTCACTTGCACTCCACATGTATACATGCCTACATTAGAAAGGGTGGTTACTGGGTAGTACAGTAAAGCAATAACAACAGATAATACTATCACTACTAGTACAAAATGAATGTAAGGAAAAAATATACAGACGTTAAGTTGTAAGTTTTTCATGTGTATCAGAGTATGGTTTGTATATATGTCTACAAAACATACAAATAAAAACACACATACATTTACATGAACACACATACACACAAACACACGCGCACGTGCACGCACATACATACTCACACATATACATGTATATAGACAAACTGCCATATGACAAGACTTAAGTAAACTGCAAGCATTAATCTGCTAATTTTGAAGAAAGAGATATGTTCTGAGGTGTTGTTTTTTTAAAAAGTAAACTAACAACTTAAAGATACTGGGAGGGAGTTCCATGTTGTCAGAGAACAAATAGAGGATTTCTTTCTGCAAGTAGTGGTCACAGAGAGAGCAGCAGCATGTACATTCATGGGACATATAGCATCATGAGCTGCACACACACACACACACACACACACACACACACACACACACACACACACACACACACACACACACATACACATACACACACACACACACACACACACAACACATACACACACACATACACACACACACACACACACACACACACACACACACACCTTCGTGGGTCCTAAACATGGGCGTGAAGACAGCCATTTCAGCAGATCTCAACAGCAGTTCTTCAGAACGCACGAGCGGCGGCTGGTAGGAGGCGAAGGTGGTAAAACCGCCGATGTCAAAGTGGGTCATGGTCACACCACTCATGGCCAGTGAGAGGGCAGAGGTCACGGTAGAGGCCAGGCCATCACTGAGTGACCAGTCCACGTTCTGGTCGCCCGCCCACATCAGAGTGGTGTAGTTACTGGTGCCTGCAGAAGTATATCAAAAAACTACAGGCTGTACAAAAAAAAAAAAGTTTACAAATGACAAAGGAATAAAAAGGTAGATAACACAAAAAGAAAACTGCGTTTGCCCTCATTATGGCCTAGTCTTCCACTAAGGTCCCATTTCAAATCTGATGCTGGAAAAAGAAGTAGACAGACAAGTTTATTCCATCAATTTTAGTTTCCAGTTTTCTCAAGATGGTGCTTTATACAATACACACAAACAAATCATAAATCATCACTGCACGTTTTCTCAAGATGGCACTGTATACAATATATATACACACACACACATACTTACATGTTACATATATTATAAATCATTATTGTATTGTAGCCGTGCACACCCAACGGCGTGTAGCAGACGTCTTTTCTTCTCAAACGATTTTGAGTACAGTTAACTCCCTTGGTTCAGCGATTCTCAAAAATATTAGGAAATTCTATTATTTAAACCCTTAAAAGTTAAGAAATGAATAACTTGTGCACTCTAATTCAGCAGAAAAGTATGTATTTCTTGTAGGAAATGTCCTCGAGGCGAAGTTTCCCCTCGTTTGCCTGAAATCAATAATTTTGTTGTCCGATCGTTCGGTACTATTCAAATTTCCGACCAGTGAGCCGTGATGATGATCAGAAATTTGTATAATGAAATAAATTGTGGAAATTTTAAGATCGCGATTAGAATGTTGGTATTCTAATCTTTCATTTGGACCACATCACACCTTTAATCATTAGATATTAAGCTTGCATTAAAGAAAGTTCAGGCCCAGTCAAAGTGCGACAAACCGCCAAAATGACCGCCATCTTGCCAGGATGTAGAATCGAATTCTTAATATTTAAAATCTGACTTAGAATACACAATTACATTTACCTTTTTGCTCCTTTTATAAACAGAAATGATATTGCAATGAAATATTGCTAAGCAGTAAAGTATTAGAAGAGATCTTGGCATTCCGTATTGTGGTCGAACTATGCGTGTCCAAATTAGGATCATTTGTGTTTTCTATTGCCTGTTCACCGATCTATTTCTGCACTGAGAGATTCATTTACCTATTCAAAGTATGTCCACATAAACTTATCGATCATCGTGTATTCACTCATTTGTTTGATATTTTTCATGGACTAATATTGATTGATTAAATACGTAAAAATACGGCTAAAATCCCTTTCAGCAGAGTGTAAACATTGACTTAAATCACTTATAGTTTCGATCTGTGTGAATGTTGTGCAAAATGATGTAGAATACAACAATCTGTGTACTGTGTAGAATTTTCTGATATATGATATGTTGGTATTTGTTATGTGGACCGCAAGATAAGCACCGCTAAGCTTGCTCGAAGAAACACAAATCTGGCCCCTAAGGGTTTCCAGAGAGTCGTTTTGCCTGCGGGCTCGCAGTGCGGTCAATGCGGTTCACATACGGAGTATATAAGCGGATGAGTGCGAGTGCCATGTATGCCTTTCTCCTCTGGTCTGGTCTTGAATGGTTGGGTCAGAATAAAGAGAGAAACACCATCTCTGTCTTCCCTGGGTCTTCTTCGTCAGGCTGCATTACCATCTGCGCTCCTCTGCTCTTCTGCCTCCTGTCTTCACCTTCACCCTTACCACCACACCATCACAGTATAGTTTCTAAAAACAGCATTACATGCGATATGAATAAATCATAAATAATTCTGTAGTTTCTCAAGGTGGCGTTACAAGTGAAACATACAAATTATAAATCATTATTTTATGATTTTTCAAGATAGTCTCACATACATAACCCATAAATCATAATTGCAAAGTTTCTCAAGACAGTGTCACATACAACATGTCAATCATACATCATTGTTATACACCGCTATTCTCCAAATTCATATGGACTAACGGCACATTATACATAACCAGACTTTTTAAGGGAACACAGTGAACTCATGCTGTTAGGCAAGCTGAGCACATTCCATTATGTTGTTGCTCAGTCTGATCTTTGGTTGGTGTGCATGTTGGCTGTTTCATGTTTTCATAATCCAGCCACCGATGTGACTTACAGAATCTTTAACGAGCATGTCTGATACTCTCTGCAAGTGTATACACATGAAGGAGCTTTAGGCACTGGCAGGTCCACACATACGTTGACTTTGAAGATCAGAGAGATCTCTGCCTTCTACCCACAAGGCAGCTCTTACAATTGAAGCTGGACATTTACCCACCTGACCACCCCATTACACCCATGAGATACCAATACCTGCAGGTTTGGTCAGGAAACATGAAGAGTACCCTCACGACACATCCGCACAGTGTCTTTAGTTTATCTCTTAAGGCTTGGCTGATGCTAGAATATATTACAAAAATATACACAGAGTGCATCCTGTCATACAATGTCAGTCAAAAACTGAACTCTGCAGCATAAACACTGACTACAGCCCTGTCATACAATGTCAGTCAAAAACTGAACTCTGCAGCATAAACACTGACTACAGCCCTGTCATACAATGTCAGTCAAAAACTGAACTCTACAGCATAAACACTGACTACAGCCCTGTCATACAATGTCAGTCAAAAATTGAACTCTGCAACATAAACACTGACTACAGCCCTGTCATACAATGTTAGTCAAAAACTGAACTCTGCAGCATAAACACTGACTACAGCCCTGTCATACAATGTTAGTCAAAAATTGAACTCTGCAGCATAAACACTGACTACAGACCTGTCATACAATGTTAGTCAAAAATTGAACTCTGCAGCATAAACACTGACTACAGCCCTGTCATACAATGTTAGTCAAAAACTGAACTCTGCAGCATAAACACTGACTACAGACCTGTCATACAATGTTAGTCAAAAACTGAACTCTGCAGCATAAACACTGACTACAGCCCTGCCATACAATCTCAGTCAAAAACTGAACTCTGCAGCATCATCGCTATCATCCCATTTCTCATAAACACATCACTGTGAACAACTGTTTCTGACTATGTAGCCCTTCACGCCTGGCTCACATGGTGACCTACATTTTTGTGTGTTTGCAGGTGTGTTTGGAGGTGTGTTGGAGAGTGGAAATGAGCAGCGTAGGGGTAAAGGCATACGACATGTGCAGAAAACAGACCAGTAAACAGAACAAAAACAAACACAAAAACAAACAAACAAGAAAACCAACCAGATGATCAACAAAACCTACCTGACCACCCAGCCCTCATCCAAAACACAACGTCGCCCAGTTTCCCGCTCTCCTCCACTGCCTCCCTGTTGAGCTGGGCCCACAGGACTGGCCACTGGTTGTGTAGACTCTGGGCAGACTGGCCACTGTGGAAGTACACCCCGTGTATAGGCAAGTACTCACCAAAGTCAGCCATCCACCCACTGAAGCCCATGTCAATCATGTTCTTTTTGACCACCTCTGGAATGAAAAAAAAAAAGAAAAGAAAATCAAACAAGAAAGAACAAATGAATGAAACACAACACAAAAAAGCTCTTTATCAATTCAAATTTTGGAAATAACACAGTGCATCCACATGGCTTATGTCACACACACACACACACACACACACACACACACACACACACACACACACACACACACACACACACACACACACACACACATACACCACAATTCAAATTTTGGAAATACACATTGCATCCACATGGCTTATGACACACACACACACACACACACACACACACACACACACACACACACACACACACACACACACACACACACACATACACACACACACACACACAATTCTCAAAACTACATAAGACACAAACACAAATCGTGCATGATAAATTAATACCACACACACACACATACAAACACACGTTCATCCTGAAAATGTATTTAAAAGACAAACACAAATGAAGTGTGAAAAAATAAACAGTAAAATATTACATATACATTACATAAAGTCCATCTGTTAAATAAGGTGTCAAGTATGATTCATCATAAGCTAAAATAAGTACTTCTGGCACTCCTTCCCCCCTCTTACACACACAAATCTCTGAAAGGTGTAAAAAAAAAAGTTTTAGAAGGGGGTATGTCTGAAGGTCCCTTCCTGTTCTAGAATCACAGGAGCTATCTAGTTTGCTTCTGGGGAGTTTGAGATTCCTCTTTCCTACCATGCTCTCTTTTAATCATAAGATTTTTTCTTATCTCTGCCTTCCAGATCATTTACCTGTATCTCTTCCACACTCTCTCCATAGATCTCCAAAGACTGAGCATGACTACCTTTAAGGCGGGCTGAAAAATGGTCAAATACACAAATATCCAATCCCTATAGCCAGTGGAAGAAGAAGAAAAAGAATTACCACTACAATGTTTAAAGCTCAGATGATGCCTCTGAGTCATATCAGAGCAATAATCAATCCAAATAAAACACACACATCTAAACGCATCGATGACCCTGGAGGAAAAGAAAACCTGCAAAAGAAAATTAAGTACATACATTATTGCTTTCATGCAAATAATCCAAGGCTATGACACTGGCACTGGCTATTCCACCCAATTCATACAAATGCCTAAACATAATCAATTATGAAAATACATGCATATATCTATCTTCTACATTCAGACATAGTTCACGTACCATTTTTGTACCAGTTGTAAGCATCAGGGTTCGTCAGGTCGATGGTGCCACAGAAAAATTCGCCAAAGTCATTGACGAATGTCTGGTTGCTGGCATTCTTTACTAAGTAACCCAGCTGGTCTGCCACTGTCCAGTGAAAGGAAAAGATACACATTAAGTGGTTGTCCTTGATAAAAATGAAAAAAAAAGTGCATGTGCATGGTGCGCATATGTGTGTGTGTGTGTGTGTGTGTGTGTGTGTGTAAGAGAGAGAGAGAGAGAGAGAGTATGTGTGTGTGTGTATGTGTGTGTGTGCGTGTGTGTGTGTGTGTGTATGTGTGTGTGTGTGTGTGTGTGTGTGTGTGTGTGTGTGTGTGTGCGCGCGCGCGTGTGAGTGTGTGTTTGTCTGTGATTGAGTATTCATATTTTGTTTCCATGTGTGTGTATGTGATCATTTTAACTTTCTCTTTTTATTCATTCATTTATTTCTTCGTTTTATGCATTAATTTATATATTTCACATCTCTGCTCTTTAACGTTGACTGATTTGGTGGAATTTTTCTGCCCCGTTAAGGCGCTTCCCCAGACTTGAGTGTGCTATGGGCTCATTGGGAAGACTGGGACCAGTCAAGTCTCATCCACTTAATGGACTCATCATCGACATTCACGCTCAAAGTTTCAGACCAAGACTGCAGGCATGTGTATCTCGCCAGCCTGGTTAATGTCGGGATACATTATGATAGTAAGCACGGAATACAGCTCTGTCATGCAGTCTCAATCCCAGATGGAATACTACTACATCATGATTATCATCCCCATTACCATGAGATCATCAGTCATTGTGGCACTGTGAAAACTATCCAAGATTTTGTAGCCTTTAATGCATCGATCTCGTAGCGAACTCAGTTTCGATTCTGTGTATAGCTTATATGACTGAGATGAATTCAGTCTGCTGGTGCCTTAGCTGGTGGTCTCCTTATTAGGCGTCTCTCTGGGTCTGGGACTGTGCGATTACTGCAGTTAGTAGGGAGGTTGACAGTCGGTTGAATCAGAATCAGCATTGTTTGAGATCCACAGAATTCCCCAGGCAAACAGGCCAGCATTGAAGATAGGCATCCCCGATTGTTCTGGGCCAGGTTCTCTGTAGTAGACCAGGTGTTTTTCAGGCCTTGAGTTCTCCTGCTGCTCGTCACCAGGTGTTCTTGGGTCTTCCTCTCTCGCGTCATCTTTTTGATGTCACGTGGAGAGCTGTCCATGTCATGTTATCCAAATGACTATACCTGTACTACATTTACTTATGGAAAAATTAAATATCCACATACATACTTTTTTCCTTTTGACTATGTGAAATGCAATGAGCATGCTTTGACATGGACAGTTTGTATTCTACAAACAGAATTAGTCATTAGCATTATTATCATCATCTTTTCCTGCTTTTTCCACCAATTCCATTGTCTGTCGCTGTTTCCATAGCAAAGTGTTTTACTGGACTGGGTTGTTAGCCCTGTGCCCAAAACCCAATGTAGACAACAACGGATCACACTTCGTTAGGCCTCTAACCTTTACATGTAAGCTGTCCACTTTGGGTGGCCCCTCTAACCTTTACATGTAAGCTGTCCACTTTGGGTGGCCCCTCTAACCTTTACATGTAAGCTGTCCACTTTGGGTGGCCCCTCTAACCTTTACATGTAAGCTGTCCACTTTGGGTGGCCCCTCTAACCTTTACATGTAAGCTGTCCACTTTGGGTGGCCCTATCCAAAGTTGAAGCTACAGCCCACATAGATCTAGGGATCCCTGAGGCATGCAATCCCTGGATAATGACAAGGTGGTGATCCCTCGGGAACCTATTTTACAGATGATTTAAGATGGATGTCTTCTGTATGTCTTACCTTTAAATAAATCTCCTTGAAAGTTGAGGTAGGGGTTGATGTAGGTTAGGACTCGGATGTTGCGATCTCGTAGACGTTGCACTTCATTTTTCAGGTCTGGATAAAAAACATACCACACACACACACACACACGCTCGCATGCACACACGCACACACGCTCACACACACACACACACACACACACACACACACACACACACACACACACACACAAACAAAAATCTAACCAATCAACCAAACATACAGGCAGACATGTTGGCTCATGAACTTGTGTACATTTAGGTATGCATGTATGCATACACTTATAGACATACACTCATGTGCACAGATGCACTACATTCACAAACACAAACATGCGTGCGCATGCACACACACACGAAAAAAAATGCATACTTAGATATGTAAACTGTATGCCAGTTCATGTTTCAATTAGAACAGAATATCTGACCAGTCGCTACTGAAACGTGAAGACTCGCACTTCAGCAAAAATCATTATACATCAGCTTGAGGCATAAAAAAAAAAGTCTACAAGAAAGAAACAAACAAATCATCATGATCATCATCCCCATTATCATGAAATCAGCAATCACTACTGCATCGTGAAATGTCCCAGATTCTGTGGCACTTCATGCTCTGATCTCGCGGTGATCTCCGTCTCAGTTGCCTTCACTGCTTCCACTACTGAAGTAAATTCAAGTTGTGGTCTTAGACACCAGTGGTTCATGGAGGCTGTTGTTGGAGGGACGTCACTGTGCTATCCTTACCAGAGGGAAAAGTTTACTTTGTCCGGTTCTTGTATGATTACTGTTGTTCAGTAGGGGTCTTAGTAGGCAGTGACCTTAGTAAGGTGTATCAGAACATGCACGGCCGACTGCCACTGATGTAAACCAGCAGTAGTACAGTCTCCTGTGGTGTGCATCCACATGGCAGTTTGACAGCTCCAGTTTTCATGGGCTTCCTGGCACTGGTGACTTTGACTGAATGGACTTGGGGTTAGAAGTGTACTGAGGAGATGAAATGAGCAGCATTGCATCAACATCACTAAAGTGGCGCAAAAGATGGGAAAGCAAAATAAAACGAACCAAAACAAATACTGCACCTGGATATTGTTCTTCATTCCACTTCCAGTCCCAGAACAGTCGTCTGCCGAAGGAAGTAGTGATACGGCCCACCCAGTCCTGTATCCACACAGCTGCCACCTTCACGCCATGTTCTTCCGCTTGGTGAATGTAGTCCAGCATCTATGCCAACAGCAAAAAGTTGATAACACCTTAAGGAGTAATGTCCTTCTAGCAGACTGTATTTGCTCATCCATCCTTCCAGCTGGGTGGAAGTGGAACTGGACGGGGGTGGGGGTTGGGGGGTGGGGGGTGGAATGCGGACATATTACTTGTCATTTTACCATCCAAACTGATGCCCTTCTCGGATGCCTAACCTGCCCCACAATGCAAGCCATTCAGCCAACGTGTACAGATTAAAAAACAACAACATGGAAATGAAAGAGTTGGCAAAATTCCACTCTTGTTGAGAAAACAAAAACACATACAAAAACATGAAACAACAAGAAAATGGGAGGCACTGCGCTCTGGCACACACTCTTCCTAGGTAAAACAGCTGAATTTCACGCCAAAAAAAGATTTGAGTCACAATAACTACTACTACAACTGACTGCAAAAGGTCAGTTCATGAACATGTATATAAATTGGAAGTTCTCATGGCAATGGAGACCACCAGCACTGAGACCATGGTCACCAGGGTTCAAATGCACCGGGCAAGGCATGTTTTCAGGATGGAAGACTTTCACCTGCTGAAGATTGCACTGTACAGAGAATTGTCATCTGGTTATCATGGCAGAGAGGCACCACACAAGAGGTACAAAGACTGAAGAAGTTCCTTACCACTTGTCACATTAATCATCGTCAACGGACAGCCTCAGCTGCTGATTGCCAGGCAATGAGATACACAGTCCACCAGGCTGCCACCATCTTTGAGGACACCAGAAGGGCCAGTATAAAGAAGAGGAGCAGACAGAAAAACCAAGACCTTGCAGCACCCAGCTCAGACCAGACTTTTTCCTGTAGTTACTGTGAGAAATCTGCCTATCTTGCACAGGCCTCATCAGCCACAAATGTGCCTGCAGTAGACGCAGACTTCATCTTTCTTGAATTCTGTGCATGAAGCCAAGCCATGATGACGATGATGATGATAATGGAGATGACTGATGGACACTGGAATGGACAGCATGTGCAAAACTAATTTCATCATGAAATTAACTGGGTGAAGGTATGTGAGACAGAACCGTAGTGATAGTGTAATGTGTGTTTATGTGTGTGTGTGTGTGTGTGTGTGTATGTGTGTGTGTGTGTGTGTGTGTGTGTGTGTTATGTGTGTGTGTGTGTGTAAGTGTGTGTGTGCATGCATGCGCATGTGTGTGTGTGTGTGTGTGAGTGTGTGTGTGTATGACTGTGAGTGTGTGTGTGTATGTGAGTGTGTGTGTGTATATATATATATATATTTAACTGGGTGAAGGTATGTGAGACAGAACCGTAGTGATAGTGTACATGTGTGTTTATGTGTGTGTGTGTGTGTGTGTGTGTGTGTGTGTGTGTGTTGTGTGTGTGTGTGTGTGTGTGTGTGTTATGTGTGTGTGTGTGTGTGTAAGTGTGTGTGTGCATGCATGCGCATATGTGTGTGTGTGTGAGTGTGTGTGTGTATGACTGTGAGTGTGTGTGTGTATGTGAGTGTGTGTGTATATAATATATATATATATATATAATATATGTGTGTGTGTGTGTGTGTGTGTGTGTGAGTGTGTGTGTATGACTGTGAGTGTGTGTGTATGTGAATGTGTGTGTATATGTGTGTGTGTGTGTGTGTGTGGTGTGTGTGTGTGTGTGTGTGTGTGTGTGTGTGTGGTGTGAGGATGAGGGTATGAATGTCCAGAAGCATGGGAAGCATAAACGGGATAAGACAGCGTAAAAGCCTTGCATGGTGTTGGAAATGATGCAGATATTTTAGTACCAACGACTGTTATGCTATGAATGGTATGGGTATGTTGATGATGGATATGCGTATGAATTTAGAGCGATGGGTGGGTATGATATATATAAGTTCAGTGAGCAAGGCAAAGGTGGAGGGGTGGGGGTGAGGCATGGAAATTAAATAATGCAAAAACAATCTGGGATACTGGCATTTCGATAGATGATTGTTGTCGGTATGTATTGAACTACTCTTTATTTTCAAATGGTACTTTCTGTAACATTATGCTTTATATAGAAAAAAAAAACACCATCGCAAGGAGTAAAACAAACAAAAACTCTGGATGTAAATAAAGGGTCCCAGAGAAGAATAATTATCCATTCACTCATCTGTCCATTCATCCATCCATACATCAAAACACCCATTCTTCCACCCATTATAACGTATACATTTACCCATTCTCTCACTGTGATACCAAAAACAATCCAATGATCCGTGTCACCACTACTAGTCCACACATACACCCTCTCCCCCCCCCAAGACACTTGTTTATACATCTCAAACCCTATGCTTTCCACATCCACAAAATCCCTACCAAATCTCCATTTATCCCATCCATCCACCCATGTACCAAAAATACGCCCATGTAAATTTATACTCTCCAAAGCCATCCCTTCATCACCCAGCCATCTCAGAAACCATCCAAGCACAAGCACCCACGGTCTCCATATCACCTGATACACAAATAACACCTATTTATTCATTCTTTGAGCCATAAAACCGGCCAGTCCATGCATCCCATCACATCCTGCTCCAAACTGTCATCCCTACCCTCACACCCCCTCCAAGATCCAAACTCACCATCTGTGTTCCACCCTGGACACCAAGTACCGCCCCAGAGTGAAGCCATTCTGGTAAAGGCGGCAGTCTCCCGAGGAATTGGGTCATGTCAGCCACTAGCTGGGTCACGTTACTTCCAGCTTGCACGTGCACTCGCCCTGCCTTCCCCAGCACGTACAGCTCATGGAAGTCTTGGTGGGAGAAATCGAGAACAGCATAGTTGCTGCCTGCATGGTGGAGGTAGTAGTTTCTGGTGCTGACATAGGTGGGCTGAGGGAGTATCAATATTATTTTTCATCACTATTGGAAAAGAAAAAAAATCGTTATGAACAGCTTTGCTATCGATTGCTACGACCGGTGAGAGTTGGGTATCAAAATATATTCAAAACAGGCAGACGAAAGATGGGAGGCCAGATGAAGAGTTTAGTGTATAGATCAGTGGATGCCTGGATTAAAAGACTGAGGTCTAGTACAGGAATTCATGACTTGTTGTGCTTAGCAAACAGGGCTGTGAACAAAGCGAGATGAGGTTGGTGAAGGAGCTGGCTAGACTGATAAATTGTTGAATGAATGCAGACAGAAGGGACAGACAATGTATGGATGCTACAATCTGAGATAGCCAAACGCAAATCAAACTTTGGACGCAATACTGATAAAGGGATGTAACTTGTAAAATATGGTATGAATTGTGAAAACATGGATACGGACAAATTTTGGAATTAGAACTCGTTGTTACTTACAAGTATTTTCAGATGTCAGCACTGAGAGATGCTCTGCTGATATGAGTTATCTCGGAATTCGCCCACAGTGAGTTAAAACGGATGGGATGTGAATCACAGAACAACTAGATGGATGGATGCATAGTTGAATGGGTGTGTGTAATGAGTGTGGACAGATCAAAGGATGGGTGTGTGAGCTAATAGGTAGGAGGATGGACACACACACACACACACACACACACACACACACACACACACACAAGAGAGACAAAAAACACACACATACACACCACACACATACATATATACAGGGCTTGCTGTTGGGGAGGCTAAGTACTAACAGGGAGAGACTTATGCATTCTGCTCTTCTTTTGGCATAGCTGCAAGCAGCAGTGCTAGCCGGCGGTGCAGGCTGAAAGTGAGAGGTGACAAGCACACAGTCACTAGCCAACACACTAGACGCATCACATCTGCCTTTTGACACACACAAGTATATATAGATATACATACATACAAAATAAGGAAAGGGAAAGGAGAGAATCGGAGACAGACAGAGAGAAGAAGGGGGTGGGGAAAAGAACAAAAAAGGAGAGACAGCAGTGTGGTTTGATTAGGAAGAGAGTCAAGGTTGACAATGTCAAGTCAGCGACTGGCAAATCTTCCCTATACTGATGGGACTGACAAATGATTTCTACTATTAACCTGTTCGCTGCCTATGAGATTTCTTCTACTATGTTTTTGCCTAAGCGCTACAAAACAGATGTATACATCCTGGGGCTTTCCTGAAGTTTTTCCTTGGCCCAAAACAGACATACTGTCAGAACAGTTAGTCAAATCGAGTAGACAAGGATCTCTCCACCATGAATAAATATGATTACAGTCCTGATTTAGTATATGATGCTCTCCTCTCTCTCTCTCTCACACACACACACACACACACGCACATCTATTCAAATCCCATCAAATTCATATTCACGTTTTCTTCTCTCATATTGTAAATGATGACAATGATAAAATTGTATTGATATATAGGCATACTCAGATTTACTTATTCATTATTTACTTACTTGTGTATTTATTTATTCATTCATTTATGTTTGAACATCTTTTTTTTTTTATACATGTCTATTTGTGTACCTGTATGATTTTTGTTTGTTTCTTTTTTATTTTCATTTACATAATAATGATATAAACGGTTGTTTAGCAATCATATGCTTTAAATCAAGTTCGAAAATTTATCTCAGAGTGCTTTTACTAATTTCCTTTCTTCCTTTCATTATTTATCTGTATGTTCATTCAGGTGTATATATATATATATCTTCTCTCTACTTTAAGTATGTTCATTCAGTGTATATATCTTCTCTCTACTTTAATGAATATAGGTATAGCAATTAACATAATCTCAGGTCATGTCATCTTTCTGCTGATTTTTTGCAACGTACAGTTTAGTCACACTTTCCATGAGGACTACAAGTAGAAAAACATGCAACTGTTTATCTATTACCTTCGTAAATATAGAATGTTAATCAGCTAATGTTATCTTACCTTATCCCTCTCCCTCCTTCCATTCACCTTTCTCATGTTTAGGACTTCTCTTTGCATGAATTGTAATCGTGGATTAGTTCCTTCGCATTAAGTTTAACCCCATGCCTATTTCTTACACACTATGTAGGCAAGTTCTCTCAAGATATACTAGGTAGAAGCATTTCTTTGTTCCACCTAGTGGCAAACGTGTTGAAGGATTCGCTAGTTAAAGCCAGGTAGCACTGAAAGCACTTTTTTTTTTATTAGATAGTCAATGTCAGTGTCTGTGTCAATGCTCTCTCTCTTTCTCTCCTCCCTCTCCACATGGCTCTGCAGTACCTGAGGAAAGTAGGTAGTGTGATAATCCCCACCAGCCCCGTCTTCTGGTCTGAATAGAAAGTGGCCAGCGTACTCTTGTTCCGTCCTACTCCTGGAACGTATTTAATGATAAAAAAAATGAATAGACATTAAATTAATCATGCAGTATGTTGCTACAAAGTGTGCATACTCCATTTCTGATGGGTGTGAATGCTGGGTCTTTTCTAGTTCCCCAAGTCATTGCACGCTGACATTCCTTATGGGATCTTTATCATCAATGTTCTATGTGCGTATGCACATGAAGGGGGTTTAGCCTTTAGGCACTAATAGGTCATCACACATGTTGACTTGGAAGATTGAAAAAAATCTCCATCCTTTACCTATCAGGAGGTACCCAGGCAGGATCGAATCCCAGACTTTATGACTGGAAATCTGACATCTAAGTTACTTGACCAACATGCCTGTCACATCTGAAACGGATGATTCATTCTTTAACTAGTAAAATTGAAGACCGCAGGCTGTTTGTGGTAAAGTAGTGTTGGTATCCTTACTCTGCATTCATGCATCGCTACTGTAGAGTGCATTACATGTGAAAAAGCACTAGAAGATCAATGAGACTAAAAGTCCTGTCTAAATTATCCTTTATCTTTCAAAGAAAATTTGTACAAACCACCCCCATAATAACAAACCAGCAAACAGGTAAACAAATGAACCAACGCACACCACCACCCAGAGGTCAATTCCTTTGAACATCAATATCCAAGTCTGGGAACATAGCCGACAGGGACAACATTCAAAGAAAGGGAAGGAAACCTAACATTACTCTCAAACCAGCATATGACAGGTGCAGGAGTCAAGCAGAGTAACATCAGACTTCCAACCATAAAGTCCTGGATTCGTTCTGCCAAGACGCATCTGCCTAGTTGTTAAAGGACAGAGTTTTTCCAATCTCTAAAGTCAACATGTGTGCAGACCTGACAGTGCTTTTCAACCCCTTAACCCTTTTGTATGCGTTTGCATGCAGAATATCACATATGCGCATTTAAGATTCTGTGAGTCATGTAAGTGACTGGCTTATAGAAACATGAAAACACCCAGCATACATGCCCATCAAAGATGGGGTATGCAGACTGCATTGCAACCTATCGCCTCAGAGGTGGGCAAAAACAACATGCATACACAAGCCTGACAACTATCGGAATACTTAACAACAACAACAACATCACCACCACCACCAATAACAAAACGAACAAAAACAAACAAACAACAACAAACAAAAACCATTAAAAAATGTAACCAGCACAGTTCATATGGGCAGTGCAGGAAAGCTTTCATGCCCCCAATGGAACTCGCAGGAACTGACTTGTGAAAATGCTTAGGTTATTGAAGTCTTTTTGTCTAAATCCATAAAAGCCTATTTCCCCAAACCTCTCATTCTGCTCTGTTGCATCCCCTTGCTTCCCCACTACCAGCATAACTATCAACATGCTGCTAACCAGAGTCCTGTACATATACCTTTCACTGGTCATAGATTCTAGGCTTTACTGTCTGAAACACTAGCCTTATTTAACCCTAACTCTAGGCCAACCTTCAAACCTCTCTCTCAGCATTATCAACCCTTTCATGTTGAGAAAGGACCCCCACTGGTGAGGGATGGGTAAGACTAGGGTTCACACACGGTGAATCTCAATGGTGGCTACAAATAATTTCACTGTACGCAGCTGATTACTGACACGCAAGCATGTGTATAAGGGGCTTTGTTTTGCTGCATGTCAGTCATCACCACCACCTCACCCTGCTCTCGAGTCCAATGGGAAAGGCATGTCCACGAAGGTTGAAGTACGAGAACTGTTCTCCACCACCAAACACATGCTCATCCCTTTGTGCCACCATCCTGAGCCACATGCGGTCAAAGCCTTGAATCTCTGTGATGTCCATAACCAGGGATGGTCTGTTGTGTTAGTCAGATGAAATGTGATCTGTCAACAGTGACGAAAAAGAAGAATATTCTTTTATTATTAGTTACTATGTTGTTTTATTGACACGCTTAAAGACATTCTTTTAGTGCAAGACTCAAAGAACAAGAAATACGACATCATGTTCACTCTATTCGTGCTCATATTATGCTTCATCACATCTATGCCCAAACATGCCCATTAAAAGCAATCAAATAAAATCTACGCATGTAGGCACATGCACATACTTTATATACACACACAGACATAAACACACTTATTTCCGCATGCAAGCACATGCACATACTTCACATACATACACAAACATAAACACAAATGAGACAAACACAGGTAATCAAAATGTATAAAATTAGTACACCACAATCATAAATACAGATCAACTCCCAACCAATCCTCTCCCATTTTTCATCTCCTTCCACATTCTTATTCCCAACCATTTGTCCATTTCTCCAAAAACGAACAATGTATACAGAATTAGTCCCTTCAAAACATGTCTACTGATGAATAAGCTGTAATGATATTTTATCATTACTATCATTATAGTTTAAAGCCCAGCCAACTTCCACACAGCCATAATTTATAAGGGCTATAACCATATCAACACGGACCTGGTGGCCATTTTGGATGAAAAAGTCAACATCCAAACCTACCTTCGTGAAACACCTCATCAGGGTGATTTGAGCATGTCGAGTCAAAACTTATCATCCAAATTAGTCTCCAATGAAAACTGGCTGAGAAAACGGTCTCCAAAGTAAGACATCTTGAAAAACTGAAGACCACCTTTATCAGCCTCTTTGACTAGAATCCGACGGTCGAACACCACTAAACTGAGATGAAATCATACCGCTGCATTCTACTCTATCATTTGCCACCAGAAAAAGCAGAATCATAATGGGTCATTTTTCTGGCCTTTTTGACAGCCGTGGACCTGGCAGCCATTTTGGACGAAAAAGTTGACATCCCAACTTATCTTTGTCACACACATCATCAGGGTAATTTGAGCATGCAGAGTCCAAATTTACCATCCAAATTAGTCTCTGATGAAAATGGCCGAGAAAACGGCCTCCAAAGTAAGCCATCTTAAAAATTACAGACACAGACCACCTTTATCTGTCTCTTTGAGTAGGTTCTGACAGTCGAAAACCACTAAACTGAGCTGAAATCATACCCCTGCATTCTGCTCTATCATTTGCCACCAGAAAAAGCAGAATCAGAATCGGTCATTTTTCCAGCCTTTTTAACAGTCGCGGACCTGGCGGCCATTTTGGACATACATCTCATCTACTAATTTGAGCATGCCGAGTCCAAATTTTCCATCCAAATTAGTCTCCGATGAAAACTGGCCAAGAAAATGGCCTCCAAATCCATTGATCTTGAAAATTGAAGACCACCTTTATCAGCCTCTTTGAGAAGGATTGGACGAAAAAGTTGCCATCCCAAGCTACCTTTGTCACACACATCATCAGGGTAATTTGAGCATGCGGAGTCCACATTTACCATCCAAATTAATCTCTGATGAAAACTGGCCGAGAAAATGGCCTCCAAAGTAAGACATCTTGAAAATTACAGACCACCTTTATCAGTCTCTCTGAGTAGGTTCCGACGGTCGAAAACCACTAAACTGAGCTGAAATTATACCGCTGCATTCTGCTCTATCATTTGCCACCAGAAAAAGCAGAATCACAAAAGGTCATTTTTCCTGCCTTTTTAACAGCCGAGGACCTGGCACCCATTTTGGACGAAGAAGTTGACACATCTCATCAGAGTAATTCAAGCATGCCGCGTCCAAATTTGCCATCTAAATTAGTCTCTGATAAAAGCTGGCAGAGAAAACGGCCTCCAAAGCTAGCGATCTTAAAAAAATCATAGACCACTTTCATCAGCCTGTTTGCGTAAGTTCCAATGGTCAAAAACCACTAAACTGAGCTGAAATCATACTGCAGCATTCTACTCTATCATTTCCCACCAGAAAAAGCAGAATCACAATTGGTCATTTTTCCAGACCTTTTTGACAGCCACAGACCTGGCAGTCATTTTAGATGAAAAACTCAACATCTGAACCTACCTTTGTGACTCGTCTCATCAGGTTGATTCAAGCATGCTGAGTCCAAATTTACCATCCAATTAGACTGACATGAAAACTGGCCAAGAAAACGGACTCCAAATATAGCGATCTTGAAAATTACAGACCAAATTCATCAGCCTGTTTGAGTAGGTTCCGAGAGACGAAATCGAAACCACTAAATTAAGCTGAAATCATACCTCCAAAGTAAGCCATCTTGAAAAACTAAAGACCACCTTTATCAGCCTCTTTGACTAGGATCCGACGGTCAAAAACCACTAAACTGAGATGAAATCATACCACCTACCTTTGTGACACATCTGATCAGGTTAAACCTGACTATATATATGAACAAAACTAAGGACACTAAAAGTGCACATACAAATGGCCTAAACTACCTAGAAGTACCCCTGCACAGCACATTTTTCATTATAGCCATTATATGTACCCAATTATCAATCCTAAGAGAAAGTATCAAGGATTTATAGAACACAGAATGTTGCATGCAGCCCTGAACAAATCCTGGAGAGAACATCCAACTAACAAAGAGTTATATGTTAAGATCCCACCAATCAGTAAATCAATACGTCAACAAAGACTGCGTTTCGCGGGACACTGCTGGCGTAGCGAAGAAGAACTGGTGGGGGATGTTCTACTATGGAGACCCAGCCATCGCAAACAAAGACCAGGACGTCCAAAGAAGACCTTCATCGACCAACTGATGGATGATACAGGCTGTCAGTATGATAAACTACCTACTGCAATGTCTGACAGAGAAGGATGGAAGAAACGTGTCATGGATAACCGAGCAAGCTCGACATGATGATGTTGATGATAGAACACATACAGTTAAATGGGCCAGCATGATGATGTTGATGATAGAACACATACAGTTAAATGGGCCAGCATGGCAGAAAATATAAAGAGATGACAGAAAGCAAAGGAGAAAGGAAGAAACAAAGACAATAACAGAAAAAGAGTAAATTTCTAGCACGGAATTTCCAGTAAATGAGGATACTGTACCTCCAATTAACACAGTACATTCTAAAGACCAATGCAGATGAAGCTGTGGTGGCTCATGGAACGTACATGTATTCAGCAGGACATGCACAATAGCAACGATAGATGACTAGGAACTGGAAAATCTGGATTTGACCCTGTCTGGGAAGTGCCTGGTGAATTAGAGTTGTTTCCCATCTCCCAGGTTGACATGTGCACACATACAAGTACCTGGACCCCCTTCATGTCATATGCAGCTACATCAGCATATCATCATCATCATCATCAGGTGCCCAGGTGCCCTGCCGCATGGCGTTGGCGACCATGGACTTCCAACCATCTCTATCTCTCGTTGCCCCCAGCATCTCCACCACCCTCCTCATCCCCAGCCACTCTGCAAGTCCGTCCAACATTCTCTCCCTGGGTCTACCTGGTGCTCTCCTTCCCTCCAGCTTTCCCGTTGTGACCAGGTGCTCCAAATCCCCCTTCCTCATAAAATGGCCTATAAATGTTGCTTGTCTTTTCCTAATCTTCCTTATGAGTGATCTACTTGTGTCTGCGTCCATCAAGACTGTCTCCTTTGTTTTCTTTGCTGTCCATGGAACTCTCAACATTCTTCTGAGAAACCACATCTCGGCTGCTTCAATCTTGTTCTGGCTTTGCTTGCTGACTGTTCACGCCTCGCATCCGTATAACAGTATTGGTTCTATATAACATTCAAGGAGTTGACTCTCTGATGTTAATTGATAGACATTTGTTGGTAAGAATGCTTGTCATTTTCTTGAATGCTGTTTTGGCTTGGCCGATTCTGCCAGCTATTTCCGATGTGCATCTGCCGTCTGATGAAATGGCCGTTCCCAGGTATTTGAACTTATTAACCTGTGTCAAGGTTGTGCCATTTGCTGTTATTTTGCATATACACACGTTAAAAGATCCTGAATCATCTCCTTGGCACACGAAAAGATTTACCTCTCCCAACAAAACATACAAATGAAGAACTCCCATCTGTATTCTCCAAGTATTTCACCACCAAAATACAAACTCTTCGTGACAGGCTTGACAGGACACCCTGTCAACCATGCCCACCTGACCCTTCCTTCTCTGGCACACCTCTCACTACTTTTACCCCAGTCTCACAAGAAGAAATTTTCAACACAATCAGATCCATGTCGTTCAAAACCTGCGAACTGGATCCTCTTCCAGGTTCTCTCTACTCCGACTGTCTCCCTACTCTCCTCCCATTCATCACTGACATCATCAACACTTCTTTTCAAACTGGAACTGTCCCAGATTCTTTCAAGTCTGCTATTGTTCACCCTCTCCTCAAGAAACACAATTTAGACCCAAATGAACTGAAAAATTACAGGCCTATCTCTAATCTCTCTTTCTTGTCAAAACTCCTTGAAAAGGTCATCCTCAACCAGCTGAACTCTCACCTGTCTGCCAACAATCTCCTCAATCCTTTCCAGTCAGCCTACCGCCAGTGCCATAGCACTGAAACTGCCCTACTACACATTCTCAACAATCTCCTCCTTGCAACTGATACTGGCAAAGTCTCTCTCCTCATACTCCTTGATCTGTCTGCAGCCTTCGATACCATTGACCATGGTATTCTCCTTTCTAGACTTCATCATACTTTTGGCATCTCTGACATTGCTCTCTCCTTTTTCACTTCGTATTTATCAAACAGAAAACAAACTGTTCTCATCAATGGCACTTACTCTCAACCTGCATACTTGACCTGTGGTGTTCCACAAGGATCTGTCCTTGGCCCTGTTCTTTTCACTCTTTAGACCTCCCCCCTGTCCACCATCATCAACTCCCACTCTATAAAACACCACTTCTATGCTGATGACACCCAACTTCAAGACAGTGACTCACCTGATAATATACAGCGCCTGTTGACTCGCACCACTGAGTGTTACTCGGACATTAGGAACTGGATGACACACAATAGACTTCAGCTTAATGACGACAAGACAGAAGCTATCCTCATTGGCACCCGTCAGAAACTTTCCCAGTTGCCTCCTCTTTCTCTCCCATTATGTAACACATCAGTCCCAATTTCTGATTCAGCTAAAAACCTTGGTGTCTGCATTGACTCTTCCCTCTCCATGAACAACTTTGTTTCTCAAACTGCCAGATCTTGCTACTATCATCTCCATCGTATAAGGCTGATCAGGAAGTATCTCTCTGTCGAAACAACTGCAAAACTCGTTCTCTCCTTCATAATGTCTCGCATTGACTATTGCAATTCACTCCTGTCTGGTCTTCCTGCCTCCATCATTTACATCCTACAGCGCATTCAAAACAATGCTGTACGCCTTGTACTCAAAAAGAAAAAAGCTGACCACATATCTCCTCTCCTGGCACAACTTCACTGGCTCCCTGTATCAAAGCGCATACAGTACAAACTAGACACCATGTGCTACAAAAGCCACAATAACGCAGCCCCCGATTACCTGTCAAGTCTACTTGAGATCTATGTTCCCTCACGTACCCTCCGCTCTGCCTCCGATCCTCTGACTTTTCGCTTTCCACGCACTAAGCTCAATACCTATGGTCCACGAGCCTTCTCTGTTTCTGGTCCACTCTCCTGGAACAAACTTCCTCTCTCAGTCCGTCAGCAACCTACTTTTGCCTCCTTCAAGTCCGCTCTCAAAACTCACCTTTTCTCCTCTGCATAAAATCCTAACCTCACTCAACCCCCCTCTGCAGCCTGTCTCCGCTCGGAGGGGAATCACTTTGTTTTAATATATAATTGTATATGATGTGCACTCTGTGGTTTTCCATTGGTTTTATTCTTGCTTTTATTGCTTTTATTCTTTCTCCCCATTTGTGGCCATGCGTGTGTGTGTGTGTGTGTGTGTGTGTGTGTGTGTGTGTGTGTGTGTGTGTGTGTGTGTGTGTGTGTGTGTGTGTGTGTGTGTGTGTGCGTGTGTGTGCGTGCGTGCGTGTGTGCGTGTGTGTCTTTTTCGGCGCTTGGATTTGATTTTGTCGAGATTTTGCGCTATATAAATATTGTATTTATTATGTATGCATGTGCGTACGTATGTATAATAATAATAATATATTTTATTTATATAGCGCAAAATCTTGATAAAATTAAATCTAAGCGCTGAATGTATGTATGTATGTATGTATGTATGTATGTATGTATGTATGTATGTATGTATGTATGTATGTATGTATGTATGTATGTATACGCTTAGATTTATGTATGTATGTATGTATGCATGTATACGCTCAGCTTAGATTTATGTATGTAAGTATGTATGCATGTATGTATGCATGTATACGCTCATATGTATGTAGGTATGTATGCATGTATACGCTCAGCGCTTAGATTTGATTTTATCAAGATTTTGCCTATATAAATAAAATATATTATTATTATTATTATTATAAGTCATGTTTGTGTTCAGTGGCATATGAAAACATGGAAAGAATGAGCCTGAATGCCCACTAAAGACAGACTACATAGACTGTGCAGTAACAAACCGTTTGCACAATGCGGTTAAACAAAGTGCATATCGAGAAAGAGAAAACAAAATTGTTTGAAAAAAAATATTCAATCTGTTTTAAGCATCTGAAACAACAAAACTGAGTAAGCTCTTTGAGGGCATATCTTTTGTGAAAAACGAAAAACAAAATGGTTAGGTTCAATGACAAACTATCCTCAGGAGAAACAGTAAAACGATCCAGAAAAAGATGGTCAAGCCATTCTAACAAACTTGTTTACACACAAAAAGATTAGACTATCTGAGTTTTGTGCTTTTCAACTTTCAAGTCAGTGAGTGAAGAAGCATAATATAAAATAGAACTTGATGCATAGCAAGGATACATGGATTGTCCCAACAGTAACAACAGTATGTAATTAGTTTGATGTTAATGAGAAAATACTGTTCACACACCTTCTGACTTTAAGCACTTTTTTGGACTGTGTGACTTTGATCATGGAGCTTTACCATCCGAAGTTATGATTTTATGCTTCTTCAAGCAGAAAACACACACACACACACACAGTAGACACACACAGTAAACACACACAGTAGACACACACACACACACACACACACACACACACACACAGTAGACACACACAGTAAACACACAGTAGACACACACAGTAAACACACACAGTAAACACACACAGTAGACACACACACACACACACACACACACACACACACAAACACACACACACACACACACACAGTAGACACACACAGTACACACACACAGTACACACACACATACACATCTTTAGACGATATGAAACAATATCTTTGTTTATAAGAAAGAAGACTGAAACTAAAATCTTTCACACACACACACACACACAAAACCCACATGCGCCTTTTGGATAAAAACTTCTTAAAGAAAACTAGCTGACAAAACTTACAGAGTGCTCAGCATCAGAAGACAGCGTCACCACAGTAGGATTGCCAGAACTCTTGACTTCAACTTGGGTCAGAGGGATCCGGGAAGAGACATAATCCTCAATCTTGAAGTTGCCTTTTGATTCCACAAATTCTATGTCACCATTTCCCCCATACAGCATCGGGTTGTTCTCTGCATGATTGAATATCTGTCACAGAGAAAAGACCTACTGCAAACTTTTCATTGTTAGACGAGAATGCTTCACAATTTTCTTTTGTTCCTTAGATTGACTCAGATCAAGTTTGAATTTCAATAATTATAACACACACACACACACACACACACACACACACACACACACACACACACACACACACACACACACACATATATATATATATATATATATATATATATATATATATATATATATATATATCACACTGTCAGTTTGTCTGTCTGTCACACACACACACACACACACACACACACACACACACACACACACACACACACACACACACACACACACACACACACAACACACACACACACAACCAGACGACACAAATTCAAGAAGGCGGAGGATCCTAACTAGCAAAATTTTCAGCTTTCAGAGGAAACCTTTAAACAGTCCAAAATGACTAGAACCAGACGAGGAGGTGCCTTGCTCGACAAAAGCCAGAAGCTGCGTCTGCGGGAATGGCGGATCAAGAGGGAGGGGGAAATTATATGGAAAGGGAAAAAAAAACCCACTACCTCTTCAAATAGTACACCTACCGCGGTTCCCTGCAGAGTGGGACATCCTGCACCACACCTCTATCCAGCAGCTCAGCGGATCTCGTGAGTAGGCTACGGTTGATGAATTGAAAAACATCGTTATCGTACTCACTCTCACTCTGCGCTACCAAGTTACTTCTTTAAAGGGTTTAGAAGCAACTGTCCTGGCACAGATCGATTCTATCGAGGCCCAGACAAAAGAAACCACCACCATTAGGACAACACGTAGGCTAACTGTCAAACACAGACGCCAAGCAGTTGTTGTTGACGGAGAGAAAGCAGAGTTTTCCAACGTCAAGTCTGGAGTACCACAGGGCTCAGTGTTGGGACCATGTCTGTTCTTGGCCTACATAAACGACCTGCCAAAAAACTTGAGCTCGAAAGTAAGAATCTTTGCTGATGATACTGCAATCTACTCCACAATAACAGCAAATGCCGATGCACAACAGCTCCAGCAAGACCTGCAAAACCTCGAGGTTTGGGAAGAGAAATGGGACATGGTATTCCACCCTGACAAATGCACTACGCTCCCGGTCACAAGAAATGAAAACCCCATTCAAAGCGAATACAAGCTCCATGGCCATACCCTAGCGACCGTGCAAACAGCAAAATACCTAGGCGTCACCCTCCAGGCAAAATGGAATGGGACAAACACGTGAAGAGCATAGTGGCAAAAGCAGGACGCACCCTTGGATTTCTCCGCCGAAACCTCGATAGCCTCCATTAGGCTCAGAGAGAAAGCCTACCTGGTATTTGTGCGGCCACTCCTTGAGTATGCCAGCTCAGTCTGGGACCCCTACCTTGAGAGCGACATAAACCAGATAGAAGCCATCCAAAGGAGAGCAGCAAGGTTCGTCACCAACCGTATATCACAGGATAGCCAGTGTGACACAGATGTTGGAAAGGCTGGGATGGCCGACCCTGCAGCAACGGAGACAGGCAGCACGACTCGCCATGCTGTATAAAATACACCACGACCTGGCTGGAGTCGACAAAACCAAGATGAAACCTGTCCCTGAGCGCAGTCGCAGAGGCCACAACCAGCAGTTCCAGCGCATCACCTTCCAGGGTGCCAACAGATACAGACACTTCTCGTTCCTGCCACGTACCATCAGGGAATGGGACCAGCTCCCACAGTCCATCGTGGATGCAGAGACTGTAGCCACATTCAGGATCAGAGTAAACCACCACCTGAAGGACACTGCGCTGGACGCGCTCGCAAGGGGCCTCCAGCAGACACGACAATGATCTATAGGCAGATGGAGGGAGGGGAGGGAAGGGAAGGGCGGGGATGTACACTGAAATCAATAAGCCTCGGCCTGGCTCAACTGGGTTACTCTGGGGATTGGCTCTGGGGGGACCAGGGGAGATGAAATGGCGGAGTAAAAATGTAGACATCAACCAAAACTAAGTTAAGAAGAGAGATGGAAAATAGTGGATCATGTGTGTGAGGGGACTGCTTTTGGACCAAATGATGTGTCTTGGTGGCAGCAAGACTGGCTCTGTGTGTGGATGGGTCTTGTGAGAGGAGACTCAGAGACTGTCTGGTGTGCCCTGGTGGCAGCAGGGCTGGCAGTTTTTTTTTTTTTAAATTTTTTTTTAAGCGCTGATCGGTAGACCCCCCTTTCAAAAGCGGCAGGAGAATCATTGTGTTGATTGTGGTCGCTCTACGGAAGAAGAAGAAGAAACACTGACAGATCTAAACGAAACAAATCCCACGTACGCAGACGTTCTGAAGCAAACACACACACGCCGGCAGGACGACAAACAAGCACATAAACTAAATGTGGCATCCGTGTAGATCTAGATCCGACATGACAGTATGACGTAAAGATCCAAGGGACACTACTCTCACTCTTAGAGACATTCTTGGTTGGTCGTATAATGAGGCAGAACGATTAAGGAAATACTCGATAACACTACATGGTGGCAGCGCTCAATGAACCATGAAGAAATCCTGCCCGTAAGCAGCAACGACGTGTCATGTTTTTTTTTTCCTGATCTTTTGTAAATTATGAGAAAGAATTGATATGAGTCCGAACGTAATTCATTTAACTCGCCCAAATTGCCATCTTATTTCCAGTGCTTCCAACCAATTAATAATGAGCTTAATTTAGCTTGCAATAAAACATCATATATTACTATTTATTATTACATTTTCTATATTATTTTCTAATAATTGTAGATATTTCATTTCAGTCCAGTGATTGAAACAGCTTTCATATTCTCTAGAAGTCTTTTGTCTTTGTCTTAGTTACTACAATATAGTTTGATGTCTTGAATCTCAGTTGGAACATTGTATCAGTCGAGTCATCAAGATCCAATATAGTTTTATGAATATCAGAATACATGTTTAATATCTTAAACACTGAAATATGATTACTGGATCCTAAAACTCTAAACATTATTAAACAACAATTACCTTCAAAGAAATATTTCATTCTTTCAGGCATTCTCAAATTTTCCACCTCTGGTTGTGCTGTGTCTAGAATGCCCTGTTTCTGGTTAGTCTGTCTTTCTGCCTGTGTTGTCCATGTGTTTGTAAACATCTGTCAGTTCTTTGTTGACTGGTTTTTCGTGTCAATTGATTGTTTGTGTCTGCATCGTATTCACTCTCACTTTTCTTCCAGATAAGTGTATTGTCTGTCAAGATTTGTTTGCTGTTTGTCTGAATTTGAAATGTGTTTTTGGCTATCTCAGTGTTTGTGTTCGTTTTGTCTTTCACTTTCATCAGATCTCTTCTATTTCTCCTTGCGTGCCTCTTTCTATTTGAATATAATAGGATCTGGGTGTCTTCGCTGCTTTCAAAACTATACCTGGTATCCATTCTTTGTTGTCGTTTACATAGATTTTTTCTTTTGGCTTTTAGTTTGTACAGTTCCTTTGCTCCTTTGTTATAGAAATGTTTGTGTTTCTTTTGTTTATCTTTTAATTCTTTTTTATTTTTTTGTTTCTTTTTCATAGATTTCTTTGTTGGCACATAAAACTTGTTCTGAGGATTCTGTTCATGAGAATTTCTGCAGGAGAGAGAACTTGTTGCTGATCGGGGTTGATTTGTAGTTAAGTACAGCTAAGTAGTCATCATTACCGCTCTCTTGCTTTTTGCAATAAATGTTTTTAGAGTTTGTACCATCCTTTCTGCAAATCCATTTGACTGCGGATATCTTGGGCTTGATGTTGTGTGTTTGAATTCCCATTTTTGTGCAAACTTAGCAAATTCCTTACTTGCATATTGTGGTCCATTGTCAGATACCACTTCTTCTGGAATGCCAAGTCTGCTGAAGATGGATTTCATGTATCTGATTACTGTTGTGCTCTTTGTGTCTGGTAGCAACTGATATTCCGTAAATTTTGAACAGTAGTCTGCTACAAGCACACAGTCATGGTTTTCCCAAGAGAACAAATCTGTTCCAACTTTCTGCCATGATTTTTGTGGTATTTCATGACTTAGTAGTGGTTCTTTTTGTTGCGTGTTTTTGTATTTTATGCAAGTATGGCATGGTTTTATCACGTTTTCAATGTGTTGGTTCATGTCTGGCCAGAACATGAGTATGC
>JAPXFY010000018.1:61274248-61276748 GCA_030674185.1 Monoplex corrugatus | reverse complement strand
TAAAACTGGCTCTACCAAAACGCCAACAAAGATGATGTCAAAATCACAGTGTAAAACTGGCTCTACCAAAACGCCAACAAAGATGATGTCAAAATCACAGTGTAAAAGTATCAGCTGCAATAATCAACTGTCACCACTGATTTTGTTGTTGTTGTTGTCACTTTCAATGTCTAAAAGATTATGCCAGAACTTTTCCTTCCCTACAAACTTTCCACAGCTCACAGGCCTCAAGGTGCTTTTGGTCTGGCGACTACTACAACTACTGTCTAACTACTTGTAGACAGAAACCATGGAACTCTCTCCAAAAGTCTCTACAACAAAACAAATATCACTTTACGTTGTTGTTTCAATTTAAGAAAACAAACAACTCCTTGTTTAGGGTTTTATTGTTGTTGTTTGTTTTTTCTTTTAAAACAGACAAAACCTCAAAACATATTTCTTTCAAAAACATCTACAAAACGCAGATTTATGTTTAGGACATTTCTTAGTGTGGTGATGAAGCAATTGATCTCTTTCTTTTTTCCATCTGCGTGCGTGGTGCGTGTGTGTGTGTGTGTGTGTGTGTGTGTGTGTGCGTGGTTGTGTGCGTGTGGTGGTGGTGTGTGTGCGCATACGTGTGTGTGTGTGTGTGTGTGTGTGTGCTGGTGTGGTGTGTGTGTGTGTGTGTGTGTGTGGCGATGGTTCTGTGTTTTGCAACTACATTCACACAATGAATTTTTCCCTAATGAGTTCTTTATCAGTTATCACTAATTGTAATAAAGTCCTTTTCTCATTTTGTGTTATTGTAACTTGTTATTCTTGATGTACTGACTATCCTTGCTGCAGTAATGTAGTGCTGTTTGTATACAAATCAGCCTATTATTTTGTAAAAACTTACCGCTGTTTGTCTACAAATCAGGTCTGTTGTTATGTAAAATGTGATAATCATCTATCATCTATTACTGTGCAAAATGCAACAAGCATTTTTTTTAAACTTGGATTGCTGGCGCTACGTAGATACAATAACATCTTTATTACCATGATTCTTACTATAATCATCATCACTATTATTTTCATTATTACAAGTATTATCATTAGTACTACTTCTACTACTACAATATTATCACCTCAGTATTAATATTACCAAGACCTGTCAATCCTAACACTATGACATACATAGGTGAACCATAACACATACAACAGTCAAATACATTATACAATGATATGGATGAACACTATCAAATTAAATCAATAGGAAGGGAGTAAAAAGAAGATTTAGTTTTTTTAACACAGAGAGATAATAGAGAAAAAGTGGGATAAAAATGGATGACTAAAGATGCTCTTAGCAGTGTATGCGAACTTAGAAAAGAGGTTTTAATTAGAGCAATTATTTTACGATATTATTCCAAACAGATATTTGTGAAGCTTTCATTTAAAGCTGTTCAGTGATGTGCATGACTTGATGTTGGTGGATAATGCATTCCAGAGATATGTACCAGACAAGGAGATGCTTGCTTTGAATAAGTCTGACCTTGGTCTTGGGAGATAGGGCCTAAAGGTTGCATTTTGAATTTGTGTTGAGTGTTTGGCTTGGGATAAATATGTGGATGAGAGAGCAATTTTTTTTTAATCTCCTGAACATCAATGTTGACCAGATATCCCGACAGGCGAAAACCGAACAAAAGTGTATCGTCGAAAACATTCTTTGTTAGATTGCCGCAGGCAATGGTCTGACGTCGTTATCTGCCACTGTATTATCTGCAAAAGGCCAGTAAAAAGATAAAACCAATGACTGGCCAATGACTGAGCCAGCCGCTCAGTGCAATAGATAACTGTGGCAGTGTTGTTTTTATTCTGAAAGATCCATATGCTGTGGTTGTTAGCATCTTGGCTGTTAGGCTAACTGTAGGCACAGGTAACCCTAATCAATTTTCAGAGGCAAATGGTAGAAAAATACTGCATTTGACCATGCATGCAGGTCCCAGCGACCACTACCAACACAACACAAACAATCACTTGCCCCGTGCAAATGGGCAACATTTATTTTTTTCTGTCCTACACTTATCACCAACTATATCAAAAGAAGAGTATGTTCTATCAAAAATTTCGTAAGACATGAACAGAGAAAAATGAGTGCAGTCTCCGTTTTCATATAAAACTTTATAACAGAAGATCCAACGTTTATATTTATATGACTAATGATCAGATTTCATACTTCTCAGGGTAACTGTAACCTTGCTGAAGCTTCCGCTGTTTAAAACAAAAACAAGCAAAAAGCCTTGACATGCATCAAAGGCAATGGGGGCTGCTACAACAGTGATATATAATAACTTAATATTGTCAGAAGTTTTGAAGAAAGTGCACTTTATACATCTTGCATATAAAAAAAAAAAAAAAGAAAGAAAAGAAAAATTAATACTGTCGTCAGTTTTTGAGAAAGTACGTTTATACATCTTGCTTTAAAAAAAACAGCTGATTTTAGGCACTTTTTGGGTTTGTGTGACCTTGACTTGGGAGTTTT
>JAPXFY010000018.1:61266748-61269248 GCA_030674185.1 Monoplex corrugatus | reverse complement strand
CTATCATTTATCTGCTCATGTTAATTTGATGCTTTGGTCAGTGGTAAAGAAGAATCATGGTCGGAGAACTCTAAATGGGTGTTTTAATGTTTTCCATAAGCCATGGGACATTGACATGACTTAGAGGATCTGATGGGCATTATGCTGGGTGTTTCAATGTTTCCATAAGCCATAGGACATTGACATGACTTAGAGGATCTGATGGGCATTATGCTGGGTGTTTCAATGTTTCCATAAGCCATAGGACATTGACATGACTTAGAGGATCTGATGGGCATTGTGCTGGGTGTTTTAATGTTTTCCATAAGCCATGGGACATTGACATGACTTAGAGGATCTGATGGGCAATGTGCTGGGTGTTTAATGTTTCCATAAGCCATGGGACATTGACATGACTTAGAGGATCTGATGGGCAATGTGCTGGGTGTTTCAATGTTTCCATAAGCCATGGGACATTGACATGACTTAGAGGATCTGATGGGCAATGTGCTGGGTGTTTCAATGTTTCCATAAGCCATGGGACATTGACATGACTTAGAGGATCTGATGGGCATTATGCTAGGTGTTTCAATGTTTCCATAAGCCATAGGACAATGACATGACTTAGAGGATGTGATGGGCATTATGCTGGGTGTTTCAATGTTTTCCATAAGCCATAGGACATTGACATGACTTAGAGGATCTGATGGGCAATATGCTGGGTGTTTCAATGTTTCCATAAGCCATGGGACATTGACATGACTTAGAGGATCTGATGGGCATTATGCTGGGTGTTTCAATGTTTCCATAAGCCATAGGACATTGACATGACTTAGAGGATCTGATGGGCAATGTGCTGGGTGTTTCAATGTTTCCATAAGCCATAGGACATTGACATGACTTAGAGGATCTGATGGGCAATGTGCTGGGTGTTTAATGTTTCCATAAGCCATAGGACATTGACATGACTTAGAGGATCTGATGGGCATTATGCTGGGTGTTTTAATGTTTTCATAAGCCATAGGACATTGACATGACTTAGAGGATCTGATGGGCATTATGCTGGGTGTTTCAATGTTTCCATAAGCCATAGGACATTGACATGACTTAGAGGATCTGATGGGCATTATGCTAGGTGTTTCAATGTTTCCATAAGCCATAGGACATTGACATGACTTAGAGGATCTGATGGGCATTATGCTGGGTGTTTCAATGTTTCCATAAGCCATGGGACATTGACATGACTTAGAGGATCTGATGGGCATTATGCTAGGTGTTTTAATGTTTTCCATAAGCCATGGGACATTGACATGACTTAGAGGATCTGATGGGCAATGTGCTGGTGTTTTAATGTTTTCCATAAGCCATGGGACATTGACATGACTTAGAGGATCTGATGGGCATTATGCTAGGTGTTTCAATGTTTCCATAAGCCATAGGACATTGACATGACTTAGAGGATCTGATGGGCATTATGCTAGGTGTTTTAATGTTTTCCATAAGCCATAGGACATTGACATGACTTAGAGGATCTGATGGGCATTATGCTGGGTGTTTTAATGTTTTCCATAAGCCATAGGACATTGACATGACTTAGAGGATCTGATGGGCATTATGCTAGGTGTTTCAATGTTTCCATAAGCCATGGGGCATTGACATGACTTAGAGGATCTGATGGGCATTATGCTAGGTGTTTTAATGTTTTCCATAAGCCATGGACATTGACATGATTTAGAGGATCTGATGGGCATTATGCTAGGTGTTTTAATGTTTTCAATAAGCCATGGGCATTGACATGACTTAGAGGATCTGATGGGCATTATGCTAGGTGTTTTAATGTTTTCCATAAGCCATGGGACATTGACATGACTTAGAGGATCTGATGGGCATTATGCTAGGTGTTTTAATGTTTCCATAAGCCATGGGACATTGACATGACTTGGAGGATGTGATGGGCATTATGCTGGGTGTATTAATGTTTTCCATAAGCCATAGGACATTGACATGACTTAGAGGATCTGATGGGCATTATGCTAGGTGTTTTAATGTTTTCCATAAGCCATAGGACATTGACATGACTTGGAGGATCTTTAGCGTGCATTCTTCGTTCTTTGATTTAACGTTTTCACTAGAGTGATATTAGAGGGGGGGGGGGGTGTAAGCATGAAGGATTAAAAAAAAAGGGGTGGGTGGGCGGGAGGCAGGTAGGAGACAGAGTAAGAGACAGAAAGTCTGTAAATGGAAGAGACAATGTGTTAAGAAAAGAGACATGCGTGAGTAAGAAATGGAACTAAAACTTGACACTTGAACATCAATAATGTGAAGGAAAACTCACACACACACACACACACACACACACACACACACACACACACACACACACACACACACACACACACACACACACATACACACACACACACACACACACACATTCAAAACACACACACACACACACACACACAACACACACACACACGCACACACACACACACACACACCCGTCTAATACACTCATAGT
>JAPXFY010000018.1:61249248-61259248 GCA_030674185.1 Monoplex corrugatus | reverse complement strand
GCTACAGTAGAATCTATAATATGTTCTTCTGCAGTGTTCAAATTGTCACAGTAGAACCTATAATATGTTCTTCTGCAGTGTTCAAATTGCCACAGTAGAATCTATGATATGTTCTTCTGCAGTGTTCAAATTGCCACAGTAGAATCTATGATATGTTCTTCTGCAGTGTTCAAATTGCCACAGTAGAATCTATGATATGTTCTTCTGCAGTGTTCAAATTGTCACAGTAGAATCTATGATATGTTCTTCTGCAGTGTTCAAATTGCCACAGTAGAATCTATGATATGTTCTTCTGCAGTGTTCAAATTGTCACAGTAGAATCTATAATATGTTCTTCTGCAGTGTTCAAATTGTCACAATAGAATCTATGATATGTTCTGCGGTGTTCAAATTGCTACAGTAGAACCTATAATATGTTCTTCTGCGGTGTTCAAATTGTCACAGTAGAATCTATAATATGTTCTTCTGCAGTATTCAAATTGTCACAGTAGAACCTATAATATGTTCTGCAGTGTTCACTGCAGTGTTCAAATTGCTACAGTAGAATCTATAATATATTCTTCTGCAGTATTCAAATTGCTACAGTAGAATCTATAATATGTTCTTCTGCGGTGTTCAAATTGCTACAGTAGAATCTATGATATGTTCTGCGGTGTTCAAATTGTCACAGTAGAATCTATAATATGTTCTTCTGCAGTATTCAAATTGTCACAGTAGAATCTATAATATGTTCTTCTGCAGTGTTCAAATTGCTACAGTAGAATCTATAATATGTTCTTCTGCAGTGTTCAAATTGCTACAGTAGAATCTATGATATGTTCTGCGGTGTTCAAATTGCTACAGTAGAATCTATAATATGTTCTTCTGCAGTATTCAAATTGCTACAGTAGAATCTATGATATGTTCTGCGGTGTTCAAATTGCTACAGTAGAACCTATAATATATTCCTCTGCGGTGTTCAAATTGTCACAGTAGAATCTACAATATGTTCTGCGGTGTTCAAATTGCCACAGTGGAATCTATGAAAGCAAAACAAACAAACAAACAAAACGAAAAAAGAATAAGAACGCGTATTTAATACAAGACAAGACAGGCGCAAATTTTCGGCCAACTGGCTTTTGTCAAGCGTAAGTTCACGAACAATCAAACAAACAAACAAACACCAGACACAAAATTAGGAGCAAAAGACTGAAACTTCCCTGCTGCTCCGTCCAGTATGTGTAACTGGATACAAGGAAGGATGGTGTCGGACACCATGTTATGAATCATTGTCCACACTGACATCTATTTCTGAAGCCCCTGATCATCATCTTCACCATTTGTTCGCCTGCTCTCAAGGTCAAATCACAGCTGGCACTGGAGGTAGCCATTTTTCTTGTACTTCCTGCCCCGTTGCCATAGAGCTTGGGGGTCAGGGGCGTTATAGTCGGCCATGTCTTCTTGTCGCTATACCCAACATTACTGAGTAGCTGCACGGTTACTTTGAAAATGACCCCCCCCCCCCCCCCCGTGGGGATGCCGGGAGCTCTTTCAATATAAACAGTATCCCCACCTTCTGGACATTCTGTGCTATATAAATTTCCTATTTTCTGTCACTCTCTTTGTTTTTTCCTTCCTCCTTTGCTTTCTGTCGTTTCTTCCTATTATTTTCTGCCTTGCTGGTCCATTCACCGGTATGTGTTTGATAAAGTCTTACGTACTTTCTCTTTGGATTGATATTTGGGTACATGCGTTTATTAAGTGCATTTTTGGGTCTAGGGAGGTGAGATATGCAGAAGTAATTTAGGCCTGTTTTTATATATGTTTTAGTGTCATATTTAAATTTGTATTCAGGTATATCTTTTAAATCTCCGATGCGATGAATTGGACGGAATGGTCAACGCCAGGGACATCTCCTTAGATTATGTGCGCGAATGCATTGATATGTGTACTCAATTTTCTTTTCCTTCTTTTTTCCTGTTGAAGTATTGTGTATGTTTTGAACTGGTTATAGCCCTGACATGGCTCTACGCAGTCGGCTGGTCTTTAAACAACAATAACAATAACGTTGAAAATGAACTGTCTCACCATTGTACATCTTACTTTATCTTGGTTTCGAGAAATAAAAAAAATTCTCTTCTATAACAATAATTTGACTGAGTATCATTTTGATGAAGATAGTATAAAAGGTCTAACAATAATGTCTAATTTGATGAAGACAGTATAAAAGACATAACAGTCCACGTCTAATTTGATGAAGACAGTATACAAGACATAACAGTCCACGTCTAATTTGATGAAGACAGTATAAAAGGCACAACAGTCCACGTCTAATTTGATGAAGACAGTATACAAGACATAACAGTCCACGTCTAATTTGATGAAGACAGTATACAAGACATAACAGTCCACGTCTAATTTGATGAAGATAGTATAAAAGACATAACAGTCCACGTCTAATTTGATGAAGACAGTATACAAGACATAACAGTCCACGTCTAATTTGATGAAGACAGTATACAAGACATAACAGTCCACGTCTAATTTGATGAAGACAGTATACAAGACATAACAGTCCACGTCTAATTTGATGAAGACAGTATAAAAGACACAACAGTCCACGTCTAATTTGATGAAGACAGTATAAAAGACATAACAGTCCACGTCTAATTTGATGAAGATAGCATAAAAGACATAACAGTCCACGTCTAATTTGATGAAGACAGTATAAAAGGCATAACAGTCCACGTCTAATTTGATGAAGTACAGTCTGCATGCTCCGTCTTCGGTGGGTATGTATGCTGAGTGTTTTCATGTTTTCCCAAAAGCCATCGGACACTGACAATGACTTACATGATCGTTTAACAGGGAGATCGAGGCGATGATATACAGGGGGATGCAAAAGTAGGTGTACAGTAAGTATCACATCATTATTATAGTGCGTAATTCATTAAAATTATTAGCATATTAAGTTAGTTGGCCTTATTTTTCGATATCTTCATTAATTATATTTTATCGCAACTAATAATATGCATGTACATTTATCCTAACTCTTAATTTTTTAATTTTTTGCAGGTAAAGCGGCAATTTAATTTAGATCTAAGCGGCCATTTAATTCATTTAACCATGGCTGGTAATTTGACAGACGAGGAGCGCAAATGGAAATTGAAAACAATATCGGAAGACAGATGGACTTATTTTGGGGGGGATATGTAAAGGAAAGGGTTTTCGCACGCAAGCCGCGCGCTGTTAATGACGTGATTCAGTTCATCTTGCAGGCTTGTCAAAAAATGGATGCTGATGAAGATCTTTGTGCTAGAGTGTGCATGAGTGTCCGCTCTCGATTAGAGGAGTGTGTGAATACCGACGGCAAGCAGCTTGAGTATCTGAGGGATTAAGGTTGTGCTTATTATTACATGTATATGCAATATTCATTTGTTTGTATAATAAATGCAATGAGTATTGTACGTGTTTTCTTTTTCATAACTGTATACCTACTTTTGCACCCCCCTATATAACATAGCGGTCTCCCTATCCATGTCTATGGCGAGGGCCGACCGTACCGTATAAACTGACCATTCTCTGCTTGATTACACCCTCAGGCTTTGTCAGGTCCCTGGAATGTCCCACAACAAATGGACTCGATCCTCCTACCCTGTTTTTACCCACTGGTCATTTGGTTTCGGTCCGGTCATCAAACTCATCGATAGATCGTAACACCTGGACACATCAAAGATTGTGGCAGGAACAGGTGTGGTCAGTGGGTGGGTCTTTTGCCAGGTGAGGGCAGAGTCCTTGTTGAATGGACATTGTAGTAGGGGTGGGAACAGGTGTTGGAGGGGGAGAGAGAAAGGGGAGGGAAAGAGAGAGAGAGGGAGATAAATAGAAAAGAGAGAGAAAGAGAGAGGGAGAGAGGAGAGAGAGAGAAAGAGAGAGAGAGAGAGAGAGAGAGAGAGAGAGAAAGAGAAAGAGAGAGAGAGAGAAAGAGAAAGAGAGAGAGAAAGAGAGAGAGAGAGAAAAAAAAAAGAGAGAGAGAGAGAGAGAGACATGAACACAAACACCACAAAATATTATTCCATAAAAAATAGAATGAGAAGGCGTATTCACTTCACAAAACAAGACAGACACATAAATAAACATCTAGCACATTTCTGAAGGCTGGCTCAGTTGATGAAACCGTGAACTAGAGATTTGATGTCTCGAGTTCAATCCCAGCCTGCAAAAACAAAACAAAACAAAACAAAACAAAGAAAAATAAACAAACAAACAAAAAACCTGGCCTGTTCGCTGCCATCCTAATTAATGCTCCACTCATTGTGGTGGTGTCAGCTTAGTGTTTCTTAAGTCATGTTACCCCTCACCCCCCAACTGAATACGCCTTCTCATTCTATTTTCGTGTGTTTGCGATTTTTATGGAATAATATTTTGTGGTGTTTGTGTTCATGTTTCTCTCTCTCTCTCTCTCTCTCTCTCTCTCTCTCTCTCTCTCTCTCTCTCTCTCTCTCTCTCTCCTCTCTCCCTCTCTTTTTCTCTCTCTCTTTTCTTTTTATCTCTCTCTCACCCATTTCAGAACCTTGTCAGCGCAAAGAGTTGTGCGCAGGCTCAAGCAGCCAGCCATGTAACTAGTGTCAGATTGGGTGGAGCGCATATGGAGTTGTCCAAATGTGAATAATTTCATCTTGAACAAACTCCAAAACTCTGCCAACAAAGAAACAATCATCGAGATGATGGGCAGTCAACTTACAAACCATTCTGAACGAAGATGTATACAAAAGTAAATGCCGAAGACTGAGACAGTCAAAAAGACATGAGGGGGAAAAAAGTCCACTTGTAAAACACATCACACGACAGACACCTGGGGCGGAACTACCAAGAGAAAACGATACAAAGGCAGACCAGAGCAATACTATTCTATTTACTGCCATTTATGTCTTTGGCATGCAGGGCAGCAACGAAGACCCTCCATTTGTGTCTGTTCAAGGCCAGCCTCTGTGTGGTGGTACCCATAGTGTGTTTCAGGGTCTTAAGGTCTCTTTCCATTGCTCGTCTTTCTTGCGTCTTCCTTTAGGTGTCTTGTGAAGGGCAGTTCGGGTGGTGTTGTACGCTCTCTTTGGATGATGTGTGCCAGTCCATCTCCATAGTCAGAGCAAACAAAGCAGGCAGGGAGATCATGTACTGAGAAGGAGATGAAGGCAGCTTGAGGGACCTGGGCCTGAATGAAGAGAACAGCCCAGAACCCAGAACCCAGGACCCAGAACCCAGAACCCAGAACCCAGAACCCAGGACCCAGAACCCAGGACCCAGAACCCAGGACCCAGAACCCAGAACCCAGAACCAGAACCCAGAACCCAGAACCCAGTCTCCTGGAGAAGTGCTGCTGTGGTCTTATGCTCCCCGGGGAACCTTCAGAAACAAAGTCAGGGATGAGAAAGATCTTTAACTTGCCTGCCGTAAACTTAATTTGGGGTTTAAAGATGTTGATCGGACAAGACAAGCAAGAACTGATGCCCAGTCTGACATAACACAGGGCGCCATAGTCACGTGGGTAAACATCGGATTTCCAATCGAAAGGTCCTGGGTTCGATCCCCCTTGACACCTCCGCCTGGTGGGTAAAAGGTGGAGTTCCCCCCCGATCTCCCAGGTCAACATGTGTGTAGATCTGCAAGTGGCCAGACCCGTTTCGTGTGTATACACATGCAGAATCAATTAACATCAGGAAGAGAGTTCTTGAATGTTATATAGAACCAATACTGTTGTACGGATGCGAGGCGTGGACAGTCAACAAAAAAGCCAGAACAAGATTGAGGCAGCCGAGATGTGGTTTCTAAGAAGAATGTTGAGGGTTCCATGGACAGCAGAGAAAACAAACGAGACAGTCTTGATGGAGGCAGACACAAGTAGATCACTCATAAGGAAGATAAGGAAAAGACAGGCAACATTTATAGGCCATTTTATGAGGAAGGGGGATTTGGAGCGCCTGGTCACAACGGGAAAGCTGGAGGGAAAGAGAGCACCGGGTAGACCCAGGGAGAAAATGCTGGACGGAGTTGCAGAGTGGCTGGGGACGGGGAGGGTGGGGGAGATGCTAGGGGCAACGAGAGATAAGGGCAGATGGAAGTCCATGATCGCCAACGCCATGCGGCAGGGCACCTGATGATGATGATGACACATGCAGAGTATCAACTATACACGTTAACGATCCTGTAAGTCCTGTCACTGGCTGGTTTATGGTATACACGTATACACGTCCCTTAAAGAGGCAGACTATGCAACAACATAGTGGAATGTGAACCAGAAAAAAAACCCCACACACACACGAAAAAAGATTCCTTTACTCACACAGGACGGAGCAACAGGGAAGTTTCAGTCTTTTTCTCCTAATTTTTGTATCTGGTGTTTGTTTGTTTGTGATCTTACGCTTGACAAAAGCCAGTTGGCCGAAAATTTGCGCCTGTCTTGTCTTGTTGTATTAAATACGCGTTCTTATTCTTTTTTTTTTTTTCGTGTGTTTGTTTCTGGTTCCTGTTTGCTTGAACGCGGGCAGTCACACTTGTTTTAGGATATATAGTGGAATGTGGTCAGTTAAGCTTGAGTTCTCAGTGCTGGACTGAAAAGTCTGAACATGTTTAATAACACGCAGTGAGTCCAATAGTTTGGTAGATAACGCTGTATAAGAATGATTTATGATGGGAAGTGAGTCCAGATAGTTTGGAAGATAACGCTGTACAAGAATGATTTATGATGGGGAAGTTAAGAGTTTGCTGAGTGGCCAATCTATGTGACTAGATGTATCTGTGGCATGGAGTGAACAGCCAGCCTGGCCAACCTGTTGAGACAATGACTCTTTGGGGGCACGCATGCGAGAGGTCAGCTGTGAGGTGTGTCCAGGATAGGTACCTACCTGTCATTACATGTTGTACCCTGCATTGTTTGAAGAAGAACACCACAAAGGGAACAGGGAATAACAGAGGGAAGAACAAAGCGGATAATAATAGAGGGCTGGGCGGGACGGGGAATAAGTATGTGTAGCGGAATGAACAGTTACTGGGTACATGTTCTAAAACTGCAGTTATCGTGGCTGTAGGTGCATAAATAATTCTGGAATTGTGGGCGGGTCATAATAATCGTTTAGAAACACCGATGAGACCCACCGCATTTCTACTGTATTATTAGAATTAATGCTCATCGTTATTGCCATGGTCGTTATTCAACCAGTCTTCTCAGTTGTCGTTCTTCTTCTGCTTTCAAGCCATGGTAACTCCTTGTATGATGAGTGTAATACCCATCTGAGGCATGTTCATGTTGATTTGGGAGCTGGGGGCGTGTATAGGCTAAACATTTTCTTCGTTAGAATTTCTTTCTCTCTTTATTTTTTTACAAGAAAGAATACAAACACACTCTGTTCTTATTACATACATGAATACAAAGCAACAATATTGTGGAAAAATATCGTGTACATGTATAAAGTTTCAGAAAAATACCTGACCTACACTTCAGACAGAGGATTTGAGACAAGATGATGACTCTGATACAGACGATCCAGTCAAACACTCTCTCAATCAGTGCTTTATAAAAGAACCAGTCACTTTGAAATCTACTGTAGTTCATATTCACGAGTGACACACATGTTTTTTTTCAATGTCGTAAACAATTGTCAATTATCTCCTGATCAAATTAAAAGAATAGAAAAGAAAAGAAAGAAAAAAGAAGGAAAGAAAGAAGGAAAGAAAGAAAGAAAGAAAGAAAAGAAACGAAAGAAAGCAAGCAAGCAAGAAAGAAAGAACGAAAGAAAGCAAGAAAGAAAGAAAGAAGGAAGGAAAGAAAGAAAGAAGGAAGGAAAGAAAGAAAGAAGAAAGAACGAAAGAAAGCAGGAAAGAATGAAGGAAAGAAAGCAAGCAAGAAAGAAAGAACGAAAGAAAGCAAGAAAGAAAGAACGAAAGAAAGCAAGAAAGAAAGAAAGAAAGGAAGGAAAGAAAGAAAGAAGGAAGGAAAGAAAGAAAGAAAGAAAGAACAAGAAAGAAAGCAGGAAAGAATGAAGGAAAGAAAGAACGAAAGAAAGCAGGAAAGAATGAAGGAAAGAAAGAACGAAAGAAAGAGGAAGAATGAAGGAAAGAAAGAACGAAAGAAAGAAGGAAAGAAGAAAGGAAAGAAAAGAAAGATAAGAAAGAAAGACGAAAGAAGAGAAAGAATGAAGGAAAGAAAGAACGAAAGAAAGCAGGAAAGAATGAAGGAAAGAAAGAAAGAAAGAAGGAAAGAAAAAAAAGGTGAGTAAAGAAAGAAAGAAGGAAAGAAAAAAGGAAAGAAGAAAGGAAAGAAAGAAAAAGGTGAGTAAAGAAAGAAAGAAGGAAAGAAAGAAGGAAGGAAAGAAAAAAGGTGAGCACAAAAGAAATCTCCCTTAAGTGCGATGATCCTTAGAAAATGAACTAAAAAAACCATGTGTGCACGCATGTTGACTTGAGGGATCAGAAGAATGTCCACACTTCACACATCAAATGAGAAGGAGGATTGAACGCCAGATCTTCCAGCTGGAAAACTGATGTCTTACCCGCTTGTCCACCACGTCCGTCAAAAATATAGTTCATAAATGGCTATAACATTTTTTGCTGACAGACAGACAAACAAACAAAGTTACATACATACAGACATACATGCATACATATATACATACATACATACATACACATACATACCACACATACATACATATACACACATACATACATACACACATACATACATACATACGTACGTACGTGCGTACACTTTTACATACATAGATATATCCATAGATACATACATACATACATGCATACATACATACATACATAAACACACATACATACATACATACATGCACACATACATATACACATACATGCACACATACATACACACATACATGCACACATACATACACACATACATGCACACACACACACACACACATACACATACACACACATAAAGTGAGCCAACCAGTCAGCAGACAGGCAGACAGACAGAACTCCCGTTCCGTAAATATTTATTTATATTTTTATTTGTTTATTTAAGTCTATTTATTCATTCATTCCATTATTTATCTACTTATTTAGTTATTTGAATTAAAAAACTGCCCACAGGAAGTGCACAGGACGGGTCTGGAAATCACAGAGATAGAAGATGTACAGATCAAACATTTATTTAATGTGAAAAAACAACAACAAAAAACAAAAACAAAAACAAAAACAAAACAAAATAAACAAAAACAAAAAACAAACAAACAAACAAAAAACCGAACGCATTGGCGTATAAGTAAAAACTTATTTACGTAACAGGCCTACCAGACCAGTAATTCCCCCTCCTCCCCTCCCCCCCCCCCCTTTTTTAAAAAAAAATTTTGTTTTCCTTTTTTCTTTTCTTGTGTGTGTGTGTGTGTGTGTGTGTGTGTGTGTGTGTGTGTGTTGTGTGTGTGTGTGTGTGTGTGTGTGTGTGTGTGTATGTGTGTGTGTGTCTCCCTCTCTCTCTCTCTCTGCATGTGTGTGTATGTGTCTGGTTGTCTGTCTGTCTGTCTGTCTCTCTCTCTCTCTCTCTCTCTCTCTCTCTCTCTCTGTATCTGTGGTTTTCGTGTTTGTTCAACTGATGTCAGACTAACAGTGTCAGAGCGGAGTCATGGCTCGCACTTCCTCTAACTTTCAATGGGTACCACGCAGTCATGCACAGCCTACCGAGACAACTTAACTCTTTCATTCCCTCACCCTAACCACCACCTTTAACCCTTTGACTCCCGAACCCTATCCACCAACTGCAAAAACTTAACCCTTTGACTCCCTCACCCTATCCATTAACAACGGCATGGCGTTAGCGATTACGGCCTTACATACGAATCTATCCCTTGTCGCTGCAAGTACATCTCCCACCCACCCTCTCTATCCTCGGCCACCCTGCAAGTCCGTCCAATATTTTCTCTATGAAAGTAAACATAGAGGGGGGGGGGGGAACCCTGTCACGCAGTCTCAATCCTACATGGAACTCCATAGCGCC
>JAPXFY010000018.1:61239248-61246748 GCA_030674185.1 Monoplex corrugatus | reverse complement strand
GTCAATGCTTCTGTCTGTCTATCTCTGTTTATTTATCTCACCTCCGTCTATCAGTCAATGCATTTGTCTGTCTATCTGTTTCTGTATGATATGTTACGGGGCTGTGCAGTGTGTACATACGTGTGTGTATGTGTGTGTGTGTGTGTGTGTGTGTGTGTGTGTGTGTGTGTGTGTGTGTGTGTGTGTGTTGTGTGTGGTGTGTGTGCACATGAGCCTGTCTGTTTGTGTAATGCTGTCTGTCTGTCTGTGTACGAGGTACATCCAAAAATTGTCTACAGAAGATAGACGAACTTCCGTGACTACTAAACATTGAATTTAAAATTGAACAGTATAATGCCAAAATAAACTTGAACTTGTCCATCTTTAATGCTGTATGGAATAACTAGAAGCCACTGTTTTCTCAATAAAGAACAAATTCATCATTATGACACGATTTTTAAAAAACAGTTTTGACGTTTATTTTGAAATTTCAAGTGAATGAAATTCTTTTAAATGTTTTCTGTACATTGTATATTGTCAGATGTCCAAAATGTTCCTCTTGTGTATATGAATTGATTTTATTTTTCGTTACTAGACTCTTCATTGTATGTTAATGTCTGTTCATTTTTGTGTACGTTTGACAAAAGCCGGTAGGTGGAAAATTTACACCTGTCTTGTTTCGTGAACTAAACAAGCGTTCTCGTTCTAGTTTTGCGTGTTCGTGTTTCTCTTGAGCCGTAAACTCCTATAATTATTGTAAGAACAACGGACATGCAAGGACAGATCCTGCGGAAATTGCTGTGGACTTCCCGCTGAACTTGCATACTCCGCTGACTCACGGCCACCCTGTTATCATAACAGATAATCTTCCACCATAACAGAACAAAAACTTGGCCAGGAGAAAACGAAAATGTTTTGTCCCTTGACCAGCTTTTACGAATAACTTGCTTCAGGGACGAGAGCCACAAAAGCTGTTTTCGCTACGTTTAAGTCCAGTGGTCAGTTTTGTTTTCCACGTGAATGAAACCACTTTCCTTTTTACCCGGGGCCGGAAGATGGTGGTTGGGTGGGGTGGGAGTGGTGGGGGTAGGCAGTGGGCTAAAGGAAGAGGGCGGGGACCCATCTGAAGTACCAATGGGGGAGGGGGAAGGGAAGGGTAGGCGGAGGGGGAAGCGGAGGGGATGGAGATGGGGGGTACAGGAATTCCGCGGCTCCAAGGGTAGGAGGTTTTATATAGATCGAGTTGAGGCTTGTAGGCAGTCCGTCCAGTTTCGTTGATCCAGTCGCCGTGATGTAGTGGTTAACGCAACGGACAACCGACTGGAAGGTTGTGGGTTCGAATCCCCATCAGTCCTTTCAAAAGTATATAATGGTGAGATTTTTCGGCTCTAACCGGCTCCTACCCAGAGTTGGGCGTGCTAAAGGGCTCATTGGGAAGACTGGAACCACACACAGTCGAGTCTCATCCTCTTCACGGATGCGCGGCATTGAGGGTTGCTCAAATCTTCTGACCAGCACCGCGGGTGTCTGTATCTCTCGGGCCTGGTTGACGCCAGGATATGTTATGATAGTAAGCGTAGAGTACAACCCTGTCACGCAGTCTCAATCCTAGATGGAAATCCATAAGCATCATGATTGTCATCCTCATCGACATCCTCATCATCGCATTGTTAAAAAACAAAAAAAAACAAAAAAACAAAAACCACCTCTGTGCCAGCTTCTCTGCCATTAAGATGGCGTAGAAAATGGGACGGGAAAAAAATAAGGTCAGCACAAAGGTAACCTCCCTGAGTGCGATGATCCTGAAAAAAAAAAGTCCAGTTTCGTTGCTTGCTCGGGTGTGTTAATTGTTTGGTAGGTTACGCCAGGGGTAACTGTGGGGTCAGCCCAAGTTCCTTTCAGGTGGCTTAGAATTCCGCACTGTAATTTGTCTGTTAGCTGGTTGGTTGGTTGGTTGGTTGGTTGTCTGCTGGATTAGGCTGTGTACAAGTGGAGTCTCCCCCCCCCCCCCACCTGTCCTCTAGTCTGGCAGCACGAGTTCGAATCTGCCTCACAAAATGGTGTGCCTGCAGTACACTCAGCTGTGCTTAGGTACCTGACCCTGTCCGTGGTTAGGGAAGGTAAACGCAGAGAGCAAAAGGCGTGGACACTACCCTGAACATTTGAACCGAGAATACTGAGGCTGCTGACTTAGGGGTTAGTCGTATTGGACTTTCCATCGCACTCTCACTCTCCCTCCCTCCCCGTCCCCGTCCCTCCTCTCTTTCTCTTTCTCCCTCCCTCTGACTGTCTGTCTGTCTGTCTGTCTGTCTCTCTCTCTCTCTCTCTCTTCTCTCTCTCTCTCTATATATATATATATATATATGTGTTGTGTGTGTGTGTTGTGTGTGTGTGAGTGTATGTGTGTGTGTGTGTGTGAGTGTATGTGTGGTGTGTGTGTGTGTGTGTGTGTTGTGTGTGTGTGTGTGTGTGCGCGCGCACGTGCGGCTTCCAGTCAATCCAGCTGTGAATGAGTACCCAATTTTCTTCAAGGTTAGGGAATATAAAAGCAGCGACAGAGAGGAGCTGGAGACTGTCCTCATAATGCTGGCCCCGCAAACAGGTGAGGTTTCTACCACCTCGTTCCACAAAGACTTCAGGTTTATGGGACAGCCTTTACCAATTAATTTCTTTTCCTTTTCTTCTTTTCTTCCTTTTCTCCCACTTTGTCTGTCTTCCTGTCTTGGATTCCCCATTTTTTGCACTGTTCCTGTGTCATACCCCCCGTTGAGTACATAAGTCACAGCACTATCAACGCCACTCGTTTCGGTTCTCCAGCAGATCTCCAACCCCACCAAAAAAATCAGATCGCCACGAGAGCAATACGTGAAGGGCCACAGGATCTGGGACAGTGTTTTTGACATTGCTGTGACGATGACAGTAGGGATGACAGTGAATATACATGACAGTGGGGATGACAGTGAATATACATGACAGTGGAGATGACAGTGAATATACATGACAGTGGGGATGACAGTGAATATACATGACAGTGGGGATGACAGTGAATATACATGACAGTGGGGATGACAGTGAATATACATGACAGTGGGGATGACAGTGAATATACATGACAGTGGGGATGACAGTGAATATACATGACAGTGGGGATGACAGTGAATATACATGACAGTGGGGATGACAGTGAATATACATGACAGTGGGGATGACAGTGAATAGACATGACAGTGGGGATGACAGTGAATATACATGACAGTGGAGATGACAGTGAATATACATGACAGTGGAGATGACAGTGAATATACATGACAGTGGGGATGACAGTGAATACACATGACAGTGGGGATGACAGTGAATAGACATGACAGTGGGGATGACAGTGAATATACATGACAGTGGGGATGACAGTGAATATACATGACAGTGGAGATGACAGTGAATACACATGACAGTAGGGATGACAGTGAATAGACATGACAGTGGGGATGACAGTGAATATACATGACAGTGGGGATGACAGTGAATACACATGACAGTGGGGATGACAGTGAATATACATGACAGTGGGGTGACAGTGAATATACATGACAGTGGAGATGACATGAATATACGTGACAGTGAGATGACAGTGAATATACATGACAGTGGGGATGACAGTGAATAGACATGACAGTGGGGATGACAGTGAATATACATGACAGTGGGGATGACAGTGAATAGACATGACAGTGGGGATGACAGTGAATATACATGACAGTGGGATGACAGTGAATAGACATGACAGTGGGGATGACAGTGAATATACATGACAGTGGAGATGACAGTGAATATACATGTACTACGGAGTTCCTTTTCGGGGTTGAGACAGCGCGACAGGACTGTACTCTACGCTTACTTCCGTGACACATCCTGGCGTCAACCAGGCCCGAGAGACACAGACACCTGCAGTGTTGGTCAGTAAACTTGAACAACTCTCTCAATGAAGTGAAAGTTGATCAGACTCGACCGTGTGGTTCCAGACTACCCAACGAGTCCATAGCACGCACCAGTCTGGGTAAGACGTGGTCGGGGCCGAAGAATCTCACAATGTTTTTTGTTTTCACGGATTGGTGGGGATTTTAACCCATGACCTCCCATGCAGTAGTCTGTTGTGCTAATTATTCTCACACTTTGAATGATTCCTTTTTGCTTTTTAACCTTATTCTGACACATTGGTGTCATACTGAAGCATGGCAATGCAATACTCACACAACATCATACTGAAGCATGGCAATGCAATGCTCACACAACATCATACTGAAGCATGGCAATGCAATGCTCACACAACATCATACTGAAGCATGGCAATGCAATGCTCACACACATCATACTGAAACATGGCAATGCAATGCTCACAACGACATCATACTGAAGCATGGCAATGCAATGCTCACACGACATCATACTGAAGCATGGCAATGCAATGCTCACACGACATCATACTGAAGCATGGCAATGCAATGCTCACACGACATCATACTGAAGCATGGCAATGCAATGCTCACACGACATCATACTGAAACATGGCAATACAATGCTCACAAAATCATACTGAAGCATGGCAATGCATGCTCCACACGACATCATACTGAAGCATGGCAATGCAATGCTCACACGACATCATACTGAAGCATGGCAATGCAATGCTCACACGACATCATACTGAAGCATGGCAATGCAATGCTCACACGACATCATACTGAAGCATGGCAATGCAATGCTCACACGACATCATACTGAAGCATGGCAATGCAATGCTCACACGACATCATACTGAAGCATGGCAATGCAATGCTCACACGACATCACACTGAAGCATGGCAATGCAATGCTCACACGACATCATACTGAAGCGTAGCAATGCAATGCTCACACAACATCATACTGAAGCAAGATGTTTGTTCACGTAACGTCATACTGAGGCTAGATATTGCTCACATAATGTTATTTTGAAGATAGATCTGCTAACGTCATATAAACGCAAGGTATTGCTCACTTAACGCCATACTGAAGGTAGATATTGCGCGCCTAACGTCACACTGAAGCAAGGTACTCTTTACCAAATGTCATATTAAAAGTAGATATTGCTCACGTAATATCCTACTGGAAGCGAGGGTCTGCTTTCCTAACGCCATAGTGATGATAGAACATCGCACTGAAAGCAAGGTACTGCTTACCTAAAATCGTACTGAAGCAAGGTATTGCTTACCAATTATACTGCTCACCTCATACTTAAAGCAGGTATTGCTCATCTAACAATTAAACAAGATATTCCTCTTATAATGTCGTAATGAAGGTAGACATTGCTTATCTTACATCATACTGAAAAAAGTTTTGCTAATCTAACACCACAATGAAGATATACTGCTCATTTAATGGCACAGTAAAGGCACAGACTGTCCATTTAACGTCCTACTGAAAAACGATATTATTCACTTAACGTCCTACTGAAAAACGACATTGTTCGCTTAACGTCCTACTGAAAAACGATATTGTTCACTTAACGTCCTACTGAAAAACGATATTGTTCACTTAACGTCCTACTGAAAAACGATATGTTCGCTTAACGTCATACTGAAAAACAAATTGTTCACTTAACGTCCTACTGAAAAACGATATTGTTCGCTTAACGTCCTACTGAAAAACGATATTGTTCACTTAACGTCATACTGAAAAACGATATTGTTCGCTTAACGTCCTACTGAAAAACGATATTGTTCACTTAACGTCCTAACTGAAAAACGATATTGTTCACTTAACGTCATATTGAAAAACGATATTGTTCACTTAACGTCCTACTGAAAAACGATATTGTTCACTTAACGTCCTACTGAAAAACGATATTGTTCGCTTAACGTCCTACTGAAAAACGATATTGTTCACTTAACGTCATACTGAAAAACGATATTGTTCACTTAACGTCATACTGAAAAACGATATTGTTCACTTAACGTCCTACTGAAAAACGATATTGCTCGCTTAACGTCCTACTGAAAAACGATATTGTTCACTTAACGTCACACTGAAAAACGATATTGTTCACTTAACATCCTACTGAAAAACGATATTGTTCACTTAACGTCATACTGAAAAACGATATTGTTCACTTAACGTCACACTGAAAAACGATATTGTTCAATTAACGTCCTACTGAAAAACGATATTGTTCACTTAACGTCACACTGAAAAACGATATTGTTCACTTAACATCCTACTGAAAAACGATATTGTTCACTTAACGTCCTACTGAAAAACGACATTGTTCACTTAACATCCTACTGAAAAACGATATTGTTCACTTAACGTCCTACTGAAAAACGATATTGTTCGCTTAACGTCATACTGAAAAACGATATTGTTCACTTAACGTCACACTGAAAAACGATGTTGTTCACTTAACGTCACACTGAAAAACGATATTGTTCACTTAACGTCCTACTGAAAAACGATATTGTTCACTTAACGTCCTACTGAAAAACGATATTGTTCACTTAACGTCCTACTGAAAAACGATATTGTTCACTTAACGTCCTACTGAAAAACGATATTGTTCACTTAACGTCATACTGAAAAACGATATTGTTCACTTAACGTCACACTGAAAAACGATATTGTTCACTTAACGTCACACTGAAAAACGATATTGTTCACTTAACGTCCTACTGAAAAACGATATTGTTCACTTAACGTCCTACTGAAAAACGATATTGTTCACTTAACGTCCTACTGAAAAACGATATTGTTCACTTAACGTCCTACTGAAAAACGATATTGTTCACTTAACGTCACACTGAAAAACGATATTGTTCACTTAACGTCACACTGAAAAACGATATTGTTCAATTAACGTCATACTGAAAAACGATATTGTTCACTTAACGTCATACTGAAAAACGATATTGTTCACTTAACGTCACACTGAAAAACGATATTGTTCACTTAACGTCACACTGAAAAACGATATTGTTCACTTAACGTCCTACTGAAAAACGATATTGTTCACTTAACGTCATACTGAAAAACGATATTGTTCACTTAACGTCCTACTGAAAAACGATATTGTTCACTTAACGTCCTACTGAAAAACGATATTGTTCACTTAACGTCCTACTGAAAAACGATATTGTTCACTTAACGTCACACTGAAAAACGATATTGTTCAATTAACGTCATACTGACAAACGATATTGTTCACTTAACGTCACACTGAAAAACGATATTGTTCGCTTAACGTCACACTGAAAAACGATATTGTTCACTTAACGTCGTACTGAAAAACGATATTGTTCACTTAACGTCATACTGAAAAACGATATTGTTCACTTAACGTCATACTGAAAAACGATATTGTTCACTTAACGTCCTACTGAAAAACGATATTGTTCACTTAACGTCACACTGAAAAACGATATTGTTCACTTAACGTCATACTGAAAAACGACATTGTTCACTTAACGTCATACTGAAAAACGATATTGTTCA
>JAPXFY010000018.1:61211748-61231748 GCA_030674185.1 Monoplex corrugatus | reverse complement strand
GTGTTGTGTGTGTGTGTGTGTGTGTGTGTGTGTGTGTGTGTGTGTGTGTGTGTGTGTGTGTGTGTGTGTGTTGTGTGTGTGTGTGTGTATGTGTGTGTGGAGTGAGAGAGAGAGAGAGAGAAAGAGAAAGAGAGAGAAAGAGAAAGAGAAAGAGAGAGAGAAAGAGAGAGAGAGATTGATTGATTGATTGATTGATTGATTTGATTCAGTTTTACGTCAGGTGATATGGCCGACGGGATAACCATCCCAGGAAAATGGGGGCAATGGGGGACTTATCTAGTCTATACTGACACCACCAGAACAACAATGATGCTAAGATGGGACAGTGAGAAGGCCAGATTTAATGTAGCGCACCCGGGATTCGAACCCACAACCATTAGCATGTGAATCCGACGCTCAAACCAACTGAGCTACAGAGGCCGCTAGAGAGAGAGAGAGAGAGAGAGAGAGAGAGAGAGAGAGAGAGAGAGAGAGAGAGAGACAGAGAGAGAGAGAGAGAGAGAGAGAGAGAGAGAGAGAGAGAGAGAGAGAATAAACACATTGAAACGTCCGTGTACGATATTGTTGTTATTTTATTCTATAGTTACTGTTGTTTTTTGTTGTTGTTGCTTTTGTTTGTTTGTTTGTTGCTGCTTGTTCTATGTTATGCTTTATCACTGATTTCTTGATGACTTACGCTTTATGTAGAAATTTTCTGCACAATGCTAATGTTATCATTATTTCTGTTTAAAGCTAAACCGAATGAGTAGAGCCATATTAGAGCTATAACCTTTTCAAACCATACACAATACTTCAACAGGAAGAAAAAAAAGGAAAATAAAATAAAGTACACATGTCAATGCATTCGCGCGTATAATCCAAAGAGATGCTCCAGGAGTTGACCACTCTGTCCAATTCAAGAAATATACCTGAATACACATTTAAACATAACTAAAGACACTAAAACTTATAACTATGTGCCTACATTACCTAAAATTGCTTCTCGCAACGGGAATTGCGTTGTCTACGTGCAATGCACCTAGTTTTGTTTGTTTGTTTGTTATGTTGTTTGTTTGTTATGTTGTTATGTTGTTTTTGTTTGTTTATGTTTGTTTGTTATGTTTGTTTTGTTTGTTTGTTATGTTTGTTTGTTATGTTTGTTATGTTTGTTATGCTTGTTATGTTTGTTATGCTTGTTATGTTTGTTTGTTATGTTTGTTATGTTATGTTTGTTATGTTTGTTTGTTTGTTGTGTTTGTTGTGTTTGTTATGTTTGTTTGTTATGTTTGTTTGTTATGTTTGTTTTGTTTGTTATGTTTGTTTGTTATATTGTTGTGTTTGTTATGTTTGTTGTTATGTTTGTTGTGTTTGTTATGTTTGTTTGTTATGTTTGTTGTGTTTGTTATGTTTGTTTGTTTGTTATGTTTGTTAGTTATATTTGTTTGTTTGTTATGTTTGTTGTTATGTTTGTTTTGTTTGTTATTTGTTTTGTTTGTTATGTTTGTTATTTGTTTGTTTGTTATTTTGTTGTGTTTGTTATGTTTGTTTGTTATGTTTGTTGTGTTTGTTATTTGTTTGTTGTTATGTTTGTTATGTTTGTATGTTTGTTTGTTTGTTATTTGTTTGTTTGTTATGTTTGTTTTGTTTGTTGGTTGTTATGTTTGTTTGTTATGTTTGTTAGTTTGTTATGTTTGTTATGTTTGTTATTTGTTTGTTTGTTATGTTGTTGTGTTTGTTATGTTTGTTATTTGTTTTGTTTGTTATGTTGTTGTTGTTTGTATGTTGTTTTTGTTTTGTTGTTATGTTTGTTATTTGTTTTGTTTGTTTGTTATGTTTGTTTGTATGTTTGTTATGTTTGTTTGTTATGTTTGTTATGTTTGTTTTTTGTTATTGTTTGTTGTTTCTTTGTTTATCATGTTTGTTTGTTTGTATGTTTGTTATGTTTATTATGTTTGTTTGTTGTTTGTTATGTTTGTTTGTTTTATGTTTGTTATGTTTGTTTTGTTTGTTTGTTTGTTATGTTGTTTTGTTTGCTATGTTATGTTTGTTGCTATGTTTGCTTGTTTGTTATGTTGTTATGTTTGTTATGTTTATTTGTTATGTTGTTATGTTGTTGTATGTTTGTTTTTTTTGTTATGATTGTTTGTTAGTTTGTTATTTTTGTTTGTTTGTCTGTTTTCTCCTATCTGTGCGTAGTTTTGTGTACGTGCGGGAGCGAATTTTTCGACAGAATTGTCCCAAGGACAACCCGTTCATATTGTGAGTTCTTTAACGTGCGCAAAATATATACTGCACATGGACATCGGTTTGCCGTCTCAGTCGAAAGAATAACCCCCCAAACCACTATGTTAGGTCATAGAGCATTGGTTTCCCGTATCCCTAGATGGGTGCGTCATTCCCAAGGCTTACATCACACTGTACACTATCCGATCGGTTTAAAGTAAAAGCTGTCTCATAACCCTGATGCCTTGGGGAGTGAGGTGGTAGAGACCTGAACTTAGTTTAAGTGAAGTCTGTGGTTCAGTGGTTTAAAGCATCTACCTAGAACGCAAAACAATTCAGGATTTTCGTCTCACACTCCCTCCCTCCTCCTCCACCACCGCCACCAGACCTAAAGTGCTGGTCTAGGTGCTAGACTTCCGGATGAAACGATAACCCAAGGTCCCATGTTCAGCACGCACTCAGCGCACGTTAAGGATCCCACGGCAATAAGGAAGTTGTCCCTGGCCAATTTCTGAGGGAAAATCCACTTTCATTTCATAGCTAAACAAAAATACACATACAGAAATATAAAAGAAAATACGGGTGGCGCTTGACTACGGCCATACTCTCTCCCAGCGGAGAGCAGCCAGAATTTCATACGGCAAATCCAATTTGACAAAACAAAACAAAACAAAAAACAAGATAATATGAAACAATACAATACAATGTCATACCGCACAATGCAATGCAATGCAACACAACGCAACGCAACGCAATATACAATACAATACAATACAATACAATACAATACTGCGTTTCTTGGAGGGGTCAGTATTATCCTTTTTGGTATTATGAAGACGATGCCCAAATCCACTGTCTTGCTGCTTTACCTTCCCTACCGCGAACAGGGTGAGGCACCCGTTCACAGCTGGGCAGATTTGATGTTGGACGTACAAAGTTTTTCTCGAGTTAGACTTGAACACATGCTATCAGAATGGACGGTAGGAGCTCTACTTTTACACGAACCAGACTTCTGCATGCTCTGCGGGAAATAATTATTTACAAGATCCAAAACAATGCGACTGCCCGCGCCAAGCAAACAGGAACCAGAAGAACAAGAAACCAATGTAAGCGCGTATTTAACAAAACAAGACAAAACAAGCGCAAATTTTCGGCCTACCGCCTTTGTCAAGCGCGAACGCACGGTCACAAACAGACTACAACACCAAACAACGATATAAAAACAGACTAAAAACTTCCCTGCTGCCTCGTCCATATTTAGCGAACGGGTTACTTACCATTCAGCATGCATTCTGAAATTGTTCGTCTACATCAAGCAGAATGCAGAAATGCTCATGTCTCTGAATGACTTGAATGAAATTAGAGCTTGGGGTTTGTTTGTTTATTCGTTTGTTTGCTTGTTTGTTTGTTTGTTTGCATAAGCCGCAAATAGTCAGTTCGGTGGTACAGTCAAAGAATGTGGTTCTCATCAGATCCCAGAGCTAATCTTGCAAGGTCACTTCGTTTGGCCTCTGTTCGTTTTTCTCTTGTTTTCCAACAAGTGCGTAAAACTGTTGCATACGTTCTGGAGATTATGGTCCTATCTAGCATGGATATTCTCCGTGTGGGAAAGGCCAGAGAAAACGGTTTAAAGACATCTTGAAGGCATCGCTAAAGTCCCTCAACATAGACTGGGAGAATTGGGAAAACCTTGCCCTCGACCGTACAGTCTGGCGTAGAAGAATCGAAACCGGATGTACCACTTCAGAAGCGTCTCGTATCCAATCTGCACAAGAAAAACGAGCTGCACGGAAAGCTAGGGCTGCAAACCCTTCAACCACAGTAACCGACCTCAGATGTCCAACCTGTGGACGTTACTTCCGTGCCCGGATCGGATTGATCAGTCACCTCCGGACACACTGACTCAGATCAACTTCATGAAGCCGTGGTCATTGTCGACGACGACAGACGAACACCATTCTCCGTGTGGGACAGCCCCTTTCGACAACATACGTTGGTGTAGACAACTGTATCTAACCCTCAGACAGAATGTTGTGGTTTGTTATTGCTGCATAAAGAAGGTAATAGATGGAATCATTTCTGTTATGTTCAGGATGGAGTTTTTCTTTCTTTTTTCTTTCTTTCTTTCTTTCTTCTCTTCTTTCTTTCTTTCTTTCTTTCTTTCTTTCTCTCTTCTTTCTTTCTTTCTTTCTTTCTTTTCCTTTTCTTTCTTTTTTCTTTTTGCTTTTCTTTTCTGTTCTTTATGGTCTTCGCCTCTCTGGGTGTGTTCCTGGTGGTTGAAGGTTTTGACCAGTAGTTCTACTCTGACTTATCCTTGTTCCCAAGTTGCCAGGACTATTAGTCACTTGGGCCGGCCGTTTGGAGTCTGAGGGCCCAGCATAACCCTCACCTGGCTTTGCTCCATAAATCAAACCACAGCAAAATCATATGTGACTGCACATTGCTCTGGCCCACGCTGCGCAGGTAACATATTGTTGCGCAGTTTGGATACCCCACCTTCAGTGGGTGGTGGATCACTACTCATTTGGGCTCTACCCTTTGACCTGTCTGGCTTGGATGACCCTACTCAGCTTTACTCATCGGGTCATAGAAATACAAACATCCCCAATCAATGTCAAGGTTTGTGATCCATGACAAGGAGAGCTGGAAGTTTGTTCGAAGAGGGAGTCATCGTACAATTCCATATACGCGCTCCATCCAAAAGTTTCAGAAATAATCTGGCAGACACTTCGAGTCAGCGCAAAAATCATGCGCTATAAAGGCATCGAAATAAGAAGAAGGTGGAGAAAAACGGACCTATGAAACACTAAGCTGACACCACCAGAATTAAATGGAGAGTTAAGATGGGCAGCGAACAATTCAGTTTTCAGGCTGCAGGCTGGGGCTGAACTTCAAACGTTAGATCTTGATATTAATCAAAGGACATAACTCTTGAGAATTATCTCCCATGTTGTATTCTATTCTCAAGAGTTATGTCCTTTGATTAATATTATAAAAAATTCTCCCTCCTTCCCTCTTATTTCTTTGGTTAGATCTTGAGTCTTGGCTCTATCAGCATAGCCACCCAGTCTGTATCAAGTTAGAAGAAAATAGCTTTAGATGGTACAGCGTAATTAAAATACAGCGCATCTCCCCTCAAGCATTGACACGCAGCAAATCAGATAGATATCAGCGTAGGGAAGACCACCTTCAAACTGATTACGACTGCCATCATACTGGCAATGTTTCAACATCCTTTCGTCTCGGCTTGTGCACTGATGATGAAGTTGCCGTATACCGAACTTTCCTGTAAAATTGTTTCAAACGTGATGCCATGGAATGCCACGCGTTACGCGACGCATGGCCCGTTTGCATTAACCTTTCGATTCCAGCACCCTATCCACCAACTGCAAAAAAATCAACTCTTTGACCCCCCCCCCTATTTACTGGCTTCCCACAGGAAGCTGGTGAACAGGGTGAGGGAGTCAGTGGGTTAAGTTTTTGCTTTGTTAGCATGGTTGACAATACAGGATGCTGGTGGGCAAGGGTGAGGGAGTCAATGGGTTAAGTTTTTGCTTTGCTAGCATGGTTGACAATACAATACAGGATGCTGGTGGGCAGGGTGCAGGAGTCAAAGGGTTAAAGAGTGGAAACATCAGCCTTCTTTCAAAAGGAGAACTGTACATACATAAGTGTATCAACAGATAACCAAGTAAACGATTCAATGATTGAGTAAATAAACATCAATACAAACCAGCAGAGTATACTTAAGAAAACAACGACGAAAATGCTAGGTGATGGTAAGAGGGAAGGGGTAAGATTTGCCCTGGGAGTCAGCTATGGCGTATCACAAACCTTTTTAATCGCCTACAGTGGGGGCCAGTAGGAGGGAGGCATGAGGTATATGGCAGGAGGAGGATCAAGAGAGAGAGAGAGAGAGAGAGGGAGGGAGGCAGAGTGTGAAACAGCACCAGTGTACACCGTTATCTAGGTCACTACGGAGGCGGGAAAAACTCGCGGCACTCCAAGGGCGCTGTGACCTCGGTCACTCAGCGGTCAACTTCCTGACCTACATTGCAGACACGAAGGACGCGAGGGGGTGGTAGAAAGATAAAGCACGAAGTTGTATAAAACGGTTGGCCTGGCTGTATATTATACACACACACACATGGAAACTACAAGACCTCGCTCTCCTTCTGTAATCATATGACATGGTTCATCCTCAAGACAGTCAGTCCCTAACCGTGAACACGCTGGGACGATAATACAAAACACGAAACACGAACAAGTAGACACACAGCCTAGGCTACGACAAACGGAGCGAGTACGGAGCCTCGCACGCACAGGTCTTGCTTGAGAGCCAGTGGACAGACCTTCTCGTCTTGTTGGAGAGGCTTGAAGCTGTGTTGTGTTTTCTTCTTCTATGTTCCTGCTTGGTCATGGTTGGTTTAAAGAGAATTTTATTCAAGAAAAGAAGAGTCATAAATACAGCAAAGCATGGGCAGGGCATCAAGCAATGGCTTATGTTAGCCCTCCCCAAGAACAATTGACACACTATTGGCTCAAATGCGGGCAACTTGTGAAATTTAAACCAACAAGAAACAAGAACGAAATGAAAAAAGCTGAAAGCACTACGATCATATCCTTAGCACATTAGGTGAAAGAAAACAATAACAACATGGTCATGGTTCACATCGGTCACTTCATCCAACTGAGTCATGTTCATTTTGACCACTGTTCGTGTACGCACCTTGCTCCGCGGGGATGATGATTTCAGCTTCTACGTGTCAAAATTTTGCTTTCTAAAGGGTTCTGCAAGGTCATCTCTCCCCCCCTTGGCTAAATTGAAAATGTAGATGTAAAAATGTGTTGTGGTTCCCCCACCCCCATCCCCACCCTTAACACTTTGATACCCGCACCCTGTCCACCAGCATACTGCATTGTCATCCATACTAGCAAAGCAAAAACCTAACCCCTGACGGAACAGGAAACTGGTGGATAGGGTGAGGGTGTCAAAAAGTTAGTTTTTTTGCTGTCGGTAGATAGGCTGTCGGAGTCAAAGGGTTAAATCCCCAACACATTCACAATAGCTCGAGGTCTGGTCGATGTATTTCGTGTACAGATCTGATCGCAGGGTTTTTGATGAAAGTAAAACAGAGATGGACTCCACCCTCATAATGCTGGCCCTCAAGAAGTGTTTAGGTCCCTATACCATCTCACTCCTCTACGACTTTTATATGATATCACAAGTTCAATCCCATCCCGCTACATAAGAAACTGGCCTGTTCCCTGATCATCTGAATGTTGCCATCATCCTGGTGGTGTCAGATTAGTGTTTCACAGATCCCTTCTCCCCTGTTCCCTGCCCATCTGAATGTTTCCATCATCCTGGTGGTGTCAGCTTAGTCTTTCAAAGCTCCCTTCTCCCCTGTTCCCTGCCCATCTGAATGTTTCCATCATCCTGGTGGTGTCAGATTAGTGTTTCATAGCTCCCTTCTCCCCTGTTCCCTGCCCATCTGAATATTTCCATCATCCTGGTGGTGTCAGCTTAGTGTTTCATAGTTCCCTTCTCCCCTGTTCCCTGCCCATCTGAATGTTTCCTTCATCCTGGTGGTGTCAGATTAGTGTTTCACAGTTCCCTTCTCCCCTGTTCCCTGCCCATCTGAATGTTTCCATCATCCTGGTGGTGTCAGCTTAGTCTTTCATAGCTCCCTTCTCCCCTGTTCCCTGCCCATCTGAATGTTGCCATCATCCTGGTGGTGTCAGATTAGTCTTTCACAGCTCCCTTCTCCCCTGTTCCCTGCCCATCTGAATGTTGCCATCATCCTGGTGGTGTCAGATTAGTGTTTCATAGCTCCCTTCTCCCCTGTTCCCTGCCCATCTGAATGTTGCCATCATCCTGGTGGTGTCAGATTAGTCTTTCATAGCTCCCTTCTCCCCTGTTCCCTGCCCATCTGAATGTTTCCATCATCCTGGTGGTGTCAGATTAGTCTTTCATAGCTCCTTTCTCCCCTGTTCCCTGCCCATCTGAATATTGCCATCATCCTGGTGGTGTCAGCTTAGTCTTTCATAGCTCCTTTCTCCCTGTTCCCTGCCCATCTGAATGTTGCCATCATCCTGGTGGTGTCAGATTAGTGTTTCACAGTTCCCTTCTCCCCTGTTCCCTGCCCATCTGAATGTTGCCATCATCCTGGTGGTGTCAGATTAGTGTTTCACAGTTCCCTTCTCCCCTGTTCCCTGCCCATCTGAATGTTTCCATCATCCTGGTGGTGTCAGATTAGTCTTTCACAGTTCCCTTCTCCCCTGTTCCCTGCCCATCTGAATGTTGCCATCATCCTGGTGGTGTCAGATTAGTCTTTCACAGTTCCCTTCTCCCTTCTCCCCTGTTCCCTGCCCATCTGAATGTTGCCATCATCCTGGTGGTGTCAGATTAGTCTTTCACAGTTCCCTTCCCCTGTTCCCTGCCCATCTGAATATTTCCATCATCCTGGTGGTGTCAGATTAGTGTTTCACAGCTCCCTTCTCCCCTGTTCCCTGCCCATCTGAATGTTTCCATCATCCTGGTGGTGTCAGATTAGTCTTTCATAGCTCCCTTCTCCCCTGTTCCCTGCCCATCTGAATGTTTCCATCATCCTGGTGGTGTCAGATTAGTCTTTCTTTCATAGTTCCCTTCTCCCATGTTCCCTGCCCATCTGAATATTTCCATCATCCTGGTGGTGTCAGATTAGTCTTTCTTTCATAGTTCCCTTCTCCCCTGTTCCCTGCCCATCTGAATGTTGCCATCATCCTGGTGGTGTCAGATTAGTGTTTCACAGTTCCCTTCTCCCCTGTTCCCTGCCCATCTGAATGTTGCCATCATCCTGGCGGTGTCAGATTAGTGTTTCACAGTTCCTTTCTCCCCTGTTCCCTGCCCATCTGAATGTTGCCATCATCCTGGCGGTGTCAGATTAGTGTTTCACAGTTCCTTTCTCCCCTGTTCCCTGCCCATCTGAATGTTGCCATCATCCTGGCGGTGTCAGATTAGTCTTTCATAGCTCCCTTCTCCCCTGTTCCCTGCCCATCTGAATGTTGCCATCATCCTGGCGGTGTCAGATTAGTGTTTCACAGTTCCTTTCTCCCCTGTTCCCTGCCCATCTGAATGTTGCCATCATCCTGGCGGTGTCAGATTAGTCTTTCATAGCTCCCTTCTCCCCTGTTCCCTGCCCATCTGAATGTTGCCATCATCCTGGCGGTGTCAGATTAGTCTTTCATAGCTCCCTTCTCCCCTGTTCCCTGCCCATCTGAATGTTGCCATCATCCTGGCGGTGTCAGATTAGTGTTTCAAGTTCCTTTCTCCCCTGTTCCCTGCCATCTGAATTTCCATCATCCTGGCGGTGTCAGATTAGTCTTTCATAGCTCCCTTCTCCCCTGTTCCCTGCCCATCTGAATTTCCATCATCCTGGCGGTGTCAGATTAGTCTTTCATAGCTCCCTTCTCCCCTGTTCCCTGCCCATCTGAATGTTCCATCATCCTGGTGGTGTCAGATTAGTGCTTTCATAGCTCCCTTCTCCCTGTCCCTGCCCATCTGAATTTTCCATCATCCTGGTGGTGTCAGATTAGTGTTTCATAGCTCCCTTCTCCCCTGTTCCCTGCCCATCTGAATGTTTCCATCATCCTGGTGGTGTCAGGTTAGTGTTTCATAGCTCCCTTCTCCCCTGTTCCCTGCCCATCTGAATGTTTCCATCATCCTGGGTGTCAGATTAGTCTTTCACAGTTCCCCTCTCCCCTCCCCCACTTCCCCATTTGAAGACCTTGCCAGCGCATAGGGTTTTGCGCAGACTCAGGGAGTTTACCAGATCATACTTATTGCTGGCAAATTTGGGTGGAGCGCACATGGAATTGTCTGAATGCGATGAATCCTGCTAGAATTTTCAAGAGTTCAGGGACAAATTCTACGTAGTATATCATGCCCCTACAATTAATATGTGCGATGCAGTAAAACCTTTCACCCTCTGTCCATGTACAATAAATTCTTTGTTACAGTCCACTGGGACCATTTCAAGCGTATCTGACAACGGCTCTTTTTTATTTTTGAAAAAAAATTTGGGGGGGTTATTTCCTATCCCCACCCACCCACCCTCGTTTATTAAGAAACACTTGGGTGTCTACGATTTTCAGGTAAAAGAGCACACGTTTCATCTGACATGTACATCATGGCACAGGAGGCTGAATTGTACACACGTCCCCAAACCCTCTCTCTCCTCTCTCTCTCTGAAGACAAAAAAATTTCTATGCTCTAAATTTTCGTTTTCGGGATCATTTGCGCACAACTCGTGTATTACTGTATGCAGCTTTTTTTTTTTTTTTTTGATCAAAGTAACTCTCTCTGTCTCTCTGTCTCTGTCTCTGTTTCTGTCTCTGTCTCTCTCTCTCTGTTGTTTCTCTCTGTCTCTGTCTCTCTCTCTCTCTCTCTCTCTCTCTCTTCTCTCTCTCTCTCTCTCTCTCTCTCTCTCTCTCTCGTGCCTAATTCTGTTTTGTAGCACAACAACCAAACAATGTAACCATCAGTAGTTAACTTACGAACAACTACTTAACCAATGGAAAAAAGCCAAGCAACCAACCAATCATTCAACCAAATAACTAACCAAATAACCAATCAATCAACTAACCAGCAAGCTAACTCGATAACTCACCGAGTACATGTACTTTACAGATCAGCCCACCCACTCCCACCACCACCCCTGTCTCTAAAGACTTTAAACTGAGAGCTCAAAGTGTTGCATATGCATGACTCGACCATTAAAGAAAGCGAATGCGATGCAGATCGCTGTTCTCCAAGGTTGGGTTAATTGTGTCCTAAAGCCGATTGTGATCTTACTTGCGAACAAGGGACGGTCACTGATGACCATTTTCACCAACTTTGCACGTCATTATTTGTGACCTTGGCGACTGGTCGTAAGTGATCATACAAAATTATCATGTGGCTTGCCGGCTGGTACACACATGTTATGACCATAGACTTCAGACAGACGTGACATCTCCGTGGTGTCCAGTCGTATCTGGCAACATAAAATAATCTGGTTTGTTCGATGCCCATCTTTTATTACACCGTCATTCTGGTAGAAATCCCATCATGTAAAATAACGACAAATGGCACAACACTGAGACAGGTTGATAAGTTTAAGTGTCTGGGAACGGTCATCTCACCAGACGGCAGATGCACACCAGAAACAGCCAGCTGAATCGGAACAAAATTCTGGCAAGTGAAATGTTGTGTCTAAGAAGAAGTTGAGAGTTCCATGGACGGCAAAGAAAACAAAACGAGACAGTCTTGATGGAGGCAGGAGACACAAAAAGAATATTAATGTGTAGAAGATTAGGAAAAGACAAGCCACATTTATAGGACATTTGATGAGGAAAAAGAAATTAGAGCACCTAATCACAACAGGAAAGCTGGAGGGAAAAAGACCATCAGGTAGACCCAAGGAGAAAAGATTGGACGGACTTGCAGGGTGGCTAAGGACAGAGAGGGTGGGAGATGTACTTGCAGCGACAAGGGACAGATTCGTGTGGAGGGCCATGATCACCAGCGCCACGCGGCAGGCCACATGATGATGATCGTTCTGGTAGAGTCAGTTCAGTTCCTGATTTTAATGGGGATTCGTGCTTGCTTCCCTTTTTCAAGGCATATGATTTTCAGAGGGCTTCAGAGTCTTAATGGCTACCTGGCTGAACTTTTCTCTCAGTGACAAAAAAGCTACTTACTGCGTAGCTTTCATCGGCGATCCGGCCGACTTCTTCAGCGCAACTGCTGGGTTGAGAACTGGTTTCAGTACGCACCGCCGTGAGCGAACTCACGACAGTGCGACTGAATAAGTGAGGAGTACACTGATGGCAGGTTGTGTCGGCCCCGGTCACGGTTGAGGGTGGGGTTCCTTGCGGCGATGTAAAACTGCCTCCTTTACTCCCCTCTGGAACCATCTTGCTTCTTTGTCGAGAACTTGCACACTGTCCTTTTCAAAGTGGTGTTGGGTGTGGGTCAGATGTTCTCCCACTGGAGAGGACTCACGTTTGTGTTCTTTTAATTATCTTTTGTGCAAGTTGCGCTCAGTTTCGCCAATATAACTATGGTCAGGAGTCTGCCAGGTAACTGCCGGAGATATTCAATGACTGGCCCAAGGCATACAGGAGTCGGGTTGTGCGCTGTACACCAACGGCTTAACGGGCTGTAAGTATGTGGGTGGAATACATATAAACAGTCCAAATTTTATGATGAACCCTGTCTGAACATATCCCAGCAGGGCCCAGTAGCTCAGTTGGTTTGAACATCGGATTCACATGCAAATGGTTGTGGGTTCGAATCCAGGGGTGCGCTATATTAAAACTGGCCATCTCACTGTCCCATCTTAACCTCGTTGTTGTTCTGGTGGCGTCAGTATAGGATAAGATAGGTCCCCCCCTTCCCCCCACTTCCCTGTCGGCCATATCACCTGAGGTGTGTGTCGACGTAAAAACTGAACCAAATCAATCACAAATCCCAGTTCCAGCAGGGAATAAATTTGACATACTGACGGGAAGCTTTGATATGCTGTGTGTGTTATTGCAATTGTTATTGTTGTTATTTTTGCACAAAACCCAGCCGACTGCACGGAGCCATATCAGGGATATAACAATAACAAAAGGCATGCATTACCTGTATGGAAAAAAATCCGTAAAAGAAAAATAAATACATATATCAATGCATTCGTGCACATAACCTAAGGATATGCCCCTGTCGTTGATCGCTCGTCCAATTTATCACTAAGGGGGTTAAAAAAACAACAACACATGAATGGAATGTAAACATAAATAATGACACTAAAACATATTTAACGGGGCCTAGTTACCTAATATTGCTTCTGCACATCACATTTCCTCAGAGCAAAAAATATAAATAAATAAATAAATAGATAAATAAATAAATAAATAAATAAAATGCAAACACATCACACACACACACACACACACACACACACACACACACACACATATATAATATATATATATATATATATATATATATATATATATAAAGCACTTGATACATGTACCCAGTTATCAATTCTAAGTGAAAGAATGTAAGGCTTTGAGGAACACATACAGGTGAATGGACCAGCAAGATAGAAAATGATAGGAAGAGAGAAGAAAGCGAAGACAAAGACAGAACAAGTGCAGAAAGAGAACATTTAACAAAGACAGAAACAAAGAGTGGCAGAAAAGAGGAAAATTTTCTAACAAAGACAGCAACAAAGAGTGGCAAAAAAAAGGAAAATTTTCTAACAAAGACAGAAACAAAGAGTGCAGAAAAGAGGAAAATTTTCTAACAAAGACAGCAACAAAGAGTGGCAAAAAAAGGAAAATTTTCTAACAAAGACAGAAACAAAGAGTGGCAGAAAAGAGGAAAATTTTCTAACAAAGACAGCAACAAAGAGTGGCAAAAAGAGGAAATTTCTAACAAAGACAGAAACAAAGAGTGGCAGAAAAGAGGAAAATTTTCTAACACAGAATTTCCAGAAGGTGGGGATACTGTTTACACTGAAAGAGTCCCCGGCATCCCACGAGGGATGTTACTGCAGTTCGGATTATTCTAGAATGAGCTGACTATTAGTGCCATCGTCCATCAGTTCAGTAAATTTTATAGACAATAGAAGCACGATCCAAATGCTCTACGGCGATTGCACTTTGGCCGTGGCTGAGGAGCACAGATGTTGTTAACGAAAATTAGTGAAAAACTTTGCCAAACGCAAAACACACACACAAAAATTGTTTTGGTATGACAAAAACCAAAATTAGATTATGTTCTTGGGATACAAAGACACGATTCTTGAGGTACAGAGACACGATTCTTGAGATACAGAGACACGATTCTTGAGATACAGAGACACGATTCTTGAGATACAGAGATCGATTCTTGAGATACAGAGATACGATTCTTGAGATACAGAGACACGATTCTTGAGATACAGAGACACGATTCTTGAGAAAACAAGACACGATTCTTGATACAGAGATACGATCTTGAGATACACAACATGATTCTTGAGAACAGAGACAACGTGAGATACAGAGACACGATTCTTGAGATACAGAGACACGATTCTTGAGATACGAAACACGATCTTGAGATACAGAGACACGATTCTCAACGAAGAGGCCCGAGGATGAATTTTGAAATTTTCAAAACCGATAGAATCTAGAAATTCCGTGACGAATTAAATTATTGTAATGCCGTACTGTTCAGATAGCCCAAATTCAGCGACAATAGAATTAACCCTTTGACTCCAACACTCTGTCACAGCATCCTGCATTGTCGACCATTACAAAGCGAAAACTTAACCCTTTGACTCCAACTCTGTCCACCAGCATCCTGCATTGTCGACCAAAATAGCAAAGCGAAAAACTTAACCCTTTGACTCCAACACCCTGTCCACCAGCATCCTGCATTGTCGACCATGCTAGCAAAGCGAAAACTTAACCCTTTGACTCCAACAACCCCGTCCACCAGCATCCTGCATTGTCGACCATGCTAGCAAAGCGAAAAACTTAACCCTTTGACTCCAACACCCCGTCCACCAGCATCCTGCATTGTCGACCATGCTAGCAAAGCGAAAACTTAACCCTTTGGCTCCCTGACTCTATCCACCAGTCAAAGGGTTAAGTTTCTGCCGTTGGTGGATAGGGCGCGGGAGTCAAAGAGTTAATGTAAGCTGAATTTTGATGAAACCCATGTGTAGTTTGCTTGAATTGTTCATGTCCCCCACCAGGACACACTGTCCAAGACACGTCCTTCAATGTGCCCTAAAAGGAGATTGTCACAGGGGGCGGCAGAGGAAGATGTGGGTGGTTGTCATCAGGAACACAGCATCCTAAGCACGCCTGTTCAGACTCTACCTGACAGTGCTCCCGTCCAGATTCTGTTTTAATTAACCCTTTGACTCCCTCGCCCTATCCACCAGCATCCCGCATTGTCAATTATGCAAGCAAAGCAAAACACTTAATTAACCCTTTCGACTCTCGTACCCTATCTACACCAGATTCCTGTAGGAAGCTGGTAAGACAGCATGTTTGCGTTTATACGTGTGAATATGTTTAAGAATGATACCCATGTATTTTAGAATAATGATCATGTACGAATGTTCGTAACGTTTAATGTTTTAATCTCACAAATTTGTTTCACATTGAATTTCACTGGTTAACCGATTGACTGACTTGTTTCCAATGTGTGTGAATGATATCATTTCTCATGTACAGATACTAAAGTTGACTTGGCATGACCATGGATAACGGGCATCATAACCAGGTGGTTTCCACTTCTATTCTCCAGTCAAAGGGTCAAAGTTCAATCACTGACTGGATAACGCCCTTGTAGGGGGCAAAGAGTGAAAAAAATTATATTATTTCCCCTTCTACATAATACACGTTTACCTGTTACTGCCTGAAGCCCTTTACGTGTGCATACGCAAGCAGAACTTCAAATACACACGTTAACCCTTTGACTCCTGCACCCTATCTACCAACTGCAAAAAAAATTAACTCTCTGATTCCCTCACCCTTTCCACCATCTTCCTGCAGGAAGCTGGTGGAAAGGGTGAGGGAGTCAAAGGGTTTAGGTTTTGCCTTTTTTTTTTTAGCATGGCTGACAATGCAGAACGCTGGTAGACAGTGTGCGGGAGTCAAAGGGTTAAACATTCTGTGAAGAGGCATGTCTGTGTCCAGCATCTGTGGCAGTATCACAGGTTCAGGTTCGTATTGCTTATAGCCCAGCCGACTACTAGAGCCACATCAGGGCTAAAACCACGTCAGAAACGACAACCAGGTTTTATTAAGATAAAAATAAAAAGACAACAGTTAAAAAAAACCCAAGCTCATCTTTAACCTTGCAAGTCTAAAACGCAATGAAAGAAAAACATACTCACACTGAAATTATGTCAGGTGAAATCACAGGAAAGCAGGTGGACACACACAAAAAAAATTATACGATTAATTCTCTAGTTATGCGACAGTTATAGCAAGTGTCACATCGAACTATTCTCGGGTACTTCAGAGCAAACGATAGCTGGCCAATTAGGTCAGAGTACATAGCCAGACAAACACGCCACAAATGGTTGTCTGTGTATGAAGGTGGCCAGCAAGTTCTTTATGGTTTCAATCCAAACACACTCCCTTCCCTCGCTCTTATCTCTTATCGAACTAGGCCTGCTGTCCAGACCTCATATTATTTCCAGTGACCTTCTTGCGAGTTGAAACCACAGTCGATTACTAATGGATAGGGAAAAAGGAATTTTCTCAAGATGGCTTGACCATCCTGTGCACATTCCGCGATTGTGATCATGTTGTGATGGACAGTGTGTTGAGTGGTTCGGACACACAAAGGTTTGAGGATACAAAGGCATGTAGCCCCTTATGGACAGAAGAACAGTACACTTACGTACAGTACACGACAGTACAGAAGATCGATATTTCATGGCGTCACGTACAGACAGACGTACACCACAGTACAGTTCAGGAAACAGTTGTGGTGTGGCCTTTTGTACCGACAGATGTACAATACAAAAGTACAGTACAGAAAATCGTTATGGTATGACTTCATGTGCGGACAGACGTACAGTACAGTACAGTACAACACAAATAACCATCATGGTATGGCTCTAGATACCGACAGACATACAGTACGGTACAGTACAGTACAGTACAGTACAGTACAGTACAGTACAGTACAGTACAGTACAGCAAATCGTCATGGTGTGTGGTCTCATGTACAGGCAGAATCACAGTACAGTACAGTACAGTACAGTACAGTACAGAAAATCAGTACATTATACAGTACATTATTATTATTATTATGTACGGACAGAATTACAGTACAGTACACATACAATACGGAAAATCCTCATCGTATAGTCTCATGTACGGAGATAATTACAGTAAAAATACAATAGGCCTACGGAAAATCCTCATGATATAGTTTCATGTACTGACGAATAATAGTACAGTGCAGCACAGTACAGTACAGTACAGAAAATCGTCATGGTATGGTCTTATGTATGGCCAGAATTACAATGCACTTCAGTACAGTACAGTACAGTACAGTACAATACAGTACAGTACAGTACAGTACAAGAAATCGTCATGGTATGGTCTCATGTACAGGCAGAATTACAGTACAGTACAGTACAGTACAGTACAGTACAGTACAGTACAGAAAATCATCATGGTATTTGGTCTTATCTAGAGACAGAATTACAATACAGTACGGTACAGTACAGTACAGAACAGTACAATACAAGAAATCGTTATGGTACAGTCTCATGTACGGACAGAATTACAATACAGTGCAGTACAGCACAGCACAATACAGTACAGTACAGTACAGTACAGTACAGAAAATCGTCATAGTATACTTTCATGTACGAACAGAATTACAATGCAGTACAGTACAGTACAGTACAGTACAGAAAATCGTCATGGTATGGTCTCATATACGGACAGAATTACAATACAGTAAATATACAATACGGAAAATCCTCATGGTATAGTCTCATGTACGGAGATAATTACAGTACAGTACAGTACAGAACAGTACAATACAGAAAATCGTCATGGTATGGTCTTATGTACGGCCAGAATTACAATGCAGTACAGTACAGCACAAAAAATTGTCATGGTATGGTCTCATACACGGACAGAATTACAATACAGTAAAGTACAGAACAACACTGTACAGTACAGTACAGTACAGAAAATTGTCATGGTATAGTCTCATGTACGAAAAGAATTACAGTACAGAACAGTACAGAACAGTACAGTACAAGAAATCGTCATGATATAGCCTCATGTACGGACAGAATTACAATGCAGTACAGAACAGTACAGTACAGAAAATAGTCATAGTATAGTCAAAGGGTATAGTACCTACGTAGGTACTAGGTTATATACTCTTTTGGTATAGTCTCATGTACGAACAGAATTACAATACAGTACAGTACAGTACAGTACTGTACAATACAGCACAGTACAATATAGTACAAAAAAATCGTCATAGTATAGTCTCATGTACGAATAGAATTACAATACAGTACAGTACAGTACAGTACTGTACAATACAGCACAGTACAATACAGTACAAAAAAATCGTCATAGTATAGTCTCATGTACGAATAGAATTACAATACAGTACAGTACAGTACAGTACTGTACAATACAGCACAGTACAATACAGTACAAAAAAATCGTCATAGTATAGTCTCATGTACGAATAGAATTACAATACAGTACAGTACAGTACAGTACTGTACAATACAGCACAGTACAATACAGTACAAAAAAATCGTCATAGTATAGTCTCATGTACGAATAGAATTACAATACAGTACAGTACAGTACAGTACAGTACAGCACAGTACAGTACAGTACAGTACCAAAAAAATCGTCATAGTATAGTCTCATATACGAATAGAATTACAATACAGTACAGTACAGTACAGTACAGCACAGTACAGTACAAAAAAAATCGTCATAGTATAGTCTCATATACGAATAGAATTACAATACAATACAGTACAGTACAGTACAGCACAGTACAGTACAAAAAAAATCGTCATAGTATAGTCTCATATACGAATAGAATTACAATACAGTACAGTACAGTACAGTACAGCACAGTACAGTACAAAAAAAATCGTCATAGTATAGTCTCATATACGAATAGAATTACAATACAATACAGTACAGTACAGTACAGCACAGTACAGTACAAAAAAAATCGTCATAGTATAGTCTCATATACGAATAGAATTACAATACAGTACAGTACAGCACAGTACAGTACAGCACAGTACAGTACAGTACAAAAAAAATCGTCATAGTATAGTCTCATGTACGAATAGAATTACAATACAGTACAGTACAGTACAGTACAGTACAGTACAGCACAGTACAGTACAGTACAAAAAATCGTCATAGTATAGTCTCATATACGAATAGAATTACAATACAGTACAGTACAGTACAGTACAGCACAGTACAGCACAGTACAGTACAGTACAAAAAATCGTCATAGTATAGTCTCATGTACGAATAGAATTACAATACAGTACAGTACAATACTGTACAGTACAGCACAGTACAGTACAGCACAGTACAAAAAATCGTCATAGTATAGTCTCATGTACGAATAGAATTACAATACAGTACAGTACAGTACAGTACAGCACAGTACAGTACAGTACAGTACAAAAAATCGTCATAGTATAGTCTCATGTACGAATAGAATTACAATACAGTACAGTACAGTACTGTACAGTACAGCACAGTACAGTACAGTACAGTACAAAAAATCGTCATAGTATAGTCTCATGTACGAATAGAATTACAATACAGTACAGTACAGCACAGTACAGTACAGTACAGTACAGTACAGTACAGTACAGTACAAAAAATCGTCATAGTATAGTCTCATGTACGAATAGAATTACAATACAGTACAGTACAGTACAGTACAGCACAGTACAGTACAAAAAATCGTCATAGTATAGTCTCATGTACGAATAGAATTACAATACAATACAGTACAGCACAGTACAGTACAGTACAGTACAGTACAAAAAAATCGTCATAGTATAGTCTCATGTACGAATAGAATCACAATACAGTACAGTACAGTACAGTACAGTACAGTACAGCACAGTACAGTACAGTACAGTACAAAAAATCGTCATAGTATAGTCTCATGTACGAACAGAATCACAATACAGCACAGTAAAGTACAGTACAAAAAAAATTGTCAGGGATTGGCCTCATGT
>JAPXFY010000018.1:61189248-61206748 GCA_030674185.1 Monoplex corrugatus | reverse complement strand
CACGATCATCTGGACTGGCCCAGACCATCTTGCAGGGAACAGTTCAGGGAGGGAGACGAAGAGGCAGACAGAGAAAAAGATGGGAAGACAATATCAGAGAGTGGACTGGCCTTGAATGAAACATCATTCTGCGGAAAGCTGAGGACCGTGAAGAGTGGAGGAAGTTGGTTGCAAAATCTTCAGTGGTGCCCCAACGGTCAACCAGACTACGGGACTGATGATGATGATTGATGATGATGATGATGATAATGTTTTTGCCCATGTCACATATCTGGCACATAGGCTGCATGCACACTTCACAGTACAACCCTATCAGTCTACTGCTAGTACTTGGCTCTGCTGTAACACGTGCGACATGACAAAGTGTACATGTTATTGCTGTTTCTGTTTAACCTTTTGACTCCCGCATCCTGTCCACAGCATCCTGCATTGGCAGCCATACAAGTACAACAAACACTTAACCCTTTGACTCCCTCACCGTATCCACCAGCTAGGGTAGGGTGAGGGGGTCAAAAGGTTAAGTTTTTGCAGTTGGCAGATAGGGTGCGGGGGTCAAAGGTTAAAGCCCAGCCGACCGCGCAGAGCCATATCAGGGCTACATCAATTTAAAAAAAACCCATACACAATACTTCAACACGAAAAAAAAAAAAAAAAAGGGGGGGGGGGGCGGGTAAGGGAAGAAAATTAAGCACACATATAAATGCATTCGCGCACAAAATCTAAGAAGATGCCCCTTACGTTGACCACTCCGTCCAATTTATCGACAGGGGATTTTAAAAAAAACCCACCCGAATAGAAATTCAAACATAACTAAGGACACTAAATTGTGTATTAAAAACAGGCCTAAATCACCTAAAATTGCTTCCGCATATTTCATTTCCCTAGGACCAAAAATGCACTTAACACATGTACCCAATTATCAATCCTAAGAGAAAGTACGTAAGACTTTATCGAACACATACAGGTGAATGGACCAGCAACGCAGAAAATGACAGGTAAAAATGACAGAAAGCAAAGGAGGAAGAAAGGAACAAAGAGAATGACAGAAAAGAGGAAATTTCTAGCACAGAATTTTCAATTTGATTTGATTTGGTTGAGTTTTTACGTCGACACCCACCTCAGGTGACATGGCCGACGGGGATAACCATTCCAGGGAAGTGGGGGAAGGGGGACCTATCTAATCCTATACTGACACCACCAGAACAACAATGATGTTAAGATGGGGCAGTGAGATGGCCAGTTTTAATATAGCGCACCCCGGGATTCGAACCCACAACCATTAGCATGTGAATCCGACGCTCAAACCAACTGAGCTACTGGGGCCCGCAGAATTTTCAAGAAGGTGGGGATACTGTTTATAATCAAAAAGCCCGCGACATCCCCACAGGGGATGCTCTCTTGTAACACTTGCAACAAATAAGTGACGCTATGTTAGATCTGTGTGTGAGTGTGTGTGTGTTGTGTGTGTGTGTGTGTGTGTGTGTGTGTGTGTATGTGTGTGCGTGTTTGAGAGAGAGAGAGAGGGGGAGAGCGAGAGAGAGAGAGAGAGAGAGAAAGGGGGGGGGGGGTTACTAAGGCACAAACAGGTCTGCACATATGTTGACTGGGAAGGTCGGAAAATTCTCCGGTTACCCTCCAGGAGTGTGTGTGTGTGAGAGAGAGAGAGACAGAGAGAGAGAGAGAGAGGAGAACAGAGAGAGAGAGAGGGAGAGAATGGGGGGGGGGGGGGTTCTAAGGCACAAACAGGTCTGCACACATTTGACCGAAGGTCGAATTTTTTCGGAATCCCGAGGATTCTCCAGAGTCCGAGTTACACCAGACTAGTTCCCACAGATCTACACCAGACCTCCAGGAGTGAGTTACACCGACAGGATCTACACCAGACCTCCAGGAGTGAGTTACACCCACAGGATCTAACACCAGACCTCCAGGAGTGAGTTACACCACAGGATCTACACCAGACCTCCAGGAGTGAGTTACACCCACAGGATCTACACCAGACCTCCAGGAGTCCGTTACACCCACAGGATCTACACCAGACCTCCAGGAGTGAGTTACACCGACAGGATCTACACCAGACCTCCAGGAGTGATTACACCACAGGATCTACACCAGACCCCCAAAGGTGAGTTACACCCACAGGATCTACACCAGACCTCCAGGAGTCAGTTACACCCACAGGATCTACACAGACCTCCAGGAGTGAGTTACACCCACAGGATCTACACCAGACCTCCAGGAGTCCGTTACACCCACAGGATCTACACCAGACCTCCAGGAGATTTAGTTACACCGACAGGATCTACACCAGTACCTCCAGGAGTGAGTTACACCGACAGGATCTACACCAGACCTCCAGCGTGAGTTACACCCACAGGATCTACACCAGACCTCCAGGAGTGAGTTACACCCACAGGATCTACACCAGACCTCCGATAGCGTGAGCTTACAACCCACAGGATCTACACCAACCTCCAGGAGTCATTACAACCCACAGGATCTACACCAGACCTCCAAGCGTGAGTTACACCCACAGGATCTACACCAGACCTCCAGGAGTGAGGTACACCCACAGGATCTACACCAGACCTCCAGGAGTGAGGTACACCCACAGGATCTACACCAGACCTTCTGATTGAAAGTCCTTGACATCTTTCCCGGTTAGTTATCACGTCCCTCACTAGAAGACATGTATACCAGAAGCTTTCTCTACGGTCTGATGGTACTGCCTTCTCATTTTGTTATTAACCCTTTGCTTCCCACACCTTGTCCACCAGCATCCTGTATTGTCAACCATGCTAGCGAAGCAAAAACGTAACCATTTCCACCAGCTTCCTGCAGGAATGTGGTGGATAGGGTGAAGGAGTCGATAGGGTGAAGGAGTCGAAGGTTAAGTTTTTGCAGCTGTAGCTAGGATACAGGAGTCAAAGGGTTAAAATTACGAGAGAGAGAGAAGAGAGAGAGAGAGAGAACAGATAAACAGACAGACAAAGAGGAGAGAGAGATAGAAAAAGAAGAGAGAGAAAGCAAACGAGAGAGAGAGAGCAACGAGAGAGAGGCAAACGAGAAGAAGAAGAGGACAGAGAGAGAGAAGAGAGAGAGAGACGAGAGAGAGAGAGAGAGAGAGAGAAGAGAGAGAGAGAGAGAGAGAGAGAGAGAGAGAGAGAGACAGAGAGAGCGAACGAGAGGGAGAGACAGAGGGCAGATAGGCCTAGCTATGTGGTGCGTTCATTTTGTGGGTAGGTATAGAAGTGGAAGAATAGCCCACTGGCCGCTGGTCGACCCCGCTGGCCCGATCTGGCGCAAAGACTGCATGCACACTTCACAGTACAGCCCTGTCAGTCTACTGCTATCACTTAGTTCTGCGGTAATACGTGCAACAAATAAATGACCGTAGGTCAGATCTGTCCCTAGATCTTTTTTTTTCCTGCATTGTCCAAAGATTATTATCATGAAAATTAATTAAAGAGTCTTTTGTAGCGCTATTCTCCAAAAACTCACGTACACTCATATTGCTCATTACACATTTTCAAGACACAATGTGTAACTAACACATCACACACACACACACACACACACACACACACACACACACACACACACACACACAACAGACATACAAGAGAGAGAGAGAGAGAGAGACGCACACACACAAACACACACACACACCGCACGCATGCACACACACGCACACACACGCACACACACACACACACACACTTATACACACAACACACCACACACACACACACACACACACACACACACACACACACACACACACACACACACTTACGCACACAACACACACACCAGAATACAAACACGTAAACCTACACAAGAATGAATACGTGCTACGAACGTCTGACTCATACATGTATACACACATAATTCCTATAGTCCTAAAGACTATACATGCATGAGACGATCAGTAGTAAGAAGTGGAATTATACAATAGCGGATGGGCAATTATGATACCAACAATGGAAGGCCTAGGTAGGTGATCAGGTTAGTCTGTAACTGTGACTTGAAGTTCGAAAGAATGAACAGACCTCTCAGAACAGACAGTTCCAAACGGAACGTGCAATGAAACTGAAAGAGCGCTTGCTGGCTGACTTCAGACTGCATTTTGTCACCATACAATACAATACAATACAATACAATACAATACAATACAATATTTTATTTATATAGCGCAAAATCTTGATAAAATCAAATCTAAGCGCTGAAAGTTTTTTTGTTCTGAAAATCGTAGGTGCTGATGTGTTAAGTGTTGAGGTGATCTGGGAGGTCCGGTGGTAAAGATTCATCAAAAGGGCGATATGCAAAGCTTGCAATTTCATAAACCAGAAACACGCAAAAAATGGAACAAGAACACGTATTTACGAACAAACACCATGACAAACAGACGGCATGACAAACAAGACACGGAGACAAAAAAGACACGGCAGGACAAAACAAGACCGCAGACAAAACAAGACACGGCATGACAAAACAAGACACGGCAGGACAAAACAAGACACGGCATGACAAAACAAGACACGGCATGACAAAACAAGACACGGCAGGACAAAACAAGACACGGCAGACAAAACAAGACACGGCAGGACAAAACAAGACACGGCAAGACAAAACAAGACACGGCAAGACAAAAGAAGACACGGCAGACAAAAGAAGACACGGCAAGACAAGGAAACACAATACATGTACAAGGCAAGACAGTTTCAGTTTCAATTTCTCAAGATGACGTCTCCGCGCTCGGAATGAATTCCGTATGCACTAACGTCACAGGTGCCACGTGTATGGTGATCATGGCACACGCCTTAAGCCTGCACATAAACCCATGCGCTGGCCAGGTCCTGAGCAAGACAAGGCAAGACAAGACAAGACAAGGCAAGGCAGTTTCATACTGACTGCTAGATTTGATTGGTAACCAGCAGAGGTCTTTGAGTAATAGTGTCATATGATCGTACTTATTTTCTTCATGATGACACGTACTGAATCAAGTTGTTCTCAACCCTGTGCAATCTAGACATTTGTTCTGTTGGCCAGCGATAAGCCAGCAGGCGCAGAATTACAGTTAGTCTAGGCGGGAAGTTACTGTAGCACAGACAAGTCGTTTACAAACTGTACTGGACAAATATCGTCTGACAGAAACGATCCACTGGGCTCCAGATAAAAATCACGGCAGATGTTCATGACGAGACCTTGCTTAATTTAACCCTTTGACTCCCGTACCCGATCCACCAACTGCAAAAACTTAACTCTTTAACTCCGTACCCTATCCACCAACTGCAAAAAACTTAACCCTTTGACTCCCACACCCTATCCACCAACTGCAAAAACTTAACCCTTTGACTCTGACTAAGATGACATCAGTTTATTCCTTTTCTCACATTGGACACAGCAGCAGGGAAGTTTCAGTCTTTTTCTCATAATTTTTGTATCTGAAGTTTGCTTGTATGTAATCTTACGCTTGACAAAGGCCAGTTGGCCCGAAATTTGCGCCTGTCTTGTCTTGTATTAAAAACGCGTTCGTCTTCTTCTTTCGTGTTTTTTCTGGTTCCCAAGGTATTTGGCAGATGTTTGGAATGAAGTAGGAGGTCTGATCTAAAAGCCCTGTCAGACAGACGACATTTCGAACAGTTACTAATACATTAAAATATAGTCTCTGCGCTATTGATAGACTGATCTAAAAGTCTTGTCAGACAGACGACATTTCGAACAGTTACTAATATATACTTCAAACTTGCATTAAGATAAAAATACAGCCTCTGCGCTATTGATAGACTGATCTAAAAGTCTTGTCAGACAGACGACATTTCGAACAGTTACTAATATATACTTCAAACTTGCATTAAGATAAAAAATACAGCCTCTGCGCTATTAATAGAAACGATCTGATGATGACACCGTTTCTCGCTTATATGTATGACGTCAGTGAAAAATGTGGTGTAACTTAACTGTGCGTCGGATGAATGGATCCTTAGAACAATTCATTTATGACTTCCCGGCCGCAAAAGTAGTTGTGATCAGTTCGAAACAGTTGTGTGGGGGGTTAGACACCTCCAATGCATTCAATGCACATCCGTATCAATTTGTTAGCGATATACAGAGCGAACTGCAGCTGATCTAACATCTGTCAGTGTCACCTATTTGTCAAACTGCAAAATGTAAACGCACTGATGTGGCTGCCCAAACTGTAGATATCCGAAGCAATAAAACGAAAAATAAACTGAATTATTGTTGTTTTTTTTTTCAAGGTCCCAATGAACCTGTCTTACAGATAGTCATTGTCACGTTACACAAATAACACAAGCATAAAAGCACTGTTACACAAATAACACAAGCACAAAAACACTGTTACACAAATAACAAAGCACAAAAACACTGTTACACAAATAACACAAGCATAAAAAGCACTGTTACACAAATAACACAAGCATAAAAGCACTGTTACACAAATAACACAAGCATAAAAGCACTGTTACACAAATAACACAAGCATAAAAGCACTGTTACACAAATAACACAAGCATAAAAACACTGTTACACAAATAACACAAGCATAAAAACACTGTTACACAAATAACATAAGCACAAAAACACTGTTACACAAATAACATAAGCACAAAAACACTGTTACACAAATAACATAAGCACAAAAACACTGTTACACAAATAACATAAGCACAAAACACTGTTACACAAATAACATAAGCACAAAAACACTGTTACACAAATAACATAAGCACAAAAACACTGTTACACAAATAACATAAGCACAAAAACACTGTTACACAAATAACACAAGCATAAAAACACTGTTACACAAATAACATAAGCATAAAAACACTGTTACACAAATAACACAAGCACAAAAACACTGTTACACAAATAACACAAGCATAAAAACACTGTTACACAAATAACATAAGCACAAAAACACTGTTACACAAATAACACAAGCATAAAAACACTGTTACACAAATAACATAAGCATAAAAACACTGTTACACAAATAACACAAGCATAAAAACACTGTTACACAAATAACATAAGCACAAAAACACTAAACAGTTACAAATAACACAAGCATAAAAACACTGTTACACAAATAACACAAGCACAAAAACACTGTTACACAAATAACATAAGCACAAAAACACTGTTACACAAATAACATAAGCACAAAAACACTGTTACACAAATAACATAAGCATAAAAACACTATTACACAAATAACATAAGCACAAAAACACTGTTACACAAATAACACAAGCATAAAAACACTGTTACACAAATAACATAAGCACAAAAACACTAAACAGTTACAAATAACAGAAGCATAAAAACACTGTTACACAAATAACACAAGCACAAAAACACTGTTACACAAATAACATAAGCACAAAAACACTGTTACACAAATAACATAAGCACAAAAACACTGTTACACAAATAACATAAGCACAGAAACACTGTTACACAAATAACATAAGCACAAAAACACTGTTACACAAATAACATAAGCACAAAAATACTGTTACACAAATAACATAAGCACAAAAACACTGTTACACAAATAACATAAGCACAGAAACACTGTTACACAAATAACATAGCACAAAAACACTGTTACACAAATAACATAAGCACAAAAACACTGTTACACAAATAACACAAGCACAAAAACACTGTTACACAAATAACATAAGCACAAAAACACTGTTACACAAATAACACAAGCATAAAAACACTGTTACACAAATAACACAAGCACAAAAACACTGTTACACAAATAACATAAGCACAAAAACACTGTTACACAAATAACATAAGCACAAAAACACTGTTACACAAATAACACAAGCACAAAAACACTGTTACACAAATAACATAAGCACAAAAACACTGTTACACAAATAACACAAGCATAAAAAACACTGTTACACAAATAACATAAGCATAAAAACACTGTTACACAAATAACACAAGCATAAAAACACTGTTACACAAATAACATAAGCACAAAAACACTAAACAGTTACAAATACCACAAGCATAAAAACACTGTTACACAAATAACACAAGCACAAAAACACTGTTACACAAATAACACAAGCACAAAAACACTGTTACACAAATAACATAAGCACAAAAACACTGTTACACAAATAACATAAGCATAAAAACACTATTACACAAATAACATAAGCACAAAAACACTGTTACACAAATAACACAAGCATAAAAACACTGTTACACAAATAACATAAGCACAAAAACACTAAACAGTTACAAATAACACAAGCATAAAAACACTGTTACACAAATAACACAAGCACAAAAACACTGTTACACAAATAACATAAGCACAAAAACACTGTTACACAAATAACACAAGCACAAAAACACTGTTACACAAATAACATAAGCACAGAAACACTGTTACACAAATAACATAAGCACAAAAACACTGTTACACAAATAACATAAGCACAGAAACACTGTTACACAAATAACACAAGCACAAAAACACTGTTACACAAATAACATAAGCACAAAAACACTGTTACACAAATAACATAAGCACAAAAACACTGTTACACAAATAACATAAGCATAAAAACACTGTTACACAAATAACATAAGCACAAAAACACTAAACAGTTACAAATAACACAAGCATAAAAAACACTGTTACACAAATAACATAAGCACAAAAACACTAAACAGTTACAAATAACACAAGCATAAAAACACTGTTACACAAATAACATAAGCACAAAAACACTAAACAGTTACAAATAACACAAAATTAAAAAAAACAATGTTACACAAATAACATAAGCACAAAAACACTAAACAGTGAAATAAAGGAATTGTAACTAGACAACTAAAATCAAAATGAACGGCATCAAAACAACATCCTTCCTCTCAGGCGATGGGAACACCTCGCAAAGTTCTGGAGATACAGTTTTCTGGAACATATGGAAGACAAATAAACAACTAGCCAGCGACTGCTAAACGTGAAGGCCCCTCTGCAGAGGCTAAAAGCTGTCCAAGGAACAAATGGAATTTTTGGGAGGTGGGGGTTTGGGGCTACGCACCTTCTGCATTGCTTCAATGTGTTGATCCCAGGCCGTTCATTCCAGCTTTTCAACACACCACCAACCCAAAGTTCATTCAAAACAAGTGTGACTGCCCGCGTCCAAGCAAACAAAAACTAGAAAAATTACAAAAGAAGAATAAGAACGCGTATTTAATACAACAAGACAAGACAGGCGCAAATTTTCGGCCAACTGGCCTTTGTCAAGCGGAAAATCACAAACAAACAAACACCAGACACAAAAATTAGGAGAAATATGTAATAAAAGGAATATATTCCTATTCTCACACTGGACCGAGTAGCAGGTAAGTTTCAGTCTTCTTCTCCTAATTTTTGTATCTGGTGTTTGTTTGTTTGTGATCTTACGCTTGACAAAGGCCAGTTGGCCGAAAATTTGCGCCTGTCTTGTCTTGTTGTGTTAAATACGCGTTCTTATTCTTCTTTCGTGTTTCAAAGTTCATTCAGTCGAAATCCCATGGACAGGAATCCTGTAGGAGCCAGAAGTGTCAAGCGGCCATGAGGGCCACCCACTAGAGAAGACTCTGGATTTTGGTGGAGGTCAACAGTGCCTGTTCTGATCCAACGTACTAAGGATACCTGCCTAGTAAGCCTCCTTACCAACGACAGTTGTCTCTCAGCGAGAGGCCAGCCCGAGGGAGACACCACCCGATAAAGAGACCATCACCATCAACCAGTATCATCAAACACCCCAACTTGAATTTACCTCATGGAAGCGGAAGAGAAAACCGAAACTTTGGTCACCACGAGACCTGGACATGAAGGGCACAGAATTTTGGACATTTTTCACAATGCTATGGTGACTGGTAGCTTCATGATAATAGGGATCATGAACATGAAGCTATAGATTTCCATCAATACTGAGATCGCGTGACAGGGTTGCTCTTATTTCATAATACACTCTGAGGTCAACAGGTCTGAGACAGACAGACAGACACCTGCAGTGGAAATTCGAGCAGCACCCTCAATGATGCATTCATAAAGTGAGTGAAACTGGACCTTATGGTCCCAGTGTTCCCAAAGAACCCATAGACTTAATGTCCCCCATGTCACCTGAGCGGAAGGACAAAGCACGCACCAGGCTCTAATTCTGGCCATGGCAGAAGAGGAGAACCATGCCCACAGAAGGCATAGATGTATATGTACACCGATTAGTCAGCCACCAATGTGGTGACCAGTAGCGGAGCTGGTATCCTCAGAAACATCCAAGGACTCAGACCACGAATGCCAGTGTTCCTACAAACAAACCCATCACCAACAACCGAGCAGAGACAGGGCCACTCATATAAAGTCTCCATGGTTCACTATACAGATGACACGCGCTCTCAAGTGGTCTTCCTCTCAGGTGCCTCCTCTGTTCCCAGATTCTGGAAAATGACAACCTCCCTCCCCCCCCCCCCCAACCTGATCAAGGCCTTCCAGCAAATCAGAAGAACCAAAAGATTAGTCCTCCAGTGGATCCCCACTCACCATGGGATACTAAGAAACAAGACGGTAGATGGCTAGCAAGAACAGGAGCCCAGGCAGACCAAACAGGCAACAGTATCAGTTACAGCAAAAAGAAGAGCATCATCAGATCATTCCTTAAGCCACAGACAGAAAGGGACAACAACAACTTTTTATCTACTTAGCAGCAAATGATCCCGATGTGATTTTGCACCAGACACAACCGGATCGACGCCCTATATAACCCGCAAGTTCAATCTGAAGCTTTCACCAATGTGTCCTGCGGTCAAGATTTCAATGACGTCCTCTCTAATAGGTAAAGCGACAGGGATATGGACGACTATAAATCGTCTGACCACAAATTCCATGGAAGCCTACAGAACTGGGAAAACCCCAGCCACATTCATACCTGATGTGATCATCCATGCAAGAAAGAAGAAGAACCGGCCCTTAGCACACTGGCTCTGGGCAGGAGCTGGTCTGGTGCGAAAATCCCACAAGAATTTTTTTGAGACTGATGGGATTTGAACCCACGACCTTCAAGTCAGTAGAACATTGCGCTAACCACTAGCATCATAATGGACAAGACAAGACAAAGTCTCCAAAGGATACTGGCGTATATCAAACCGCGTTTTACTATTTAGACTGGAGGGCAAGCCATTTGATGTCAATATCTTTCAAGTATATGCACCAACTGCGCAAATACTGAGGAAGAATGGACAACTTTGAGTAGAATTAGAGACAATCCAGGCTCAAAGTAAATCACAGGACACTACAATAATGATTGGAGATTTTAATGACAAAAGTGGGACAGGTAAAACTAGATGACATAGTTGAACCTCATGGCCCTGGCATACGAAATGAAAGGGGAGAGAAACTTGTTGAGTGGCCACAAGTAAATGAAATCATAACAGGAAACTCTTTGTTTGAGCAACCTAACAGTAGAAAATGAACATGGATGCACCCAGGAGACAGCATAAGAAACCAAACTGATTATATACTGATAAATAAGAGCTTTAGAAATTCTTTACTGATAGCAAAAACATTACCAGGCGCAGACTGCAATAATAACCACAATCCTGTAAAGGGAAAATTTAGGATGAAACTTAAGACAAGAAAACAAACCAAAAATAATTTCAGACTAACTTTGGACTCTTAAAGACAGATGAATCAAGTCGTGCAAAATTTAGCGTATACGTTCAAAACAAAAATTTAGTGCTCTGGAGGATGTTGGGGACAGTGAGTAAGAATGGATAGCACAGAAAACAAGCCAGACAGTCTTGACAGAAGCAAACACAAAAAGAACATTTATGAAGATGTAAAAAAGAAACACATGGACATTTTGTGAGGCAAGAGAAAGTTGAGCACCTAGTCACAACAGGAGAATTAGAGAGATAAAAAATTCCAGGTAAACCCCAGGGAGAAAATATTAGACTGTTTCGTCAAGTGTATGGAGACAGAAAAGGTGGAGAGACATACTTGCAGCGACAAAAGATAGATTCGTATGGAGGGCCATGATCGTCAACGCCACGCAGTATGGCACAATATGATGATGCTGATGGTGATTAAGGCAAGGGTCTTTAAAGTGAACTGAAGAAATGTTACATGGGTCTACATCCTGCCCGTAGTCTGTTAGATGGCTGTGATAAATAATGCCTTGGGGTATATTTGATGTAGGAGTAACTCTAGACTTTATGTCGTTCACTGCGCGAGGCTGATCGCTGAAATGCTCTCTCTCTCTCTCTCTCTCTCTCTGTATCATTTTGATGTTATATATTGTAGTTCATTTGTCATGATACAATTTCTCTAGAAGGACGCAAGTACATTGATGTGAACCTTCCGTGGGCGAGGGTGGGATTTAAAAATTAAATAGCATTAATGTGTTTTATGCCGCTACCCTCATAAACCAACTCTCTGTCTCTCTCTCTCTGATTCGGACTTAATCTCCCCCACCCACCCACTCCCTTTCTCTCTCTCTCTCTCTTCCTAAAAGCTACTAACCACTGCCACTGTCACCACCACCACCACCACCATCCACCCTATAATCTACTTCAACCATCTCCTCCTCTTCCCTCTCCCTCACCCCCCACCCCTACCACCCCTCCCACCCCACTCCAAACCTTTTTTTCCCTATAGCGTCCTTTATATTATTAGTACTATAATAGCCAGTGGCCAAGCCAAGTCTGCTTAGCAAATGACATAACCGGCCTTCTCAGCAGTACAGGCTTCTGGGGGATTGGGACTATCCAGCTAGCTAGCTTGCCAAACCGGTTGTACGTAGGCTTTTTGCAGAGACTCTTTTGTACCCCAGACCAAGCGTGAACTGAACAGTATTCTTGTATTTTGTGTTCTTTCCATTATTGTTATACCATTTTGTCCATTTTGGAGTTTCCGTCTCGCTTGTCTTCAACAGCTCAACTAATTATGGCCTCTCTTGTTTGAACCGGATGGGGGGAGGGACGGTTTGGAAACAGCGGGGTTTTCCTCAATAAAACTGGACTTATTGTTTTGTTGTGTGTATATTTTGTTTTCATTTAGACCTAATCCGCAAGACTACTTGCCCTTGTTTATTTGTTTCCGTTATTTATTTACTTATTTGAATTCTTATTTGTGTATTTGATTCATTCTTATATTCACACGAGCAATGTGTCTTCCTTTATTTAAGTCTTTTGTTGTTGTTTGAGTATCAGACCAAAGACCTCTTTGAACGTATTTGCTAAGGATACATTTATTATCTGTTTTCTTTCATTTGTCTTATCTAACAAGCAGACAGCCCATCTAGACATTAGAACGGATGTACTTTGTCCATGGTCAGCCATGACCGAGGGAGGCCTACCTTATCTAACACCTGAAAGTGGAAGAGAAAACGGATAATCTGAAGTTACCGTTAAAGCATTCGCTTTGAAAACTGAAAAACAGGTAATAAGATCGATCAATCATTTGTTTTACTAACAGGTAATAAGATCGATCAATCATTTTTTTTACTAACAGGTAATAAGATCGATCAATCATTTTTTTTACTAACATAAGATCGATCAATCATTTTTTTTACTAACAGGTAATAAGATCGATCAATCATTTTTTTTACTAACAGGTAATAAGATCGATCAATCATTTTTTTTACTAACAGGTAATAAGATCGATCAATCATTTGTTTTACTAACAGGTAATAAGATCGATCAATCATTTGTTTTACTAACAGGTAATAAGATCGATCAATCATTTGTTTTACTAACAGGTAATAAGATCGATCAATCATTTGTTTTACTAACAGGTAATAAGATCGATCAATCATTTGTTTTACTAACAGGTAATAAGATCGATCAATCATTTGTTTTACTAACAGGTAATAAGATCGATCAATCATTTGTTTTACTAACAGGTAATAAGATCGATCAATCATTTGTTTTACTAACAGGTAATAAGATCGATCAACCATTTGTTTTACTAACAGGTAATAAGATCGATCAATCATTTTTTTTACTAACAGGTAATAAGATCGATCAATCATTTTTTTTACTAACAGGTAATAAGATCGATCAATCATTTGTTTTACTAACAGGTAATAAGATCGATCAATCATTTGTTTTACTAACAGGTAATAAGATCGATCAATCATTTGTTTTACTAACAGGTAATAAGATCGATCAATCATTTGTTTTACTAACAGGTAATAAGATCGATCAATCATTTGTTTTACTAACAGGTAATAAGATCGATCAATCATTTGTTTTACTAACAGGTAATAAGATCGATCAATCATTTGTTTTACTAACAGGTAATAAGATCGATCAATAATTTGTTTTACTAACAGGTAATAAGATCGATCAATCATTTGTTTTACTAACAGGTAATAAGATCGATCAATCATTTGTTTTACTAACAGGTAATAAGATCGATCAATCATTTGTTTTACTAACAGGTAATAAGATCGATCAATCATTTGTTTTACTAACAGGTAATAAGATCGATCAATCATTTGTTTTACTAACAGGTAATAAGATCGATCAATCATTTGTTTTACTAACAGGTAATAAGATCGATCAATCATTTGTTTTACTAACAGGTAATAAGATCGATCAATCATTTGTTTTACTAACAGGTAATAAGATCGATCAATCATTTGTTTTACTAACAGGTAATAAGATCGATCAACCATTTGTTTTACTAACAGGTAATAAGATCGATCAACCATTTGTTTTACTAACAGGTAATAAGATCGATCAATCATTTGTTTTACTAACAGGTAATAAGATCGATCAATCATTTGTTTTACTAACAGGTAATAAGATCGATCAATCATTTTTTTCACTAACAGGTAATAAGATCGATCAACCATTTTTTTCACTAACAGGTAATAAGATCGATCAATCATTTGTTTTACTAACAGGTAATAAGATCGATCAATCATTTGTTTTACTAACAGGTAATAAGATCGATCAATCATTTGTTTTACTAACAGGTAATAAAGATCGATCAATCATTTGTTTTACTAACAGGTAATAAGATCGATCAATCATTTGTTTTACTAACAGGTAATAAGATCGATCAATCATTTGTTTTACTAACGGGTAATAAGATCGATCAATCATTTGTTTTACTAACAGGTAATAAGATCGATCAATCATTTGTTTTACTAACAGGTAATAAGATCGATCAATCATTTGTTTTACTAACAGGTAATAAGATCGATCAATCATTTTTTTCTCCTCGGATGCTTGTCTGCACGTTGTTTTGCCCATACTATGCAGAAGGTAAGTGCTGAATGAGATATGCGGGAGCAAATTTAGGTAATTTAGGCTCGTTTTTATATATACTTTTAGTGTCCTTAGTTATGTTTAAATCTGTATTCAGGTATGTTTTTTTTCCCAATCCCTTGTGTGATAAATTGGACGGAGTGGTCAACGCCAGGGGCATCTCCTTAGATTACATGCGCGAATGCATTGATATGTGTACTTAGTTTTCTTTTCCTTTTTTTTTTTTCCTGTTGAAGTATTGTGTGTTTTGTTGAAACGGTTATATCCCTGATATGGCTCTACGCAGTCGGCTGGGCTTTTAAACAAAAATAACAGTAACAGTAAGCTGTTGCACAGTCTTCTTACTTCCTCTTCGGTGGGCGTGCTTGCAGTGTGCTTTCATGTTTCCAGAAACCACCTGACACTGACACGTCTTACGGAATCTTTAACGTGCACAGATGTTCCCTGCTTGCGTATACACACTAAAGGGGTATAGACTCTAACAGGTCTTCAAATATGTATCAGAAACAAATCTCCGTCCTTTAACCCTTTGACTCCCGTACCCTAACCACCACCCGCAAAAAACTTAATCTTTTGACTTACTCAACTTAACCCTTTGACTCCCTCACCCTATCCACCTGCTTCCTGCAGGAAGTTGGTGGAAAGGATGGGGGAGTGAAAGGGTTCAGTTTTTGCTCCGCCCAGACGGTTGACAATGCAGGATGTTGGTGGATATGGTGCGGGTGTCAAAGGGTTAACCCACCAGGTGGAAGATACCCAGGCAGTATCGAACCCCAGACTTTCCGATTGGGAGGTTGACATCTAACCCACATGACAGCCGCGCCTGTAAGCGCTAAATAAATCTCGTTACAATACATTAACCCTTTGACTTCCGCACCCTATCCACCAACTGCAAAAACTGAACCCATTGACTCCCTCACCCTTTCCACTAGCTCCCTTCCTTTGCAAGAGGCTGATGGATAGGGTGAAAGAGTCAAAGGGTTCAGTTTTTGCTTTGCTAGCATGGTTGACAATACAGGATGTTGGTGGACAGGGTGCGGAAGTCAAAGGGTTATTGTTATTGTTATTGTTGTTTAAAGCCCAGCCGACTGCGTAGAGCCATTTCAGGGCTATAACCGCTTGAAAACATACAAAACTTAAACAGGAAAAAAAGAAATGAAAAGAAAATTAAGTACACATATCAATGCATTCGCGCACATTATCTAAGGACATGCCCCCAACGCTGACCTGACCACTGCGTCCAATTCATCGCACAGGGGATTTAAAAAATGTACCTGAATACAAATTTAAGCATACTTAAGGACACCAAAACATATCTATAAACGGGCATAAATTACCTAAAATTGCTTCCGCACATCTCACTACCCTAGAGCCAAAAAATGCACTTAATAGATTACCAATTATCAATCCTAAGGAAAAGTACGTAAGACTTTATCGATCACATACAAGTGAATGGACCAGCAAGGCAGAAAATGATAGGAAGAAATGACAGAAAGCAAAGGAACAAGGCAGAAAAAAAAAGCACGTGACAAAAAAGAGGACATTTCTAGGACAGTATTTCCAGAAGGAGGGGATACTTTTTATACTGAAAGAGCCCCCGGCATCTCCACGGGGGAAGGGGGGGGGGGAGTCAAAGGTTTAAACTTAAAATATAGTAATAGTTGTGCAGTGGTATAAAGGGGCCGTTTTCTTTCCTGTGAGGAAACAGGCACGCGCAATTCTTTAAGGGGACAGACCTACCCAGAGTTGGGTACCAAGATTGTGATGTTCAGTGTTTCAGTTCTAATTAACCAATCACCATGATATTTGGCAAGAAGATACCTCAGACAGTATTCTTTGGATTGAATATCTTTGTTGGGGTCTGTGAGTAGAAATTGAGTTTAGTTTTTTAGTCTGCGAAAGTTTGCGATTTTTCGCGAGATTGTATACATCAGACATAATATGTTCAATAGTTTTCATCTGATTTCCTTGATATTTGGCACACATATAGCAGGGACAGGTACCTATAGCTGGTAGTAAAATCTTGCAGTTCTGCTTGAAAGAAACATTTTTATCAAAAGTTGTATTATAATGTTTTTATTAAAATTATTCTAAAAATTGGTGTGATGATTGTACAGAAAATAATGATAGTAGAGCTAAGATTTTACTACATGCTATACAAACTTTT
>JAPXFY010000018.1:61181748-61184248 GCA_030674185.1 Monoplex corrugatus | reverse complement strand
TAAAGCCCAGCCGACTGCGTAGAGCCGTATCAGGGCTATAACCGTTTCAAAACATACACAGCACTTCAACACGAAAGCAAAGAAAAGAAAAGAAAAGAAAATGAAGTACACATATCAATGCAATCGCGCACACAAACTGAGGGGATGCCCCTGGCGTTGACCACTCTGTCCAATTTTATCACACAGGAGATTTAAAAAAAACAAAAAACATAGCTGAATACAAATTTAAACGTAACTAAGGGCACTTAAACATATATGAAAACGGGTTTAAATTATCCAAAATTGCTTTCGCATATTTCATTTCCCTAGAGCCAAAAAATGCACTTGATACATATAGCCAATTATCAATCCTAAAATGATAAGGAAGAAATGACAGAGAGCAAAGGAGGAAGAAAGGAACAAAGAGAGTGATAGAAAAGAGGAAATTTCTAGCACGGAATTTCCAGAAATTCTACGCGTTGAGCTGAGAACGACAAGGACCGCTGCAGAGACCAAGTCTTTGTTACTGATGATGTTACTGGTTGTTGTTGTTGCTGCTGTTGTTATCGTTATTGTTGTTTGCGTTCGAGCATGGGTGGTGGTTCCATGGACAGCAAAGAAAACAAACGAGACAGTCTTGATGGAGCAGACACAAGTAGATCACTCATAAGGAAGATTAGGAAAAGACAAACAACATTTGTAGGCCATTTTATGAGGAAGGGGGATTTGGAGCACCTGGTCACAACGGGAAAGCTGGAGGGAAAGAGAGCACCGGGTAGACCCAGGGAGAAAATGCTGGACGGACTTGCAGAGTGGCTGGGGACGAGGAGGGTGGGGGAGATGCTAGGGGCAACGAGAGATAGAGGCAGATGGAAGTCCATGATCGCCAACGCCATGCGGCAGGGCACCTGATGATGATGATGATGATGATGGGTGGTGGTGACATCTCAAACAGTCGGTTGCGGGTCCGGTGGTCTGGGTGAAGGATGTGGTTGTCATCAAGTCCCTACATCTGACATCTCGAGTTCAATCCCAGCCCGCAACATAAAATATTGCCGATTCGCTTTCCGTCATAGCGCTCTGTTCGTTCTGCTGGTGTCAGCTTAATTCTTCTAAACCCTTTGACTCCCGCACCCTGTCCACCAGTATCCTGCATTGTCAAACCATGTCAGCAAAGCAAATTGCTTAACCGTTTGGCTCAATCAGCCTCTCCACCATTTTCCTGCAGGAAGCTGGTGGATGGAGTGAAGGAATCAAACGGTTAAGATTTTGCAGTTGGTGGATAGGGTGCGGATGCTTAGGTCATGTATCCTCTCCCACTGATTTGAAAAACTTTGCCAGCGCATAGACTTTTGCGCAGGTTCGTTATCACGATTATTGTTTCAAAGAAATTCCCAACTGTATCTTGGCTTTAACCTCTTTCAAAACACACACATCAACTCGATGACCCTGACAAAATATTCTGGCAAGGAAAATCAAGTACACATATCAATGCAGACGCGCACATAATCTTAGGATATGCCCCTGGCGTTGACTATCCCACTCATCTTAACACTAGAGGGGTGGGGGTGAGGTGAGGGAGGGGGAGCTGAAGAAAACAAACCTGAATACAAATGTACGCATAACTGAGCAGGCGTGCACTAAAACATTACAAATGGCCTGCGTTACCTAACATTACTTCTGCTCAACACATCTCCTTAGAGCCCAAAGTGCAGTTAAATACACGTAGCCAAATATCAGTCCTAAGGGAAAGTATGTAAGGCTTCATAGAACACATATAGATGAATGGATCAGCAAGGCAGAAAATGATAGGAAGAGATAGCAGACAGCAAAGAAAAGTGAGTGAGTGAGTGGAGTGAGTGAGAGAGGGAGAGAGAGAGAGAGAGAGAGAGAGAGAGAGAGAGACAAACAGACAGACAGACAGAAAGACAGAGACAGAGAGAGAGAGAGTGAGAGAGAGAGAAAAAAAAAAGAGAGAGAGACAGACAGACAGACGAACAGACAGACAGACAGAGACACAGACAGACAGACAGACAGAGACACAGACAGAGACAAAGACAGAGACACAGACAGACAGACAGACAGACAGACAGACAGAGGGGGAGAGACAGAAAGGGGTCAGACCACAGACTCAATGGACAAAAAAACTTTATTTAACCTGTCAAACTGCCAGTCACCCTTTCTACGAGTATTCCATCATTCTTTCACTTTTGACCAACGTGTCCTCACACAAATGCAGACCATACCGACCTTCCTCTTCTTTCTGCAATTCAGCAGAAAATGGTTCACTTCTATGCACAGTTTTAAATGGACAACTTCTGGGGCACACAAAGAAAATGTAGACTTTTCATTATGCGGGGAGGAAGATAACTCATCATTATCATCAGGTGCCCTGCCGCATGGCATTGGCGATCATGGACTTCCATCTGTCTCTATCTCTCGTTGCCCCTAGCATCTCCCCCACCCTCCTCGTCCCCAGCCACTCTGCAAGTCCGTCCAGCATTTTCTCCCTGGGTCTACC
>JAPXFY010000018.1:61164248-61176748 GCA_030674185.1 Monoplex corrugatus | reverse complement strand
TCTACCAGTTGGTCGATGAAGGTCTTTTTTGGACGTCCTGGTCTTTGTTTGCCGTGACTGGGTCTCCATAGTAGAACATCCCCCACCAGTTCTTCTTTGCTACGCCAGCAGTGTCCCGCGAAGCGGTCTTTGTTGACGTATTGATTTACTGATTGGTGGGATCTTGCCATATAACTCTTTGTTAGTTGGATGTTCTCTCCAGGATTTGTACAGGGCTGCACGCAGCATTCGCGTGTATGCTCCATCAATCTTCCTCTCCAATGTCGTTGTTAGGGTCCAAGAGATTGAGCCATATGTGGAACAAAAACAACAACAAAGAAGAAGGAAAAAAATAGAGACAATAGCTAAGCAGCATCCAAGAGCCATGACCTGGATGCGGCCCAGCCCTCTTAGATTGTGAAGAGTTATACCTCAAATAAATAAATTCATGGCACGTGACCGGGAGGGGAGGGGGGTGGGGGGAAGGGACACAACTTTGGCACTGTCTCAGCTTGGTGTTGACGCTGTTCTGCTGGGGACGGGGAGGGACAGAGGACCTCCACACGTTCAGCATTCTGAAACCGTCTCAGCAACGCCAGAAACATCTTGATGGCGCTGAACAATGTGTGGAGGTCCCTCCAGTGCAGCATCAACACCAAACCTTGACAGTATCAGAGCTGCGTCCTTTCCATCCGACTTCACGGCTCAGAATGATGGACGATGACAGAAAGTGATCTAATCAGACTACCAGCCTTCCACACATACAACCTCAGAAAAATCATACAAATCTGTTCCCATTTTGTCACAGTCCTGGGAGAGAAAGATTGCAGAAAAAAAAAGCATTGAGGTTTTTTTCTTGTTTGTGTTGTTGCTGTCATTGGAGTGATAAGAAAATCCAAACTGGAAGGCTTTTTTCTTTTCCTTTCTATTTTTCTTTGGCTCCGTGGATATAGTTCTCGCTCAGGGTCCGAGACGTCTCTGCGTTCAACTGTCGGACAATCCAGTCGTTTAATTTTTCATAGCGGGTGGGCTGGCTGTTTGCAGTAGAGCCGAAGAAGACTCACGATCTGATGTTTCAAGTTCAGCCGCAGCTCGCAATATAAAAATTGCCAGCCGGTTGGCTGCCCAACTGAAGACTTCGTGTCGTTCTAGGAGGGTCAGGTTTAACGTTTCATGAGTCTTGCTCCCTCCCCTCCCCCCACGCCCCCTCTTTTCCATTTCAAGAACTTGCCAGCACAGGGGGTTTTACGTAGGCTCAGGGAGTCTGCTAGATAACAGATGGCGGACTGGTTGAAGGGCATAATTACAAAATTGTCCGAGCGAACTTCAAACTCTGTTATTGCTTGCTTGTTGTTGTTGTTGGTGGTGGTGGTGTTGTTTCTGTTGTTGTTGTTGGTGTTGGTGTGGTGTTAGTTTTGTTGTAGTTGTTGGTGTTAGTGTTGTTTCTGTTGTTGTTGTTGTTGGTGGTGTTGGTGTTGGTGTTGGTGTTGGTTTTGTTGTAGTTGTTGGTGTTGGTGTTGTTGTTGTCGTCGTCGTTGTCATCATTGCGGTTAATTTTTTTACGTATATATATATATAAACCGATAAACTTATGACAAGTTGACGGGAAACCGTGACATGGTAAAATGATATCAGATGATAGGGACGAAAAGCGCCTAGGGGGCAGAACTGGCCCAGGAATGCAATATGACTGATCACACACCAGGACCCAGCCAGCACAGTCAGATTAGTCAGTCAGTCCAGCAAGCGTGGTGTGGTAGAGAAGTAGAGAGAGAGAGAGAGTGACCAACCACACTGGCTCACCTCTGGGGGCTGACACGACAAGCAGGCTGTGCAAGGCTGTGGGGCTGGGCCCTCCTCTCCCCTGCCTGTGCTCATTTCCCGCCCAGCCGGACCTGACCATCCATCCGTACCACCACCACCGCCTGGCGTCCGTCCGTCCGTCCGTCCATGTGCCTGTCCGTCCGTCCGTCTGTTCATTCGACCTCCCCCCCTACCACTGTCACTATGTCGCCTCGTTTGCCTGTTGCCAGGTAAGCTTCAATGATTGTGTCCATTATCGATCCCCTACACTGTGGCCACTCTTCTGTCGCCTGTAGTCTTTGTTTTCACAAGGTGTTGTTTAGCTTTATGGCCACCCGCTGTCCATGTATCATTTTATGGTTTCTTGCTGTTGCTTTATATAATTGAGAGCTGTGTATGTGTGTGTGTGTGGGGGGGGGGGGGGGGCAGGGGGGTGCTTTTGCGCGTATATCTATTAGGCCTACTTTGAATCGGTTTCAGATGAGCAGGTGACCCAACCAGCGCGAAACTTGTCATATCCGAGGTTCTGTTAGATCTATTATCATTAAATGAGATATGCAATAAAAAAGTAGCTTCTAAGCCTCGCTGGCTACACATTCATCGGTGACCTTTGTCCGAAAGGATCAGTCGATGATTCTGTCGTTAAGAGACTAAGGCCTTTTGTATATATTACTACAGAATGGCTGCAGAAAAAGCCGGGAAAACCCTCAGTGTACGCCCACGTAGATTCCATACTGCTAGTCCAGTCAAGTTGTCTTTTTTTTTTTTTTTGTTCGTATCGTTCTTATTATTTTTCTGCCACAAAGTACAAAGACGTAGATATTGGACAGACTCTTTCCGATTGTGCGAAAAGTCGTTATAGGCAACATAATTATCTTTAATTTAAATCAGGAAGTTAAAAAATCTCACTTACATTACTGCACAGTCTTTTTCTGGTTTCATGGAAAATCGTAATAGGCAACATATCTTCAATTTGAATAAGGAAGTTAGAGAAAAAACAAAAAAACAAAAACAAAAAACAAAAAAACGCACGCGTCACAAAGTATTTTTTTGAACGGTTAAAGAGTGGGGTGGGAGGTGGGGGACCGCGTCCAGTTTCTCGCCTCAGCATTTTAGACATAAGCGGTCACAGTCCTATCTACATGTATGTGCAAGACTTTGGAATAGTCATATCTGTAGTCGACGCTCTACATTTTAATGATTTATTGGAGTCGGGGGTCGGGGGTGTGGGGTGTGGAGGGAGCGGAAGTGGTCATTTCGGTTGGCCAATTTACTGCGTAGTAACCTACTAACAAACCTGCAGTCCAGGCGCCATGATTTGGCGGGCAGCTAGCAAGCTACACTATACTATACTACTATACATAAGCTGGCTGGCTAGTGGGGAGAGAGAGAGAGAAGAGAGGAGGAGGAGAGAGAGAGAGAGAGAGAGAGAGAGAGAGTTGTAGTTGATGACATGACAGGACAGGACAGGCCAGGGCAGGGCCAGGCCAGGCTGCCATACCTTCACTTATCGCTTGTGTGTGTGTGTGTGTGTTGTACTGTGTGCGTCACTCCGGGACGACCTGAGGTCAGGCCCCATGTTGTGCTGTTTCATGTCCAAGGTCCTCTCTCTCTCTCTCTCAGGATCGGGGTCAAGAGGATATAAAAATATTGAATAAGCTCTTGGTTATCGAGTAAAAAAATAAGAAGCGTTTGGTACAGAGTGCGAAATGTAGTAAACGAAGATCAATAATAATATGAGTAATATAATAAATTAGAGATACATGTAGTAGTAAGACAGATAGATATTGTAGCTAGATGTAGCTAGTAGATTAGGTAAGGTAGGTAGATAGACACACACACACACACACATACACATGCATACACGCGCGTACAGACAGACAGACTGACCTACCGACAGACACATAGATAGATATAGATAGAAAGATAGGCAGACAGACGCATAGGTAGATAGATATAGATAGAAAGATAGGTACACAGACATAGGATACATAGATAGAGATAATAGATATACAATAGATACACATAGATAGATATAGCATAGACAGATAGATAGCCCAAAAGATAAATAGGTAAATGAATAAATAAATGAATAATACATAAATAAATTCATAGACAGACAGATAGATGAATAGACAAATAAATAAATCAATGAATAAATGAAAAATAAACAAATGATTAGATAAACAAATAAATAAAACCAACCAACAAACAAAGCAAACAAACAACAAATAAATGTATAAATGAGTGAATGAACAGATAAATGATTGCAACTACATCGTTAGGGATTTAAAAGGAAGATAAATAATGAATAAATGATTGCGTCAATAGTGTTTGGTTTGGAAGTGACAACGAATAAACAAATAAGTAGATGACTGCAACAATAACATGGGTTTAGAAATGAAATGAATGAATAAATTAATAAATAAATAAATACATAAATACATAATACATAAATACATAAAATAATAAATAAATAAATAAATAAATAAATAATAAATAAATAAGTAAATGAACTGATGATTGCAACAAAAACAGAGTTTGGAAACGACAATAGATAAACAAATACATGATTTTAACAATGACATGAGTATTAGAAATGATCAGAAGTAAATGAAGAAGTGAATTAACAATGAAACTAGTCTTGAGAAAATGAATAATTAAATGAATGCATGCCTGAATATGAATGAAGAAACGAATAAATAAGATATATATATATAAACAAATTAAGTAATTAAATAAATGATTTAATAAGTAAATGATTGCAGCAATAACATATAGGTTGGAAATGAAAATGAATAAATAAATAAACAAAAACAAATAAATAAATAAACGATTGTAACAATAACATTGTGTTTGAAAATTACAATAAATGGACATATAAATAGATAAATGAAATGAATGAATAAATGAAATGAAGAAATGAAAATAACTGAATTCAGGAATGTAAATAAATAAATGAAGTAAAGACTGTGACAGTAATTTGGGGTTTAAAATGATAATGAATAAATTTGAATAAATACATGATTGTTACAATAACATGGGTTTAGAAATGATAATAAATAAACAAAGAGAGTGACAATAAATGAGGTTCAGAAATGATAATAAATAACAAAGAAGTGACATAACATGAGGTTCAGAATGATAATAAATAAACCAAAGGAGTGACAATAACATGAGGTTCAGAAATGATAAAATAAAACAAGGAGAGTTGAAATAACATGGGGTTCAGAAATGATTATAAATAAACAAAGAGAATGACAATAACATGGGGTTTAGAAATGATTATAAATAAACAAAGAGAGTGACAGAAAAGAGGAAATTTCTGGCACAGAATTTCCAGAAGGTGGAGATACTATTTATACCTGGGGGGGGGGGGGGGGGGGACAAATATATGATCCTGCTGTTAAGAGTTGGAAAGACAGAGTTTGGAGTTTATTCAGGGGATATTTATGGCACTTGGGCAAATACATACGTGCTCCGCCCAATCCGCCATCTGTTATCTGGGCTTGGCGGACTCCTCGAGCCTGTGCAGAACCCTATGTTCAAGCAGGGTCTTAAAATGTAGGGATGGGGTGGGGGTGGGGTGGGGTGAAGAGTGGGGAACAGGATCTACGGAACACGCAGCTGACACGGCCAGAACGAATGGTTAAAACCTTGATTTAACCTTTGACTCTTGCACCCTGTCCACCAGCATCCTGCATTGTCAACCATGCTAGCAAAGCAAAAACTTAACCCTTTGATACCCTCTCCCTGAAGGAAGCTGGTAGACAGGGTGAGGGAGTCAAAAGAATTACGTTTTTGGAATAAGAGAACTAAGTTCTTGAAGTGGGGGAGTCAAAGAATTAAGTTTTTGGAATGAGATGTCAAAGAATTAAGTTTTTGGAGTGAGTGAGTCAAAGAATTAAGTTTTTGGAGTGAGGGAGTCAAAGAATTAAGTTTTTGGAGTGAGGGAGTCAAAGAATTAAGTTTTTGGAGTGAGGGAGTCAAAGAATTAAGTTTTTGGAGTGAGTGAGTCAAAGAATTAAGTTTTTGGAGGGGGAGTCAAAGAATTAAGTTTTTGGAGTGAGTGAGTCAAAGATTAAGTTTTGGAGTGAGTGAGTCAAAGAATTAAGTTTTTGGAGTGAGTGAGTCAAAGAATTAAGTTTTGGAGTGAGTGAGTCAAAGAATTAAGTTTTTGGAGTGAGTGAGTCAAAGAATTAAGTTTTTGGAGTGAGTGAGTCAAAGAATTAAGTTTTTGGAGTGGTGAGTCAAAGAATTAAGTTTTTGGAGGGGATCAAAGAATTAAGTTTTTGAGAGTGAGGGAGTCAAAGAATTAAGTTTTGAGAGTGAGGGAGTCAAAGAATTAAGTTTTTGGAGGGGAGTCAAAGAATTAAGTTTTTGGAGTGAGGGAGTCAAAGAATTAAGTTTTTGGAGTGAGGGAGTCAAAGAATAAGTGTTTGAAGTGAGGGAGTCAAAGAATTAAGTTTTGGGAGTGAGGAGTCAAAGAATTAAGTTTTGGGAGTGAGGGAGTCAAAGAATTAGTTTTGGGAGTGAGGGAGTCAAAGAATTAAGTTTTGGGAGTGAGGGAGTCAAAGAATTAAGTTTTGGGAGTGAGGGAGTCAAAGAATTAAGTTTGGGAGTGAGGGAGTCAAGAATAATTTTTTTGGTTTTTTTTTTTGAGTGCAGGAGTCAAAAGAATTGAGTTTTTGGAGTTGGTAAGATAAGGATGCGGAAGTCAAATGATTATTGAAATAACGGGCAGCGAACAGACCAGACCAGCCTGCACTATTGACAGCTGGGATCAGTTGAACACGCATGAAACATCCGATCTGGAATCCACCAGGGCTGTACATTGTATTAATCACACGAGCCAAACAGTCCGCTGTACACACACAGCGTGGCCCGTGACGCCCACGACCTCGCCTTATCAGCCTAGCGCTCTGACCCAACAAGTTACTATTAATAAATAATAAATTGATGGATTGATTAGATTGAGGCTTAAAGTCCTACCACACATAGTGTATGCGAGGACTAGCAAATAAAAATTTTTTGATCAAACTTTAAGATAATGCTTAGTTTTTTGTTTTTGTTTTTTGATGAAAATGATAGTTTAAAACTCTTCATAAAATTCCAGATTAAAACCTTTCCAGGACCACAAATAAAACAGAGGAGAGAATGACAGATCTACAAACAAAGTGATACAAAGGACAACAAAACATACATTGAAAACTACATACAGATATATACAGTGATTTACACTCCTGTATTAAAATAAGCTTTCGATAAAATGTGTACTACGTAAATAATTGCTGAGAACTGTCTTCTTAATTTGGTGTTTGCTCACTCACTCACTCATACACACTTACCTGGGAGTGGTAGCATAAATGATAAAAAGTAGGCCTATACCATATGAAAGGTGCTCCGACAACGATTGGCCCTCTGTTTCAGTTTAGGTTAGAAAGAATAAAACCCTTTGACCCCCGCACCCTGTCCACCAGCATCCTGCGTTGTCAACCATGCTAGCAAAGCAAAAACTTAACCCTTTGACTCCCTCACCCTATCCACCAGCTTCCTGTAGACTGCCATATCTTGTGCCAGTGATTACTACCATCATCAATAGCTCTCTCTCTGCAGGTGTTGTTCCATGTTCATTCAAACAGGCCATTGTCAATCCACTCTTGAAGAAACCTGGTCTTGATCCAAATGAACTCAAGCACTATAGGCCTGTATCTAATCTTCCTTTTGTTTCAAAGGTGCTTGAGAGGGTAGTGCTAAAGCAGCTACAGGAACACCTGTACAAAAATTCCTTGCTTGAAGTCCATCAATCAGCTTACAGGAAGGGTCACAGCACAGAGACTGCTGTACTGAGTGTCCTCAACGAACTACTAGTCAATGCGGATAACAGACTGGTATCATTGGTCGCATTGTTGGACCTCAGTGCAGCATTCGATACGCTGGACCATTCCATACTGCTCAAAAGATTGGAAGTAACTTACGGTATCAAAGGCGCTGTTCTTGACTGGTTCACCTCATATGTTTATGATCGTTTTCATTCAGTCATTGTTGATGGTATTCTATCTAATCCATCCCCCCTTGTCTGTGGAGTACCTCAAGGCTCTGTCCTTGGGCCTGTTTTGTTTACACTGTACACTCAACCACTATCTGATGTTATTTCTTCTCATTCATGTCAATTTCATAAATATGCTGACGACATCCAGCTGTCCAAATGCTCAGACCCAGATTCTTTTGTTGATGTTCAATCATGTGTTCAGGCTTGTGTAACTGACATCTTATCATGGATGACCAGTAATCGCCTCAAACTTAACACCGACAAAACCGAATTTATGCCTGTTGGTGCGCTCTCCCGTCTTCGTTTGATCGGCAGTAATTCTGCACACATTGATGGAAGTGACATCCCTTTTCAGCCCACAGTCAAATATCTTGGCATCAAGATCGATCAGGCACTTTCAATGCATGATCACATTAGCAGTATATGCCGCATTTCCTTCCTTGAGCTTCGACGTATTGCATCAATCCGTCGCTATCTTTCTAACGAAGCTGCTACCAAACTTGTTCTGGCCTTGGTCACCTCTCGGTTAGATTACTGCAACTCCATACTGGCAGGTCTACCTAAAGATGAAATGAAACGCCTCGATAGAGTTCAGGCAAGTGCTGCACGCCTTATTATGAAGAAGAAGAAGCGTGACCACATCACTCCAATACTTCAAAAGCTACACTGGCTTCCTGTCAGCTATCGCTGCCAGTATAAAATTTACACTATGGCATACCGCCACTTTGAAGGCACTCTGCCATCATACCTGTCTAATGCATTATGCTCATATACACCATCTCGGGCCCTCAGGTCATCGAATGAAAAGCTGCTTAAAATTCCAAAGTGTAATCTTAGAACTGCTGGTGAGCGCTCCTTTCATTATCTTGCACCTCGCCTCTGGAATTCACTGCCGGTCGACCTTAGAAGGGAAAGCGCACTTGCTTCTTTTAAAGCAAAACTCAAAACCCACCTGTTTGTGAAAGCATTTGAAATTCCCACTGTCTAAATGATTGTATTCTTTGCGCTAATGCTGTTGATTATTGTATGATTTCTAAGGTATATGATATGTACTGTTTAAGTCATGTTGTTGTAAGATAGTATAATTTATGAGTGGGTGTGATGTATGTGTGTGTATGTGTGTGTATGTATGTATCTATATATGTATGTGTATGTATGTGTATATATGTGTGTGTGTATATGTATGTATATATATATATATTAACATATTTTTAATTTGTGTAAGAGAGTATGCTTATGTGATAGTAAGGTATTATGTACACTATTGTGTTGCTGTAGGATAGTATGTTTTATGATTGGTATGATAGCGCAGTGAGTCTGTATACAGAGAATAGCGCTATATAAAAGCAATTTATTATTATTATTATTATTAAGTGTTTGCAGTTGATGGATAAGATGCGGGAGTCAAAGAGAGAAAAAATGCAAAAAACAAACAAATAAACAGAAATAGAAAGAAACAAACAAACAAGCAAACAACAAAAACAAACAACCAAAGCCAAAACCAAAACAAATAACCAGAAGAAAAAAAATGCTATGGACCATTTCTTTGTGTGGAGAGCTGATAGAGAAAAACGAAGGTTTTGGCCATCACTTTCAATTCATTAATAGAGATTACTACAGAATATGATGGGGATGATACAGAAAAACGAAGGTTTTGGCCATCGCTTTCAATTCATTAAATAGAGATTACTACAGAATATGATGATACAGAAAAACGAAGGTTTTGGCCATCGCTCAGTTCATTAAACAGAGATTACTGCACAATATATGATAAGAAACGAGGTTTGGCCATCGCTTTCAATTCATTAAATAGAGATTACTACAGAATATGATGAAGAGAAAAACGAAGGTTTTGGCCATCGCTTTCAATTCATTAAAAGAGATTACTGCACGAAATGATAGTTTGGTGTACATTATGTTTGACATGAACAAAGAAGGTAAGGATGTACCTGTCAGTTGTTTTATCTATAACCGTTCAGTTCATCCGCCAAACATCGAAAACATATTAAAAGAGGAAGAAGAAAAAAAAAAGAAAGAAAAAAAGAAAAGAAAAGATAAAAAAGAAAGAAAAGAAAAGAAAAGAAAAGAAAAGAAAACGTTGTCTAAACAACAGAAACGGCAGATAGCATTAACCCTTTCACTCCCACTCCGTATCTACCAATTGCAAAAACTAAATTCTTTTGACTCCCTCTCCTTCAAAGGTGAAGAGTCAAAGGGTTAAGTTTTTGCTTTGCTAGCATGGCTGACAGGGCAGGATGCTGGTGGGCAGAGCGCGGTAGTCAAAGGGTTAATTGTTTATTAACCCTTTGACTCCCATACCCTGACCACCAGCACCCTGCATTGTCAACTATGCTGCACTGTGTAGGAAAGCAAAAACAACCCTTTGACCCCTTCACCCTATCCACCAGCTCCCTGCAGGAAGCTGATGGATAGGTGAGGGAATCAAACAGTTAAATTTTCGCAGTTGGTGAATAGTGTGCGGGAGTGAAAGGGTTAAAAGAGAAAGACCGCCATGTAAGGTAATATATATTGTTACAGACCCAAGAGAGGGAAAGGAGGGTTGTGTCTTTTTTTGCATTGGTAGCAACTGGTTCATATTGAGAAAGGAGGGTTGTTCCCCTTTCGTACCATTGCAAGGGAGACAATCCTCCTTTTCTTCTCTTGGGCACTGGACCAATACACCTACATTCACGTCGTTTTCAGTAAACGTACAATTTGGCCCTTTGACTCCACCAGCACCCTGTCCATCAGCATCCAGGAGGGTTGTTCCCCTTTCGTACATTGCAAGGGAGACAATCCTCCTTTTCTTCTCTTGGGACTGGACCAATACACCTACATTCAGTAAACGTACATTTGGCCCTTTGACTCCACCAGCACCCTGTCCATCAGCATCCTGCATTGTCGACCATGCTAGCAAAGCGAAAAGCTCAACCCTCAGACCCCCTCACCTTATCCACCAGCTGAGGGAGTCAAAGGGTTCAGTTTTTGCAGTTGGTAGATATGGTCCAAGAGTCAAAGGGTTAAACAGATAACCGACGGGTGCGGTGTTCAAGTGCATAAGATGTCAAGATTTTTCACCAGAAGATCTGGGATTCGGTCTTGTCAGGACATTTTCAGCCTGATGGGTAAAGAAAGGGTGCTGAATTTTTTGTGTGTGTCTCCCAAGTCAAGATGTGTGCAAGACCCTGTTAGTGCCCATCCCCCCCCCTCAGTGTTGTTGTTGTTGTTGTTGTTGTTGTTTTTGTGTTTAAAGCCCAGCCGACTGCGCAGAGCCATATCAGGGCTATAACCGTTTCCAAGCACACACAAAACTTCAACAGGAGAGAAAAAAAAAAAAAAAAAAAAAAAAAAAAAATTAAGTACACATATCAATGCATCCGCATATAATCTAAGGAGATGCCCTTGGAGTTGACCCTTCCGTCCAATTTATCGCACAGAGGATTTAATTAAAAAAAAGCAGATCTGAATACAAATTTAAACATACTTAAGGACACTAAAACATATATAAAAACGGGTATAGATTACATAAAATTGCTACCGCATATCTCCTGTCCCTAGAGCCAAGAATGCACTGTACTACATGTACCCAATTATCAATCCTAAGAAAAAGTAGTTAAGACTTTATCGAAAACATACAGGTGAATGGACCAGTAAGGCAGAAAGTGAAAGGAAGACATTACAAAAAGCAAAGGTACAAGGTAGAAACAAAGAGAGTGACAGAAAAGAGGAAAGAACCCCCGGCATCCCCACAGGGGACCCATCAGTGTGTATAGTATGTATACTCCCGCAGACCATTAACATTTTGACTCCTGCACCCTGTCCACCAGCATCCTGTATTGCCAGCCATGCCAGCAAAGCAAAAAGTTAACCCTTTGATTCCCTCACCCTATCCACCAGCTTCCTACGGGAAGCTGGTGAATAAGGTCAGGGAGTCAAAGGGTTAAGTTTTTGCAGTTGGTGGATAGCGTGCTGGAGTCAAAGGGTTAAAGTAAGCAGGTTATAGATATCACGACAGAAGGCATAAAAACCACAAGCTGTGTCACGAGTTCCAATCCACAATGGCACTTCACAGCACCATCACCATCATATCATTCCCCTATTTCATCATCATCATCACTATCATTCCCCCACTTTCATCATCACTATCACATCATTCCCCCACTTTCATCATCACTATCATATCATTCCCCCATTTTCATCATCACATCACATCATTCCCCCACTTTCATCATCACTATCAATCATTCCCCCACTTTCCATCATCACCATCATATCATTCCCCCATTTCATCATCACCTATTCAATCATTCCCCCATTTCATCATCACTATCAATCATTCCCCCACTTTCATCATCACCATCATATCATTCCCCCACTTTCATCATCACTATCACATCATTCCCCCACTTTCATCATCACTATCACATCATTCCCCCATTTTCATCATCACTATCACATCATTCCCCCATTTTCATCATCACTATCACATCATTCCCCCACTTTCATCATCACCGTCATATCATTCCCCCACTTTCATCATCATCATCATATCATTCCCCACACTTTCATCATCACCATCATATCATTCCCCCATTTTCATCATCACTATCATATCATTCCCCCACTTTCATCATCACCGTCATATCATTCCCCCACTTTCATCATC
>JAPXFY010000018.1:61151748-61156748 GCA_030674185.1 Monoplex corrugatus | reverse complement strand
CTATCTAAGTTGTCTTTCCATTGTTACTTTTTTTTGTTTTGTTTTTGTTTTTGTTTTGTGGGGGGGGGGGGGGGTTCTATATTATCGTTCGTTTTATTTTCACAGTTTCTTTTTTTTTTCTTGGCCAATACAAATGAAACTTTTGTCTAATGCCCAATTCCTTCTCTTTTTCCCTCCTGTTTTTCTTTTTCCCCATTCGTTTTTATTTCTTGATTTGCTTTTTCGGTCTTTCATGTTCTTTTCTTTCTTTCTTCCTGTTTGTCTGTCTTCTCTTTTTCTTCACTCTCCAACTCTCACAGACACTTGTCCTAGCGCACATATTTTATCATTACAATAATTTACGAGGACACACACCAAACATACATACACGCACGCGCGCGCGCGCGCACGTGCACACACACACACACACGCGCGCACACACACACACACACACACACACCGCGCACACACCACACACGCAAACACACACGCACGCACACGCACATGCACACGAACACACACACGCACGCACACGCACACGTAAACACACACACACACACAACACACACACACACACACACACACACACACACACACACACACACACACACACGCAAACACACAAACAAAAACAAAACAAACTCACACACACACACACACACACACACACACACACACACACACACACACACACACACACACACACACACACACACACAGAGAGAAAATTTCGTCACAGGCCAAGGCAGATAATTCTGTCCCACATGTTTTTTTTTATAATTTTTATATGTATGTATGTATGTATGTATGTATGTATGTATGTATGTATGTATGTATAGTTGTATTTTTAATCTTTTACCTTTCTATTTATTTATTTATTGATATTCATTTATTTTTAATGTTTTATTTATTCATGTATCTTCTTCTTTCTTTCTTTCTTTCTTTATAGTTTTTTTTTTATAACAGACTACAGACATTATTCACAAAAAATAGCTGACCATTCAGTGAAATGTCTCCTCTCATAGTCTCAGCGTCGATGCACTGTTCGAGTGCGATGAATACTTCTTCACACAAACTCCCAACTCTCCATTCTGAATAATCAGCTTATCATCTTTTTTTTGTCTTTGTTTTTGGTTTTTAACCTTTTGATTCCCGCACCTTATCCACCACTCGCAAAATTTAAACCCTTCCTGCAGGAAGCTGGTGGATAGGGTGAGAGAGTCAAAGGGTTAATTTAAGTTTTTGCTTTGCTAGCATGGTTGCCAATTCAGGATGCTGGTGGAGCAAGGTGCGGGAGTCAAAGGGTTAAATTAACATGGAAGCTGTCACAGCCTTGAGCTGAAGCTGGTTGAATGACATCGGAGGTGTATAGGTTTATATACTCTTGTGGTCGCTGTATGTACGTACCCCTGTGGCGTAGAGAAACGGCAGTCACAGAGTGGGATGAAAACTTAGCTGCTTGTCTATCTGTTAAAGATGTCTATGAGCAGACCAGGGTGGATAACCCTGTTAACAGTGACGTTCGTATGACGTCTGAATTGTGGACCCCTTGTCGTTACTTTTGTGAGTGTGGTACATTCTTTGGCAGTTTCCATGGTAGCTGTCTGTCACACACAACCCATACCCACACATACATACACACACACCACACACACACACACACATAAATATAATATACTATATATATACACACACACACACATATTATATTGTGTATATATATATATATTGTAGTGAGTGTGCATGCTGTGTGTTAGTTGTGTGTGTGTGTGTGTGTGTGTGTGATGTGTGTGTGTGGTGTGTGGTGTGTGTGTGTTATATATAAGCCATAAAAGAATATATTAAAGAACATGTATTACGTTTAGGCTTACATATCGGTAGTAATAAATAACAAAACAAAAACAAGCAAACCAAATAAACCCCAAACCAATTCAGACCAAACCGAAACAAAACTGATCAAAGCAAAACCAAAACCAACCCAACCCAACCCAACCAAAACCAAAACCTACACAATTAACTAGTTTGTGGATGATTCCGTCTGTCTGTTTTAAGTTGACGGTTGCAGTTTTAACCCTTTGACACCTGCAGCCTGTCCACCAACATCCTGCATTGTCAACCATGTTAAAGAGTCAAAGGGTTAAGTTTTTGCAGTTGGTGGATAGAGTGCAGGAGGCAAAGAGTTAAAGTCAGTTTGTGTTTATAACACGCAGCCAGCCACATAGACAATTTGCAGGACTGTTAAAAAAAAGAAAGAAAAAAAAAAAAAAAAAAAGAAAAGACAAAAAAAGGCACACATGTATTATGTAGCTGTGAAGGAAACAAACAATTCAGTCAGCTTGTCATCGAAAAGTTCAACCCGAAATCACACAGATCACAAACATCTCTGTCACCTTCAGGACCGAACACCGTCACCGGATTGTTGACGGTGGACATCAAAACAACGCTTCACTCCCCTTACCTTTACCCTTGTCCAATGGCAGACAAAAGTGGAAGGGAAAAAAAACTGACGGACGCAGTAGATCTAGTCAAATGGGGAAGACGTCATCAGACTTTCAGTCGGAAGGTCCGAGGTTCGATCCGGATGCCCAGACACCTTCGCCAGGTGGGTCAAAAAGATGGCGGCGGTTTGTTCCAGTCTCCCAGGTCAACAACAACATGCGTACTGCAAACCTGTCATTGCCTAAACCCCCTTCGTTGTGTACACGACTTCCCCCCTCTCCCCCCCGGCCCCCCTTCCCCGTCCACAGAACATCAAATACGCACGTTAAAGATCCTGTAAGTCATGTCAGTGTCGCGTGGCTTATGGAAACATGAAAACACCCATCATGCACGTCCATCGAAGGAGGAACATGCAAACTGTACCGTAACACACCACACACGGAATGGGGGTGGGGGGGGGGGTGGGAGGGGGGGTGGCGAAGCGAAGACCAGTCGTAGAAAACGGGGAAATTTCAAATTTCTGGCACTGAAGGTTCAGAAAGTGTGGGGGGGGGGGGGAGGGGGGAGGAGGGGGGGCATAGTATTCATTTATTTAACTCTTTTAATTCCCGCACCCTATCCGCCAACTGCAAAAAAAATTTTTTTTAATCCTTTGACTGCCTCCGCCAGTTTCCTACAGGAAGCTGATGGATTGGATGAGGGGGTCAGAAGGTTAAGTTTTTGCTTTGCTAGCGTATTGACAACTCAGGATGCTGGTGGACAGGATGTGGGAGTCAAAGGGTTAACTCTTTGACTCCTGCACTATGTCCACCAGCATCCTGCATCACCAGCCATGCTAGCAAAGCAAAATCTTAACCTTTTGACTCTGTCACCCTCTCCACCACTTCCAGCAGGAAGCTGGTGTAGAGGGTGAGGGAGTCAAAGGGTTAAGTTTTTGCAGTTGGTGGATAGGGTGCAGGAGTGAAAGGGTTAAAGAAAGAAATGTCATACTGTACAAGAGTCCCCGGTAGTCCCACGGGCCAGGGCGTGGTGTGTGACCTACTCGGTGTCAGCTGAGAGTAGTTTAGTAGTTTGTTCAAGAGGGACTGATTCTTGGCGCTCGGGCTCTTCCATATGCGCTCCATCCAATCTGCCATCTTTGTCATCTGGCAGACTGTTTTGAGCCTACACAAAACCTCCAGGTGTAGGCCAAGCCTGTTACCTGCCCGAGGGGTCGAACCCACGTCCTCTGTGTGATTAGCATGGTGCTCTGGCATCAAGGCAAACGGGGACCCCCCAAAAACAACAACAACAACAAAACAAAAAACCCATCAAAAAACAAAAAACAAACAAACAAACAACAACAACAACAAAATCCCCAAACAAACAAAACAAAAACAACAACAACAACAAAAACCAACAACAAACAAAAACAACAACAAACAAACAAAACAACAACAAAAACAACAACAACAAACAAACAACAACAACAACAAAACAACAATAAACAAAAACAACAACAACAAAAAACAAACAACAAACAAACAAACAAACGACAACAACAAACAAAAAACTAACAACAAACAGACAACAACAACAAACAAACAAACAAACAACAACAACAACAACAACAACAACAAACAAACAAAAACAGTAACAACAACAACAATTGCAAACAAACCTGGCACCGCCTGAGGATTGAACCCACAACTTCCGTGTTATGAACATGACGGAATAACATAATCAACCACGCTAGCCATTCAAACGCTTAACCCTTTGACTCCCTCACCCTGTCCATCGTCCTCCTGCCTGCAAGAAGACAGTGGATAGTGTGAAGGAGTCAAAGAGTTATTTTTTTTGTTTTGCAGTTGGTGGATAGAGTGTTGAGAGTCAGAGGGTTAAGAGAAACAAAGGAAGGGAGGGGTGAAACACATTAACCCTAACGCTGTCAAGAAAACAGAGGCACCACAAGGCATTCATTAGGTCAAAGAAACTACAACCATGATCATCATCATCATCAGGTGCCCTGCCGCATGGCGTTGGCGACCATGGACTTCCAACCATCTCTATCTCTCGTTGCCCCCAGCATCTCCCCCACCCTCCTCATCCCCAGCCACTCTGCAAGTCCGTCCAGCATTCTCTCCCTGGGTCTACCTGGTGCTCTCTTTCCCTCCAGCTTTCCCGTTGTGACCAGGTGCTCCAAGTCCCCCTTCCTCATAAAATGACCTATAAATGTTGCTCGTCTTTTCCTAATCTTTACAACCATGAACTACAACAAAACGCCTATCTCTGTGTCAGTTTAGTCAGGCCCTTTACTACAAAACTATGAGAGACTCTAAGGCAGACACACACGCAAAGCAAACACAGGGCTTGATTGATTGATTCGGTTCAGTTTTTACGTCGACACCCACCCACCTCAAAAGGTGATATGGCCGACGGGGATGACCATCCCAGGGAAGTGGGGGAAGGGGAGACTTATCTAATCCTGTACTGACACCACCAAGAACAACAATGATGTTAAAACAGGACAGTAGAGAAGGGCAGTTTTAATATAGACCTCCCTGGGATTCGAACCCACAACCATCAGCATGTGAATCCGATGC
>JAPXFY010000018.1:61139248-61141748 GCA_030674185.1 Monoplex corrugatus | reverse complement strand
GATACTTAAGTCTGCTTGAGAAAACATTACCAGAATGCGGTGTGTTTACTCAAAAAAGGCTGCAAATGATACTAATCTAAATGAACATTCTACTAGGAGTTCTAGAGCAGAAGCTAAACAGTGAATAGTTTGGGTCCGTGGTGATGCACTGAAACAAAATGATTTTGTTAAAAAAACAACAACAAACAAACAACAACAAACAATAACAACAACAACAACAAACAACAACAACAAACAACAACAACAAACAACAACAACAACAACAACAACAACAACAACAACAACAACAACAACAACAACTGTCATTTCATCCTATCTCAAGACACGTCACTGGATATCTTGTTTGAATTCATAAAAGAACAAACAGTTCTGGATGCGTGGCGACAACTACGCTTGTCCGTGTGCATGGTGATAATCAGTCTTGTAGTGTGCTTGGTGATTATCACTTTTCTGTGTTCATGGTGATAATTATGCTTGTCAGTGTGAATGATGATGATTATGCTTGTCTGTGTGCATGGTGATGATTAATCTTGTAGTGTGCTTGGTGATTACTCCTTTCTGTGTGCATGGTGATAATTATGCATGTCAGTGTGCATGGTGATAATTGTGCTTGTCAGTGTGCATGGTGATAATCATGCTTGTCAGTGTGCATGGTGATAATTATGCATGTCAGTGTGCATGGTGATAATTATGCCTGTCAATGTGCATAGTGATAATTATGCTTGTCAGTGTGCATGGTGATAATTATGTTTGTCAGTGTGCATGGCGATAATCATGCTTGTCAGTGTCCATGGTGATAATTATGCTTGTCAGTGTGCACGGTGAAAATCATGCCTGTCTGTGTGCATGGTGATAATTATATTTGTCAGTGTGCATGGCGATAATTATGCTTATCAGGGTGCATGGTGATAATTATGTTTGTCATGTGCATGGTGATAATTATGCTTGTCAGTGTGCATGGTGATAATTATGCATGTCAGTGTGCAAGGTGATAATTATGCTTGTCAGTGTGCATGATGATAATTATGCTTGTCAGTGTGCATGGTGATAATTATGCTTGTCAGTTTGCATGGTGTGCATGGTGATAATTTCGATTCAATGCACGGCGATAATTATGTTTTCTGGTGTACGGGATAAATATGCCTGTCTGTGTGCACGGCGATGATTATGCTTGTCAAGGTATATGGTAATAATTATGTTTGTCTGGGCGCATGGTGGTAATTATGCTTGTCAGGGTGCAACGATAATTATGTTTGTCTGGGTGTACGGCGGTAATTATGCTTGTCAGTGTACATGGCGAAAATTATGCTTGTCTGGTGCGTGGTGATAATTATATGTGTCTCTTTGCATGGTTGTAATTATCTTTCCAGAGCACATGGCGATGACAATAGTCGTCAGGGTGCACGGTGATGGTTATGATTGTCTGGATGTGTGGTGGCGATAATTATGCTTGTCTGGGCACGTGGCGATAATTATGCTTATCGGGGTGTCTGTTGAAAATGATGCTTGTTAGTGTGCATGGTGATAATAATGCTTGTGTGAATGATTGGTGATAACGATGTTTGTTTGGGTGTGTAGTATAATTATACGCTTGTTTGGGTTCATAGCGATGATTGTGCTGGCCAGGGTGCGTGGAGATAATTATGCTCGTCTGGGTGCATGGTGACAACGATGTTTCTTATCGGATTGCAAGGTGATAATTATGTGTGCCTGGACGCATGGCGATAGTTATACTTGTGCACATAATGCTGACTACAAGAAAGTTGTACTGATAAAGGCAAACACTCAGAGCCCAGACGGTCAAGGAACCGGGAATCTCCATTATTATGAAACGGTTTCAGATAAAGAGAGAGAGAGAGAGAGAGAGAGAGAGAGAGAGAGAGAGAGAGAGAGAGAGAGAGAGAGAGAGAGAGAGAGAGAGAGTATTCACGTTATAAGGTGGCACGTTATGAAGTGCGTCTAATATCACTTATAGTGGAAAGACGTTAAATCAATATCACTTATTGTGGAAAGACGTTAAATCAATATCACTTATTGTGGAAAGACGTTAAATCAATATCACTTATTGTGGAAAGACGTTAAATCAATATCACTTATAGTGGAAAGACGTTAATCAATATCACTTATAGTGGAAAGACGTTAAATCAATATCACTTATTGTGGAAAGACGTTAAATCAATATCACTTATTGTGGAAAGACGTTAAATCAAAGAACGAGCGAACGAACATTATGAAGAGTTTTGCGAACACAGTGTCATAATTAGGAGACATTCTGAAGGATTACAACTACAAACAGTATATGCTGCAAGGAATTCCTTCTAAATAATGACAGCAAAGTTCTGCGATTTATGAAAGAGAGAGAGAGAGAGAGAGAGGGAGAGAGAGGGAGAGAGAGAGAGAGAGAGAGAGGCAGGCAGGCAGGCAGGCAGGCAGGCAGGCAGGCAGGCATAGAGACGTAGAGTGAGAAGTTTGTGAAAGATAGACAGAGTGAGAGTGTGTG
>JAPXFY010000018.1:61129248-61134248 GCA_030674185.1 Monoplex corrugatus | reverse complement strand
CATCTAAGGCATTGACTGTGCTTGATTCGAAGTGGAAACAAATCAAACCACGAGGCATTCTGTTGACAGGACGGTTGGGTTGAGACACGTCGTTAATGAACACCGTCACGCTGTTTGGCCCTCTAGATGTTGATTAACCCTTTTGATTCCTGCACCCTCGTCCACCAGCTTCCTGCACTGTCAATCACGCCAGCAAAGCAAAAACTTAACCCTTTGACTCCCTCATCTGCCCACCAGCATTCTTGCATTGTCAACCTCACTAGCAGAGCAAAAACTTGACCCTTTGACTCCCGCACCTATCCACCTGTTTACTACACTTAACCCTTTGACTCCCGCACTCTATCCACCAGCCTACTACATACACTTAACTCTTTGACTCCCTCACCCTATCCGCCAGCCTCCTACAGCAAGCTGGTGGCTAGGGTGAGGAAGTCATAGGGTTAGGTTTTTGCAGATGGTGGATAGCGCGCGAGAGTCAAAGGGTTAAATTAATTAATGTCACGCTGTCACGCTCTTTGTGGCTTGAACTGAACACACGATGTGTACATGATACAAAGCTGGAAGAGAAGATGCCAGACACTCGTATACTTGACGTACCCACCAACTACTTAAAACCCACAGACGTTGATGCAGAGAGAGAGGAAAGAATCTTCTCTGAATGAAGTATTGGTAGTGGCTCGACTCTGTTGTGTTTTCTATCCCTGCTACCCCGCATTTCAATACTCACGGAAAGAGACAGACTGACTACCAGCGAAGCATTGTCAAGTAGAGTAAATACAGGTGCGGTTGTTACAGGCCCCTTAACAGAAGGAAATGGTAGTGGTACGAACAAACAAAAAGACAAGAACAATCAAAGGAAATAGGCCTACATCTCAGACTCGACAGATTAACCTGTTTGGTCTGAAACACAAAACGAAATTGAAACCTTTGGGGAAAGCACAGAGAGAGAGAGAGAGAGAGAGAGAGAGAGAGACAGAGACAGAGACAGAGACAGAGACAGAGAGACAGACAGATAGACAAACAGAGAGCGAGAGAGAGAGAGAGAGGGGACAGACACCCCCCTCCCCACGTTTCGCTTAAATGTAGCCTCTCTCTCTCTCTCTCTCTCTCTCCCTCCCTCCCTCCCTCCCTCTCAAACACTCCAACATCTTCAAAATCATTACAACTCCGAAAAAAGAACAACGTCGTATCAAGAATAAACTTGGAATGCTCCGAGCCGGACAAATCCCTAAGAGAACGAAGAGGCAGAACACACACACACACACACACACACACACACACACGCACACACACCCACACACCCACACACACACACACACACACACACATTCACACACACACACACACACACACACACACACACACACACACACACACACACACACACACACACACACACACACACACACACACAAATGAACGTTTGGAGAAGCCGAAAAACACTATATGAATGAGGACTGGGGAGGGGGGTGGGAGGTCTCTCTCTCTCAGAGCTTTTTTGAATGGAGCATATAAATATGAAGGAAGCTGGTGGATAGTGTGAAGGAATCAAAAGGTTAAGTTTCTGCAGTTGATGGATAGGGTGCGGGAGTTAAAGGGTTAAGCGGGTCAGCTGGTTCGGTAGATAAAAGACTTGTACTCAAGAGATGTATTAAATTAGTTGTTGGAGCGCTGTACTCATAACACAAGGATTGTGGATTCAAGTTTGTGTGTGTGTTCGTTCGTTCTTTGATTTAACGTCTGTTCACTATGAGTGATATCAGACGGGGGGAAAAATGGAGGATGGGAGGTGGGCGAGTTGGATTGGGGGCAGAGGGGAGACTGAGTATGAGACATGAGTAAACGGGTAAATACAAAAATGGAACAAGATCTTAACACTAACAATTAACATTACCAATGCGAAGTGAAAATTTAACGCTAAAGTACAAACTTCATAAACTTAAAGCAATACATTAACAGGACTGTGAACCAATGATTCTGAAATTTTAACTGACAAAGATTGATGTGTGTGTGTGTGTGTGTGTGTGTGTGTGTGTGTGTGTGTGTGTGTGTGTGTGTGTGTGTGTGTGTGTGTGTGTGTGTGTGTGTGTGTGTGTGTGTGTGTGTGTGTGTGTGTGTGTGTGTGATTGTTTGCTTTAGTTTGTTTGTTTGTTTGTTTGTTTCACGGGTTGGTAGATTCTTTTGATAGAGCCGTGGATTCAAGATCTAATACCTCGAGTTCAATCCTAACCCGCAATAGTAACGACTAAACAGTACAAACCCATGCAATCAGACTGGCAGGCGAGTGTTCTACGCCAACTAGTGTAGTAGTACACCTAACGCGCGTAAGACAACACGTGGACTCGACGACACATACACCTCACGTCGTCGGCCTCTTTACATTTCAGAAGATGATAGTCTGCACCAGGAGGCGTTGTGATCATGACGTGCACTTTCTGCTGTGGCTGTGCAGGCAGATTCTTGAGTGGCAATCTCTGTCACATCTGCCACATACAAATTGAGAGTCGCTGCTGATGTCTGGTTTCTGGAACGTTGCTTGCGAAAGAGCCCTTTTCTCATCTGCGCTTTTTTGCTCTCTCCTCCTCTCCGCATTCACAACGCCTTGCTTGAACGGCTGTCCGCCACGCTTCCCTGTCTTCCCGCCAGTCTCCCAAGAGCCTGGGTCAATCCCTGAGCTTCTAAGGTCCCTTTTGCATGCGTCTACAAAGCGTAGCTGTGGGCGTCCTGGAGTTCGCTTCCGGTTTGCCAGTTCGCCGTAGAGAACGTCTTTACGAGAGTACCGTAAGTGTTGAAAAGGACTGAAGTGAAGTGAAGTGTTGTTGTGTTAGTAGGTCACTTGCTTTGATTTCCGTACCGTAACTCATCATGACGCTCTGTGCCCTGTTTGCATTGTAAGAGCACGGCTGTTTGTTAATTACTGTCACACCTTCTTCCGCCTTTGGAGAAGCCTTAGAAATGCCAACTCACACACACACACACACGCACACACACACACACACACACACACACACACACACACACCCGAGAAGAGAGAGAGAGAGAGAGAGACGCAGAGAGAGAGAAAGAGAGAGAGAGAGACGCACAGAGAGGGAGAGAGAGAGACAGAGAGAGAGACGCAGAGAGAGAGAGGCAGAGAGAGAGAGAGAGAGACGCACAGAGAGAGAAAGAAAGAGAGAGAGAGAGACTCACAGAGAGAGAGAGAGACGCACAGAGAGACGCACAGAGAGAGAGAGAGAGAGACAGAGAGAGACGCACAGAGAGAGAGAGACGCATAGAGAGAGAGAGAGATACGCACAGAGAGGAGAGAGAGAGACGCACAGATAGAGAGAGAGAGAGAGAGAGAGAGAATTCAAAAGGACCGCAGTATGAAAGGGTTAGTTAGTAAGCACTTGAGAGTCAACGGTTAACTGATGAAAGCGCTGTACGTTCTTGAATGTACTTTGACAAGTACACGCGAACTTCTTAACACGTAAGAGGTAAAGGGTTATCACACACACTTAAAGCGCGTGCACACACGTACAGACACACAGGCTTACATGTGTGTGCACACACACGCAGACACGCCACACACGAGAGAGAGAGAGAGGAGGAGAGAGAGAGACACGAGAGAGAAAGGAGACAAACGCAGAGAGAGAGAGAGAGAGAGACAGAGAGAGACAGAGAGAGAGAGAGAGAGAGAGAGGACAGAGAGAGAGAGAGAGAGCACAGAAAAGGAGAGACGACAAGAGAGAGAAAGAAAGAAAAGAAAGAGAGAGAGAGACTCACAGAGAGAGAGACGCACAGAGAGGGAGAGAGAGAGACAGAGAGAGAGAGAGAGACGCAGAGAGAGAGAGAGAGAGAGAGAGAGAGAGAGAGAGACTCACAAAGAGAGAGAGAGAGACGCACAGAGAGAGAGAGACGCATAGAGAGAGAGAGATACGCACAGAGAGGGAGAGAGAGAGACGCACAGATCGAGAGAGAGAGAGAGAGAGAGAGAGAGAGAATTCAAAAGAACCGCAGTATGAAAGGGTTAGATCTAGTTAGTAAGCACTTGAGAGTCTAACGGTTAACTGATGAAAGCGCTGTACGTTCTTGAATGTACTTTGACAAGTACACGCGAACTTCTTAACACGTAAGAGGTAAAGGGTTATCACACACACTTAACGCGCGTGCACACACGTACAGACACACAGGCTTACATGTGTGTGCACACACACGCAGACACGCACACACACGAGAGAGAGAGAGAGAGAGAGAGAGAGAGGAGAGAGAGAGAGAGAGAGAGAGAGAGAGAGAGAGAGAGAGATCGATTCAAAACATTTGGGGGTGTGGGAGATGGGCTTGCATATTCATGGCACATCTATGTATCTATCTGTCTGTCTGTCTGTCTGTCTGTCTTCTGTCTGTCTGTCTATCTGTCTGTCTGTCTATCTGTCTGTCTGTCTGTCTGTCTATCTATCTATCTGTCTGTCTGTCTGTCTGTCTTCTATTCTGTCTGTCTGTCTATCTGTCTATCTATCTGTCTGTCTATCTATCTATCTATCTGTCTGTCTGTCTGTCTATTTGTCTGTCTGTCTGTCTGTTTATCTATCTATCTGTCTGTCTGTCTATCTGTCTGTCTGTCTGTATGTCTGTATGTCTGTCTGTCTGTCACCCTTCAAGACGCTTCTTCACTCAAGGATAGCAGAAGTAGTACCAGGTCTCACTTGACCTGTCTCAGTTTTAAAAGTACACGTGCATTAAACCCATTACCGTACGTCGGTTAAGATCTTTGCCTCAAGTCCTGTGACAGATTCTCACCCCCACTCGTCCGAGTCATGTTTCCTTCGTTCTTTTATTCTGTCATATAGTTAGCTCTGTATTTATTATGGTCAGAAACCTGGTTTTCACATGGAGACGGTCGGTCACCTGGGCAGTTTCTAGCTGTAGGTTATCAGTTCAGTCGGCAGTCAGGGACATGAAGGAATGCTGAAGGCCCGGAGGCCACCCACCACCCTCACCCCCAACACTCATTTCCACCC
>JAPXFY010000018.1:61101748-61124248 GCA_030674185.1 Monoplex corrugatus | reverse complement strand
TAGCAGTCTTACTGATTTTTGGAGCAGTTAAGTTCAGTAGTGTAAGTAGCTGACTAACTGATTTTTGGAGTTGTTAAGTTCGGCATAGAGGTAGCAAGCAGACTTACTGACTTTTGGAGTGGTTAAGTTTGGTAGTGTAGGTAGCAGACTTAACTGAAGGTGATCCTAAACATAATCGGTAATGGTGGTCGTGTATGTGTTCCGCGCTAATTACCGATCGATGCAATCTTAAGATCGCGCTGCGCGTCTTAACGATCATATAATTGCGCGGCAGTCTCGAGATTGCGTGAGTGAGATGATTTCATCAAGATCAAAGGCCTGGCGCTTATTGTGAGCTCTTCAATTTGCGATACGGTAATTTTACTTTTCATGTTTTTACACTTTTGAAAATGTGTGAATGTAACTTGTATGTGACCTGATCATGTGATAAATGTAACAAATTGAGACGGGTATAAAATGTTCTGGCTGACTGATCTTTGCCAAGGGTATACAAAAGACCACAAAAATAGGTGCATAACTTAATTTTTGGGGTGGGGGAGAGAAAAAATGGAAAAATTCAAATTCATACAAGACCCAGAAAGTCAGTTCAAATTAACAACAGCAGGTTTGTAAAGTCGATTCAAATTGACAATAGGGATATCAAGTCGATTCAAATTAACAGAAGGCTTGGAAGATCAAATCAATAGAAGGCTTGGAAAATCCCAATTCGAATTAACAGAAAAGACTTGGAAAGTTGATTCAAATAAACAGATGGCTTGGAAAGTCGATGCAAATCAGCAGAAAGTTTAGAAAGTCGATGGAAATTAACAGGAAGCATGAACACTTGGAACATCAGAATAGGTTTACAGAAGGCTTAAGTAAGTCGATGCAACAAATCAACGGAAGTCTTTGGAAGTCGAATCAAATCGACAGAAGGCTTATAAAGCCCGAGATCGAATAAAAAGAAGACTTTCAAAATACGTGTGTGTGTGTGTGTGTGTGTGTGTGTGTGTGTGTGTGTGTGTGTGTGTGTGTGTGTGGTGTTTTGTTAATTCTAAAATGATTCCATTTTATTTTCGAATGTTGTAAATTCCGTGATGACTGTTAGAAGTTCATTCCGCAGGAATATCTGTTAGTCAGATCAATGTTCTCATTGTGTAACTTCATTTCAGGAAGGGGTGGGGGGTGGGGGTTGGGGAACAGGTAAACTGAAATTGGCAAAGTTTATCAAATTTTCTGAAATTGTATAGGCCTAGGCCTAGTTATCTTTTGAACACTGCCGTAAGACAATTTCAAATGAATGTTTTTCTGTTGAACCAAGTTCTTTTTTTTTTCCTGCTTCATGTTTTGTAATAATCCCGTCGGATTTTCATGTATTTGCTGTTATCCTCCATACCCCAAACGGGGTTAAAGGACCTATTAGAGAAAGTTTTAATGTTCTAATGTGTGCAATGTTGAAGGAGGCACAGATACCTGAAGTAATTGCGTCAGCAGAATCTACAAACCAAAACATCATTTGCCTGCAAGAACATAGATTCTTACATGAAGACATTGCAACAAACGAACACAATTTCGGAAGTTGGAAGCTGATTACATGTTCAGCCTGGAAAAACAGCGTGAATGCTGCAACTGGCGGAATTGGAATGCTTCTCAGCCAGCAGGCCTACAATGTACATGTACTTAGCAATTTCGAAATGATATCTCCCAGAGTAATGATAGCTACTTTCAACGGAAATCCTCGAACCTCGATAGTCTCCTGTTACAGCCCCACTAATGTAAGTGATGAAGTGGAAGTCGAAAGATTTTATTTATCAGGACTTAACATCAGTCACCAGACAAGTCCCGAAGCACAACATCCTCATTATTGGTGGCGACTTCAGTGCACAACTTGGAAACCTTGATGGCTTCAAATATGCATATCACTCTCAAAAAATAAAAATAAATCTTGCAATACTATCCCATATGACTAGTCAAATCTAAACGACAACCCTGAAATTCGTAAATCTTCATTACAAGGGTGAGAAATAGATTTGCGGCCCTACAAGATACAGTCCCAGCAAAGACTACTAACATGACATACAACCACTTTGAAATGGCATGTAAAGAAACAGCTGCAGACACTATCCCGCTGAAACCCAAAGTAAAAAAACAAACTCCATGGGTGAATGAGGAAATCTGTCAAAAACGCAAGCAACTGAAAGAAGCTGCACAACTAAAAGACTGTCAACCATTCCCTGAGAATATCTTTTACCTCAATAATGCTCGTGCTGCTCTCATAGAGGCCTATGAAGCAGAGCAAACGAACTACCTACAAAGCAAGATCGACCAGATCACAAATGCTGTCAGCAACAAAAATTCTGCTGTTGCATGGAAGACCGTGAACGAAATAAGTGATAGAAAAAGCTGTAATAGAGCTAAGCTAAAAGCATCTAGCCAAGGAGAGCGAGTAAAACTGTGGCCACAACACTTCTGAGCAGCAGTGGAGTCCGTTCTTACATATGGCTCAATCTCTTGGATCCTAACAACGACATTGGAGAGGAAGATTGATGGAGCATACACACGAATGCTGCGTGCAGCCCTGAACAAATCCTGGAGAGAACATCCAACTAACAAAGAGTTATATGGCAAGATCCCACCAATCAGTAAATCAATACGTCAACAAAGACTGCGCTTCACGGGACACTGCTGGCGTAGCAAAGAAGAACTGGTGGGGGATGTTCTACTATGGAGACCCACTAACGGCAAACAAAGACCAGGACGTCCAAAGAAGACCTTCATCGACCAACTGATTGATGATACGGGCTGTCAGTATGATGAACTACCCACTGCAATGTCGGACAGAGAAGGATGGAAGAAACGTGTCATGGATAGCCGATCAAGTCGACATGATGATGATGATGATGAATGTGTGCACGCAGGCGTGTGTGTGCGCGCGCGCATGAGCACGCAGTATGTTTATTAATTGTTACATCAAAATATTTCATAACGATAAATTGTATTTTCACAAATCGTGTAAAAAACTAGCTGTGATGTTACAGGATGTTATTGGTCTATGATAGCTTTCTATGCTGTGTGTGCAGAACCTGTGCTGGCAGAACCTGTGTGGGCAGGCTGGAAAGATTCAGGGGCCAAGACGATGACAGTGGACAAGACGGGAAAAGGTGACGTCTCTACTACCTAGGTTGTGAGAAAACCACGACCACTGACACAAGCTGTTCACACAACCTTACTCAAGAGTCCACCTTGCCCACCTTCTCTTCAGTGTAACACACACACACAAAACAAAACAAAAAAATCTTCAGTGTAAAACTAGCTAGTGCCAACTGAATGAACCCCCAGTGACAATGAAGTGAAAGACAATTTGCCACACGTGCTGAGGTTGGTCTGGCAGCGCCTACTGGGCATCATGGTTGTTTTTTTTTTGTGAGCAGTGCTGAGGCTGGAAAGTGAAGGTAAGTCTGAGATTTTTCCAGTTTTGGTGCATTAACTTTGAACGTGTTGCTGCTCGTATCTTTGAAATTTGGTGCTGTAGTTTTGATTTAGGCTAGGGGCAATACTTTGTGCTGTCCTTTATTTCAATGTTGAGGATCAGTGTGTGTGAACTTTTGATGCTGTAATTGTGATGTAGGCTAGGAGCAATACTTCGTGCTGTCCTTTGTTTCTGTCTTGAAGATCAGTGTGTGTGAACTTTTGATGCTGTAATTGTGATGTAGGCTAGGGGCAATACTTCGTGCTGTCCTTTATTTCAATCTTGAGGATCAGTGTGTGTGAACTTTTGATGCTGTAATTGTGATGTAGGCTAGGAGCAATACTTCGTGCTGTCCTTTGTTTCTGTCTTCAAGATCAGTGTGTGTGAAATTTGGTGTTGTAATTGTGATGTAGGCTAGGGGCAATACTTTGTGCTGTCCTTTGTTTCAACCTTGAGGATCAGTGTGTGTGAAATTTGATGATGTAATTGTTATGTAGGCTAGGGGCAATACTAAGTGCTGTCCTTTATGTCAGTCTTGAGGGTCAGTGTGTGTGAAATTTGGTGTTGTAGGCCTAATTGTGATGTAGGCTAGGGGCAATACTTTGTGCTGTCCTTTATGTCAGTCTTGAAGATCAGTGTGTGTGAAATTTGGTGCAGTAGCCTAATTGTGATGTAGGCTAGGGGCAATACTTCGTGCTGTCCTTTATGTCAGTCTTGAGGATCAGTGTGTGTGAAATTTGGTGCTGTAATTGTGATGTAGGCTAGGGGCAATACTTCGTGCTGTCCTTTGTTTCAGTCTTGAAGATCAGTGTGTGTGAAATTTGGTGATGTAATTGTGATGTAGGCTAGGGGCAATACTTCGTGCTGTCCTTTGTTTCAGTCTTGAAGATCAGTGTGTGTGAAATTTTGGTGCTGTAATTGTGATGTAGGCTAGGGGCAATACTAAGTGCTGTCCTTTGTTTCAACCTTGAAGATCAGTGTGTGTGAAATTTGGTGATGTAGTTGTGATGTAGGCTAGGGGCAATACTAAGTGCTGTCCTTTGTTTCAACCTTGAAGATCAGTGTGTGTGAAATTTGGTGCTGTAATTGTGATGTAGGCTAGGGGCAATATACTTCGTGCTGTCCTTTATGTCAGTCTTGAGGATCAGTGTGTGTGAAATTTGGTGTTGTAGGCCTAATTGTGATGTAGGCTAGGGGCAATACTTTGTGCTGTCCTTTATGTCAGTCTTGAGGATCAGTGTGTGTGAAATTTGGTGCTGTAATTGTGATGTAGGCTAGGGGCAATACTCTGTGCTGTCGTTTATTTCAACCTTGAGGATCAGTGTGTGTGAACTTTTGATGCTGTAATTGTGATGTAGGCTAGGGGCAATACTTTGTGCTGTCGTTTATTTCAACCTTGAGGATCAGTGTGTATGAACTTTTGGTGCTGTAATTGTGATGTAGGCTAGGGACAATACTAAGTGCTGTCCTTTGTTTCTGTCTTGAAGATCAGTGTGTGTGAACTTTTGGTGCTGTAATTGTGATGTAGGCTAGGGACAATACTAAGTGCTGTCCTTTATGTCAGCCTTGAAGATCAGTGTGTGTGTGAAATTTGGTGCTGTAATTGTGATGTAGGCTAGGGGCAATACTAAGTGCTGTCCTTTATGTCAGTCTTGAAGATCAGTGTGTGTGAAATTTGGTGCTGTACTTGTGATGTAGGCTAGGAGCAATACTTCGTGCTGTCCTTTATGTCAGCCTTGAAGATCAGTGTGTGTGAAATTTGGTGCTGTAATTGTGATGTAGGCTAGGGGCAATACTAAGTGCTGTCCTTTGTTTCAACCTTGAGGATCAGTGTATGTGATGGGCACAAGTATAGTAACAAATTGCCCTTACTACAAGACCGCAAAAGACCGGTCATAAAGACTAACGTTTCAGTGCTCCACAAGCTATAGAGAAGTGCTCAAGTTAAGTGAGTCATGACGAACTCTGCAAGTTAAAGACTGTAAATCCACATCTGCAGTGAAAGCACAATCGTATACATACGCCAACGAGCCGATTTCGTGACTCAGGTTGTGAACAAAACACAATTTCTTCAAACGACAACGACGGTTCATTTGGTATGAAGAGATTTTATCTGTGAACCAGTGACATCAAAAACGTCCGTGTGTGGACTGAACTGACAGTATGTAGTAGATTATAGGCTTACATTTGATATAGGCATAACTGAACGGATGTTGATACAGCGAGAACAACATGAAACATCTTTATTGATCTAGAGAACTCGCTTCAGTCTGTGCCGAATGAAACGAAATGTTAGACTGGTGGTATTTGTTACAGACTTGTTTGTTGACTTACACTGGTAACAGTGGTTACAGACTTGTTTTAATTACACATACTATACCATGGCTCACAAATGCACCAACAACCAAGGCCCTGGATCAGGAGGTTCTTTCGATGCTAGCCAAGGGGGCCACGGTTTCCTTTTGTTGACTTACACTGGTAGCAGACTTGTTTGTTGACTTACACTGGTAACAGTGGTTACAGACTTGTTTTGTTGACTTACACTGGTAACAGTGGTTACAGGCTTGTTTTGTTGGCTTACACTGGTAACAGTGGTTACAGGCTTGTTTTGTTGACTTGCACTGGTAACAGTGGTTACAGACTTGTTTTGTTGGCTTACACTGGTAACAGTGGTTACAGACTTGTTTTGTTGACTGACACTGGTAGCAGTGGTTACATACTTGTTTTGTTGGCTTACACTGGTAACAGTGGTTACAGACTTGTTTTGTTGGCTTACACTGGTAACAGTGGTTACAGACTTGTTTTGTTGGCTTACACTGGTAACAGTGGTTACAAGACTTGTTTTGTTGGCTTACACTGGTAACAGTGGTTACAGACTTGTTTTGTTGGCTTACACTGGTAACAGTGGTTACAGACTTGTTTTGTTGGCTTACACTGGTAGCACTGGTTACAAGACTTGTTTTGTTGGCTTACACTGGTAGCACTGGTTACAAGACTTGTTTTGTTGGCTTACACTGGTAACTGGTTACAGACTTGTTTTGTTGGCTTACACTGGTAGCACTGGTTACAGACTTGTTTTGTTGGCTTACACTGGTAACAGTGGTTACAAGACTTGTTTTGTTGGCTTACACTGGTAACGGTGGTTACAAGACTTGTTTTGTTGGCTTACACTGGTAACAGTGGTTACAAGACTTGTTTTGTTGGCTTACACTGGTAACAGTGGTTACAGACTTGTTTTGCTGGCTTACACTGGTAACAGTGGTTACAAGACTTGTTTTGTTGGCTTACACTGGTAACAGTGGTTACAAGACTTGTTTTGTTGGCTTACACTGGTAACAGTGGTTACAGAGTGACACACCGACCATGGTCATATAACTCCATCAGCTATCTGATGGAATGAAGGCCAGACCTGCAGATTCCTATCAGGATTTCAGGCAAACTCGTAAAGAGTTTATGACATGTCACAGCCGCCGCCACATGGAGTCAACGTTCACCCTTTCTCTCTCTCTCTCTCACCATTCCCACCAGCTTTCCGTCAGCTTCTAGTATGGGGTTTATGGACCCCAGTAATCGTTATCACTGGACTGCCTGCCCACTGACTGACACTGCCCTGCCGTGTTTGTTCTCCCTGGTACAGAGATACTGTAGGCCTACAGAGAGTATTACGCATAAGTGTAACCACACGTTGTAAGATAACAGGAAACGGATAGTGAGCAGGAAAAGTGGTCCGGTTCATCGTGACACCATCGGATTGCGTGCGTGCCAAGTATGCAGAAATCCGGATGTTTCAGACTCAGAGAAAGGCCGATGTTTTCAGAAAAGACAATGTTTGGCCAACATCGTACGTACAATCGGGCTGCACGCCGTGATTTGGAATCGGCTTCACAGAAGAACCATAGGTTTCATAAAAAAAACACACATACAAAAAAAAAAAAACCAACAAAAAACCAAAAAAACGTCCAGTGTAAAGTTTGACGGTTACGGTAAACAATTGACTTTTTTTGAAAATTAGTATTTCAGGCCCAAAGGTCTGTAGGTAGCCTATAGGCTATACTATGTATCAGGCATATAATTTTTAGTCTTTCCCCCCAAGGTCACTAGGTCTAGGCTATAATATGTGTTGATCAGGCATCGTGTATGTAGGCCTATCAGGCATCGTGTATGTAGGCGTACATTTAAGAAAGGGCTTTATCATTAGTTTATCATCACCCTCATCTAAGTTGCATCATTTTTGGCTGTTATTTGGGTCTTTGTGCTACTACGGCAATAAGTCGTGAGTTGATTTGCAGTTTTTCTTGATGAAAAGATTGTCTTGGGGTTTTAATTTCTTGTGCCATAGTCTCCCATAGGAGGTCAAGATCGACCGACCCCTTTGAACGTGGTATATTCAATCATGAGCCTCCTCAGTGTTCTCTTGTTTCAACATCTGCGTTTTAAGCTACTGATTAATGTGCGTGTTTTTTATATTTATAATTATGTGTTGCGTAGCAGGTACTAGTTGTGAGACGGGTCCACTTGGACCCAAATGCTAAGAAGTACTATCCCATCCGTGAGCGACAGGCCTATGGTGTTTAAAATTAGATTAGGCCCACACTGACTTGTTGAAAACCTTTATCAGTTTTGCTGTAACCAGTTACTAATCTTGCTGGACAGAAGTTGGAGATACTGTGCTGCCTTTTGATTACAGAAACTGGCCATGTGACGAGGAAGACCAGACTGAAAGGCTGATTTTTAAGCGATGAGATACCGTTGGAAATTTTAATCTGTACTTTGCTTACCTCGCTGTATCTGACACAGTGGCAAGCTGTAACTTGTGGCTGTGAGCTAGCTCTTCATGCAGTGTCGGTGAAACTCAAGGTGAGGACGTCAGACTGATTGTGTTGTTGTTATTACTACTAACACTGTGTGAACTTGTGAGGCAAAGACTTCATAGATACAGACAGAACTTTAGAAATTTTAATCTGTAGCCTACTTCGTTTTCCTCACTGTGTCTTGATTTTTAATCTGTACCTCGTTTACCTCACTGTGTCTGATTTTTAATATGTACCTCGTTTACCTCACTGTGTCTGATTTTTAATCTGTACGTCGTTTTCCTCACTGTGTCTGATTTTTTAATCTGTACCTCGTTTACCTCGCTGTGTCTGAATTTTAATCTGTACGTCGTTTACCTCACTGTGTCTGAATTTTAATCTGTTTACCTCACTGTGTCTGATTTTTAATCTGTACGTCGTTTACCTCACTATGCCTGATTTTTAATCTGTATGTCGTTTTCCTCACTGTGTCTGAATTTTAATCTGTACGTCGTTTACCTCACTGTGTCTGATTTTTTAATATGTACCTCGTTTACCTCGCTGTGTCTGATTTTTAATCTGTACGTCGTTTTCCTCGCTGTGTCTGATTTTTAATCTGTACGTCGTTTACCTCACTATGTCTGATTTTTAATCTGTACGTCGTTTACCTCACTATGTCTGATTTTTAATCTGTACGTCGTTTACCTCGCTGTGTCTGATTTTTAATCTGTACGTCGTTTACCTCGCTATGTCTGAATTTTAATCTGTACGTCGTTTTCCTCACTATGTCTGATTTTTAATCTGTACGTCGTTTTCCTCACGGTGTCTGATTTTTAATCTGTACGTCGTTTACCTCGCTATGTCTGAAACAGTGGCAAGCTGTAACTTGTGGCTGTGAGCTAGCTCTTCATGCAATGTCGGTCAAACTCAAGGTGAGGACTTCAGACTGGTTGTGTTATTATTACTGCTAACACTGTAATCTTGAGGCAAAGAACTCAAAGATACAGTTAGAAATTTTTAATCTGTAGCCTGCTTCGTTTAGCCTACCTCAGCTCATTGTGTCTAAAGCAATGGCAAGCTGTAACTTGTGTTATTTGTACCGTTGAGAAACGGATCAATCAATTTTTTCCTCTTTCACACACACACACATGTATATTATATTGTATTGTATTATATTATATGATATTATATGATATGATATGATATGATATGATATGATTTATACACTCACTCGCCCACAATCTCCATCTGTCTAACTTCTTTTTTTCGTTTTCCCTTTTTTTTCCTTTCTTGCATTTTTATTATCCCTTGACAGAATATTCATCCTTTCACTGCTCCACCTTTCTTTCTTTCTGTTGATTTTTTTGTTCTGTATGGTTGTTTCCTTTCACATCTTTCTGAGGACATCCGTCTTTTGTTCTTGTTTTAACACCCCACACCCCCACCCTCTAATCTCAACATTCATTCTTCCTCCCTCCCACTTGCACACCTATACGCACACACAGACACGCATGCTAACAAACGCGCGTGCGCGCGTACACACACACACACACACACACGCACACACACACACACACACACACAACACATATATATACATATTTATATATATATATATGTATATATATATATATACATATATTACACACACACACACACACACACACACACACACACACACACACACACACACACACACCTCCCTTTTCCACCCACCCTCCCTCCCCTCGTTGCTTTGTTGTGGATGTTGTAACAGACTTACGATTGTGTTCTGTTCTGTTCTGTTCTGACTGTGTTCAGACCGTGTTCTGCGCGCACTCCGTTGGTCGTTATGTCAGTTATAACATAACATAACATAACATAACATAACATAACATAACACACACGTGCGCGTGCGTGTGTTTGCGCACTTCTACTGGAATCTGTCATGCACTTCTCACACCTCCCACACACGCACACACGTGCACGAACAGTTGCACAGTACCACCACCTTCACCACCACCACCACCACCACCACCCTCCACCACCACCACCACCACCACCACCACCTCCACCTCCACGTAAACACTCTGATACGTTTTCTCTCTCTCTCTCTCTCTCTCTCTCTCTCTCTCACGCACGCACACACACACACACACACACACACACACACACACACACACACACACACACATACATACATACATATATATATGTGTATATATATATATATATACATACATTATTATACACACACACTCACACACACACACACATATATATACATATATATATATGTGTATATATATATATATATATATGTGTAATATATATATATATATATATATATAATATACATACGTGTGTGTGTGTGTGTGTGTGTGTGTGTGTGTGTGTGTGTGTGTGTGTGTGTGTGTGTTGTGTGTGTGTGTGTGTGTGTGTGTGTAGATAAAGAATCAATACTATACATATAATATATATAATGCAAGCAAACGTGCACCCACTCGCACACGCACTCTCCCTCAAAGAGTCTCTTCTCGTAGACGCCCTCCCCCCCCCCCCCTCCCGCCCAACTTCACACGCATACCCTTGCCTACCTTCACACACACGCGCGCGCACACACACACACACACACACACACACACACACACACACACACACACACACAGAGCGAGAGAGCACACGAAACTAACAACCCCTTGAACTCCACCAAAAAAAAAAGTATAGCGGAACTTGAACGGTCGGCTCGTGTCAATAGACGGGGTAGTTCGGACACTAAGTACTTTATGTAATACTCTTTGCTCGCCAGCGATTCTTCCCCCCCCCCCCCTCTCTCTCCCTACATGCCTCCCTCCTTCCCTGCCTTCTTCTTCCCCACCCCCTCCGCCTTTTCACCTCCCTGGGCTAGCATGGACAGGTTTGGCAAAGTCTCAACTTTTTTTTTTATTTAACTCTTCGACTCCCGCACCGAATCCATCCACTGCAAAAACGTAACCCTTTGATTCTCTCACCCTATCCACCAGCTTCCTGCAGGAAGCTGGTGGATAGGGTGAAGGAACCAAAGGGTCAAGTTTTTGCTTTGCTAGCATGGTCGACAAGGCATAATTCTGGTGTAGACAGAGTAATGGAGCTAAAGGATTAAGATTTTGCTTTGCTAGCAAGGTCGACAAGGCATAATTCTGGTGTAGACAGAGTAATGGAGCTAAAGGATTAAGATTTTGCTTTGCTAGCATGGTCGACAAGGCATAATTCTGGTGTAGACAGAGTAATGGAGCTAAAGGATTAAGATTTTTGCTTTGCTAGCATGGTGGACAGCACAGGGTACTGGTGGACAGGATGCGGGGAGTCAAAGGGTTAAAGAAAAATTTGACTAAAACGAGAGGAGAGCACGGTAGAAGCAAAACAGTAGGATGAAAAAAGAAAAAAAAAAGAAAAAAACAAAACATGATGGACAGGATTTGGGGATGGGAGCTAGTGAAAATAAATAAGAAATAATATACCTGTGGTTTAGCTGTCAAGGTGCTTGGTCTGCCAGACCTGTTTCTGTCCGTTTCTGTCGCTCAGTCTGTCTTGTCTCTCTTTCCTCCCTCTCCCTCCCCCTCCCCCAGTCTGTCTGTCTCTCTTCCCTCCTCTCCCCCTCCCCCGCTTCCCCCTCTCACCTCCATCCACCCATATAGTTTGGACTCTCGCCCTTTCCTCTTCGTCGCTATCACGCGCACACAAACGTTGCCTAAGAAAATGGAAAACTGTACGTTCAGTTTTTGTTGGTGTGGTTGAAAAGGATCTTCATTCATTTCTTTTAAAACTGCATCAGACATATATAAAATAACCTGCAAGACTGAAACTCATGGAAAATTAGTTCATATGTCGACAATGACCTGGAGACGGCTGACGGGGCATGCATGCATCAGCGGCTACCATCGAGAACGATGTCGCCGACAGGTGAATGTCGACAATGTCTTTTCATATGTGTATAACTTATAATGGACAAGGAGGGTGGAAGAGATACTTGAGGCAACAAGTGATAAGAGACAGATGGAAGTCCGTAATCGCCAACGCCATGCGGCAAGGCACCTGATGATGATGATAATTTTTATTGTCATTTTTCGTTGCCACATTGTGTGGTTGATGTCCTTTTGTTGTGAAGCAAAAGATGGATTGAAAAATTATTTAAAAAAAAAAAAAGAAACTGATGGGGAAGATTTAGGGGGAAAATACAGATACAGTCTCCAAACAACTGATTGTTCCAAATTCGTTATGCTGAATCCGTGTGACTTTGGGCGTACTTACAGAAAAGACGATGTGCCAAAATATGTTGTAAATTAATTACATCCAGTCTGTGTGTTGGACAGTTATGTAAATTAATTACATCCAGTCTGTGTGTTGGACAGTTATGTAAATTAATTACATCCAGTCTGTGTGTTGGACAGTTATGTAAATTAATTACATCCAGTCTGTGTGTGTTGGACAGTTATGTAAATTAATTACATCCAGTCTGTGTGTTGGACAGTTATGTAAATTAATTACATCCAGTCTGTGTGTGTTGGACAGTTATGTAAATTAATTACATCCAGTCTGTGTGTGTTGGACAGTTATGTAAATTAATTACATCCAGTCTGTGTGTGTTGGACAGTTATGTAAATTAATTACATCCAGTCTGTGTGTGTTGGACAGTTATGTAAATTAATTACATCCAGTCTGTGTGTTGGACAGTTATGTAAATTAATTACATCCAGTCTGTGTGTTGTAGCCCTCTCTTGAGTTCTTCAGACGTGTTCGACTATGTTCAGACTTCTGTTCTTAATTTTGAGTTCACACACACACACACACACACACACACACACACACACACAACACACACACACACACACACACACACACACACACACACACACAAAGTAGGCTCCTATTCGAAAATGTGTATCCCAAGTCAAATCAGGCAACATTTATAGGCCATTTTATGAGGAAGGGGGATTTGGAGCACCTGGTCACAACGGGAAAGCTGGAGGGAAAGAGAGCACCAGGTAGACCCAAGGAGAAAATGCTAAACGGACTTGCGGAGTGGCTGAGGACGAGGAGGGTGAAGGAGATGCTTGGGGCGGCAAGAGATAGAGACAGATGGAGGTCCATAATCGCCAACGCCATGCGGCAAGGCACCTGATGATGATGATGAGGTCAGATCTGCTAGTTTTCTTGTTCTTAGTTTTCTTGCTTTTTTTTTTTTTTTTGCCTTTGTGCAAACTTAATTCATTGCAATTTTGTTTCCAAATGGTTGTAGCTCTGATGTGACTCCGTGCTGTAGGTTGGACTTTAAACAATAATAATCAACATCACGTTTTCTGTTTTTGATCCAAGTAGATTAGCAACGGCAGATAAATGTAAGTTGGCCTGTGTACTGACTGATGTCTATACTTGGGAAAAAAGTTTCATGGCTCTCTCTCTCCCCCCTCTCAGTCTCCCCCCCCCTCTCTCTGTCTCTCACACAATAGCCTTTTTGGTAGGCGTCATCATTTTAGACCCACCTACTGGTGTGATTGAATGGAGTTCTAATTGAATACCTGATCAACAGTTGTTCTGTCAATAGGCCTAGGCAAGACAAAGAGCAAGAATGACTTAACAATTTGACTCCCGCAGCAGCTTCCTGCTGAAAGCTGGTGGATAGGGTGATGGAGTTAAAGTGTTAACTTTTTGCTTTGCTTTGGTTGACAATACTGGATGTTGGTGGATAGGGTGCAGGAGTCAAAGGGTTAATATAGGCCGCCAAGTAGGCCCTACGTACATACAAGTCTTAAGACAGTGACCAATAGAGAGTTTGTCTCCTTTTCCCCTCATGATGTGGCTGTTTGTGTGTGTGGTGTGTGTGTGTGTGTGTGTGTGTGTGTGTGTGTGTGTGTGTGTGTGTGTGTGTGTGTGTGTGTTGTGTGTTGTGTGTGTGTGTGTTGTGTGTGTGTGTGTGTGTGTGTGTGTGTGTGTGTGTGTGTGTGTGTGTGTGTGTGTGTGTGTGTTGTGTGTGTGTGTGTGTGTGTGTGTGTGTGTGTGTGTGTGTGTGTTTGTGTGTGTGTGTTTGGTCGTTGGCTTTGTTTGGCGAGATGGGTTTGCCGCTGTCAGGTGTAGCTAGTTTGTTGTTGTTGCTGCTGCTGTTGGTATTTTGGTCCCTATTGTTTTCCCATGGGCTTTTTTTTGTTCGTGCGTGTTGTTGCTTTTGTTGTTTGATTGGTTGTTGATGCAGTGTGCGTCTGTAGTCGATTATTAACCCTTTGACTCCTGCACCCTGTCCGCCAGCACCCGTCATTGTCAACCATGCAAACAAAGCAAACACTTGACCTTCCTTCAGGAAGATGGTGGACAGGGTGAGGGAATCAAAAGAGTTTTTGCAATTGGTGGGATAGGGTACGGGAGTCAAAGGATTAACCACAGAACAAAGCAAGCTCTGATATCAAACACCTCACAGGAACGCTTGTTAACATGAACTCTCACTAAGCAAAATAGAGACTTATCAATAGTGGCAGCCGCGAGACTTTGTAATAATAACCCTTTGACTCCCGCACTCCCCTGTCCACCAGCATTCTGCATTGTCAACCATGCTAGCAAGGCAAAAACTTTGATATTCCTTTCATTACAAAATAATCCTTTCATTAGCAAATCCATTCCTAATTTTTAGCTAACATATTTTTTAAAGTAACAAGATGTGAAATTGCTTTCATTCGTCACACTATCCACCAGATGTATGCAGGGGCTGTAGAAAGATACAGCGAAGGAATTTGTTATTGTTGTTATCAGTATTATTTTTAATTACCCCCGTGGAGATGCCGAGGGCTCTTTCAGTATAAATGGTATCCCCACCTTCTGGAAATTCTGTACTAGAAATTTCCTCTTTTCTGTCATTCTTTTGGTTTCTGCCTTGTTCCTTTGCTTTGTCATTTCTACCTATCATTTTCTGCCTTGCTGGTCCATTCACCTGTACGTGTTCGATAAAGTCTCACATACTTTCTATTAGGATTGGTAATTTGGAGGCATGTATTAAGTGCATTGTTGGTTCTAAGGAAATGAGATGTGCGAAATCAATTTTAGGTAATTTAGGCCTGTTTTTATATATGTTTACGTGTCCTTATTTATGTTTAAATCTGTATTCAGGTGTGTTTTTAAAATCCCCTGTGTGATATATTGAACGGAGTGGTCAACGCCAGGAGCATCGTCTTTAGATGTATTGAAATGTGTACTTAATTTTCTTTTTATGCGTGCGAATGTATTGTTAAGTGTAATTTTCTTTTTATGCGTGCGAATGTATTGATATGTGTACTGAATTTTCTTTTTTATGCGTGCGAATGTATTGATATGTGTACTGAATTTTCTTTTTATGCGTGCGAATGTATTGATATGTGTACTGAATTTTCTTTTTTATGCGTGCGAATGTATTGATATGTGTACTGAATTTTCTTTTTTATGCGTGCGAATGTATTGATATGTGTACTGAATTTTCTTTTTTATGCGTGCGAATGTATTGATATGTGTACTGAATTTTCTTTTTTATGCGTGCGAATGTATTGATATGTGTACTGAATTTTCTTTTTATGCGTGCGAATGTATTGATATGTGTACTGAATTTTCTTTTTATGCGTGCGAATGTATTGATATGTGTACTGAATTTTCTTTTTTATGCGTGCGAATGTGTTGATATGTGTACTTAATTTTCTTTTTTATGCGTGCGAATGTATTGATATGTGTACTGAATTTTCTTTTTATGCGTGCGAATGTATTGATATGTGTACTGAATTTTCTTTTTTATGCGTGCGAATGTATTGATATGTGTACTGAATTTTCTTTTTTATGCGTGCGAATGTGTTGATATGTGTACTGAATTTTTCTTTTTATGCGTGCGAATGTGTTGATATGTGTACTGAATTTTTCTTTTTATGCGTGCGAATGTGTTGATATGTGTACTGAATTTTTTCTTTTTATGCGTGCGAATGTGTTGATATGTGTACTGAATTTTTCTTTTTATGCGTGCGAATGTGTTGATATGTGTACTGAATTTTTCTTTTTATGCGTGCGAATGTGTTGATATGTGTACTGAATTTTTCTTTTTATGCGTGCGAATGTGTTGATATGTGTACTGAATTTTCTTTTTATGCGTGCGAATGTATTGATATGTGTAATGAATTTTCTTTTTATGCGTGCGAATGTATTGATATGTGTAATGAATTTTCTTTTTATGCGTGCGAATGTATTGATATGTGTAATGAATTTTCTTTTTTATGCGTGCGAATGTATTGATATGTGTACTGAATTTTCTTTTTTATGCGTGCGAATGTATTGATATGTGTACTGAATTTTCTTTTTTATGCGTGCGAATGTATTGATATGTGTACTGAATTTTCTTTTTTATGCGTGCGAATGTATTGATATGTGTACTGAATTTTCTTTTTATGCGTGCGAATGTATTGATATGTGTACTGAATTTTCTTTTTATGCGTGCGAATGTATTGATATGTGTACTGAATTTTCTTTTTTATGCGTGCGAATGTGTTGATATGTGTACTTAATTTTCTTTTTTATGCGTGCGAATGTATTGATATGTGTACTGAATTTTCTTTTTATGCGTGCGAATGTATTGATATGTGTACTGAATTTTCTTTTTTATGCGTGCGAATGTATTGATATGTGTACTGAATTTTCTTTTTTATGCGTGCGAATGTGTTGATATGTGTACTGAATTTTTCTTTTTATGCGTGCGAATGTGTTGATATGTGTACTGAATTTTTCTTTTTATGCGTGCGAATGTGTTGATATGTGTACTGAATTTTTCTTTTTATGCGTGCGAATGTGTTGATATGTGTACTGAATTTTTCTTTTTATGCGTGCGAATGTGTTGATATGTGTACTGAATTTTTCTTTTTATGCGTGCGAATGTGTTGATATGTGTACTGAATTTTTCTTTTTATGCGTGCGAATGTATTGATATGTGTACTGAATTTTCTTTTTTATGCGTGCGAATGTATTGATATGTGTACTGAATTTTCTTTTTATGCGTGCGAATGTATTGATATGTGTACTGAATTTTCTTTTCCTATTTTTTGTTTCCTGTTGAAGTGTTACTAGTCTCTGTTTTGAAACGGGTTATAGCCCGGATATTGCTCTATGCAGTGGGCTGGGCTTTAAACAAAAACGACAGTAACAAACTATACAGAGAAAACAATCGGCTAATGAACTAACCTTGACCCTTTTTCACAATCCCTAACATTCTAATGACAAAACCAATGCTTAACTTTCCGACAAGCAGGCTGAATCATTCTTAATGTTGAATAATCCACATGTTCCTAAAATCATCTTCAATGGGCTGGTTCTCGATCAGTCCCAGACAATGAAGCCATTTCAGTATACTGAGAGAGAGAGGGGGGAGGGAGGGAGAGAGGGAGAGAGAGAAAAGTATAGTCAGAAAGAGAAGTATAGTCAGAGAGAGAAGAGAGAGAGAGAGAGAGAGAGATGGGGGGGGGGGGGAGAGGTATAATCAGAGAGATGAGAGATAGACAGAGACAGAGAGACGGACAGACAGGCAGGCAGACAGACAGAGAGAGAGGTCGGAGCCAAGACTGATCATTAAGAGAGGGAGAGAGAGAGAGAGGGGAAATCGATACATAGATCTCTAACTTGCGAAACTTGACATCTGTTATGCAAGTCTACCGTCCAGTAGCCAGCCATTGCCAAGGCTGGACTGGACACGTATTGATCGACTGGGCAGTGAGCGAGCGCTGTGTGGCCCCGACTGGTCAATATGTTGGACACGTAGTCAGCGAAAGAGACGGACAGACGGACGGACGGACAGACGCGCTCTGTTGTGGCAGTAATCCAGAACAATACCGACAGTGTGGTGACATTTCAGGCACGCTGTGTGTGTGTGTGTGTGGGGGGGGGGGGGTGAGGGGGGGTGGTGGTGGTTAGAGTGTGTGTGTGTGTGTGAGGTGTGGTATGGTGTGTGTGTGTGTGTGTGTGTGCGCGTGTGTGTAGTTTGTGTGTGGTGTGTGTATGTATATACCATATAATATATGTATGTGTATAATATATATATAATATATATATATATATATATATATATATATATATATATAATTTATATGTATATTTGTGTGTGTGTGTTGTGGTGTACTGTTGTGTGTGTGTGTGTGTGTGTGTACTGTGGTATGTGTGTGTGTTCTGTGGTGTGTGTGTGTGTGTGTGTAAGAGACAGAGAGAGATGGAGAGGGAGAGGGAGGGACGCAAAATAACACAAACAAGAATACAGAAAACCTGGAAAAAGAAAACTGTACACATCTCTGCATTCGTGCATGTAAACATACTCTAATGCCCGTAGCGTTGACCATTTCCGATCATTCCCCTCAGTTTATCACCAGGGAGGTTAAAAAACAAACAAACAAACAAACCAACCTTGAATGCGAAATTAATGCATGCATGCATACATTTTTTATTCGAGGTTTATTAAATTAAATAAATACACTAAAACACGAATTAAACTGGCTTGAATTACCTGAAATTGCTTCGGCACTTGCTATTTCCGTAGATCCAAAAGTGCGTTGAGTTGAGCGAGTTTTTTTAAAGTCCTACCAGTCTTAAGAGTATACGAGGACTAGCGAAATTTTTTTGTTTTGTAGAAGCCTTCAATAATTTTAGAGCATTGTGAGAAACCGATGCTTTATTCGGGTTCTCCTGATCAACCTTGGTAGGATAGAATGGATGGATGGATATTCCAAAAGTGCAGTTATTGTATGTTAATATATATACACAGTTATATGTCCTAACAGAAGGTATGTAAGGCTGTACGAAGAACGTGCTGCTGAACGGATCTGCAAGGCAGAGAGAGAATGATAGGAAGAGATGGCAGAAAGCAAAGAAGCAAGGGCGAAACGGGAGTGACTGAAAAGAGGAAATTTCTTGCACGGAATTTCCAGAAGATGGGGATAATAATATTTATGCTGAAAGAGCCCCCAGCATAACCCATGGAGGAGACAATAAGATGACATCGAAAATAAGTAGGTAGGTACCAGAGACATCGGTCAAAACTCACACCCTTGTAGCCTACCCATCCACCCTTGTACCCACTCACACCCGTTTACCCACAGACTCGCACCCTTTTTTACCCACTCACACCTTGTACCCACTCACACCCTTTTTACCCACTCACACCCTTTTTACCCACTCACACCCTTGTACCCACTCACACCCTTTTTTACCCACTCGCACCCTTTTTTACACACTCACACCCTTGTACCCACTCACACCCTTGTACACACTCACACCGTTTTTAACCCACTCACACCCTTTTTACCCACTCGCACCCTTTTACTCACTCACACCCTTTTTACCCACTCACACCCGTTTACCCACTCACACCCCGTTTACCCACTCGCACCCTTTTACCCACTCGCACCCTTTTACTCACTCACACCCTTTTTACCCACTCACACCCGTTTACCCACTCGCACCCTTTTACCCACTCACACCCTTTTTACCCACTCACACCCGTTTACCCACTCACACCCTTTTTACCCACTCGCACCCTTTACCCACTCACACCCTTTTTTACCCACTCGCACCCTTTATACCCACTCACCACACCTTTTATACCCACTCACACCACCCTTTATACCCACTCACACCCTTTGTACCCACTCACACCCTTTTTACCCACTCATCACACCCTTTTAACCCACTCACACCCTTTTTAACCCACTCACACCCTTTTTACCCACTCACACCCTTTTTACCCACTCACACCCTTTATACCCACTCACACCCTTTTACCCACTCACACCCTTTATACCCACTCACACCCACCAATTTTACCCACTCCACCCTTTAAACCCACTCGCACCCATTTACCCAAGCATAGAGATGTCAAGGCTGGATCGAACTCGGGATCTTCAGCTTGGAAAGTGTGTGTATGCCACGTTATAACCCCCCCCCCCCCCACACCCACTGGACTAGTTACAGTGCCTGTTGTATTGTTGGGGATTTGACTATGGAGCGAATGTGGGTGGTCTTGATCTCTTACCTGTGGCTTTCATGCATGTGAAAAAACAAAAGCGGGGTTGTATAACGCGCTCCAAACAATACAGAGCTGCAGTGGTCGGCTGGTCAGCTGGAACTAATCCTGGTAAAAAATGGTCAGGGAGAGAAAGGAGAACCACCACTGTAGGTAGGTAGTGGACACTGTGTGTGTGTGTGTGTGTGTGTGTGTTGTGTGTTTGTGTGTGTGTGTGTGTAAGAGAAGAGAGAGAGAGTGGGGGGGGGGGGGATGTGTGTGAGTAAGTGTGTATGGGAGGATAAGTTTGTGTATGTAAATGTGTGTAAGTGTGTGTGTGTGTGCGTGCGCGTGTGTAAGAGCGTGTGTGTGCTTGTAAATATTGTGTTCGTGTGTGTGTGTGTGTGTGTGTGAGAGAGAGAGAGAGAGAGTGTTTGTGTGTGTGTGTGTTTAAAGTGTGTGTGAGAGAGATAGAGAGAGAGAGAGAGAGAGAGTGTGTGTTTGTGTTGTGTGTGTGTGTGTGTGTGCGTGCGAGTGTGTGTGTTGCGAGTTCGTTCGTTATTTCTTTTAACGTCTATTCACATATGTGCTTTTAGACGGTGTGTGCGAGTGTAAGAATGTGCGTGTGTGTGTGTGTGTGTGTGTGTGTGTGTGTGTGTGTGGTGTGTGTGCGTGGTGCGCGCGGCGCGCCGCGTGTTGGGAGTGAGAGGTATATTAGTGGTGGTGTGAAGATGTAGGCCTATGCAAGTGCAGGGGTAGTGAGTGGTGAGTGGTGGGAGAATGGACAAGGGTTTGCAACAATCAAACACACACACACACCACACCACACACACACACACACACACACACACACACATTATATATATATATATATATATATATACCGTTCAGCACAATTTTTTTTTCTTGGGTTTCACTCAGCAGTCAGGTGATGTGGATTTTTTTCCTGTCTTATTTTTTCCATTTTCTCGTCCGACCCCCCCTCCCCCTGTTGCCCGCCCCCCCCCCTATTTTCTTACAGTCGACCAACCAAAACAGCCTTCGTGCTGCCTACCTTTGGTTGGAAAAAAAAAAAAAGAAAAAAAAAAAAAGAAGAAATAGAAAAACCTCTACTTGCTCATGGGGGTTATTTTTATTTTTTTATTTTTTATATTTTTGGTCTCCACCAATGGAGAGCGCGTTGGATCAGAGGCTGGCGTCCCCTGTGTTTTTCAGACGGGCTGGTAGTCCAATAGGAAGTGGAGCTTGAAGGGTTATGCAACTGTTTCTTTGAGGTTGGCCATGCGGTGAGGGAATTATTCCAGTCTTAATGCTCCACTGCTGGCCGTCCGTTGGGGCTGTTGTAACAGCGTTAAGTACTCGGGTGGTGAAGTGGTCAAACACGACCAAGAATTGAAGAAAAAAAAGGGGGGGGGAAGGGAGTGTCAGGGAGGGGTGAGGGGTGGGGTGCAATGGGTGTGTGTGTGTGTGTGAGCTTAGAGGGGAGAGAGGGGGCTGCTTTAGTTCAGCAAAAACGCAGCGTGTGGAATATCAGGAATTCTGAGCATTTATTTTCAGCTCTGTTCGTCTACTTCTAAAGGAGTGAATCGTTAAGTGTAACAGTGTAACGCAGGTGAAGGGATGTAGAATCCTCCCCCTTCCCCCCCCTCTCAGTAATGTGTTTACACTCGCTAAAGCCTCGTGTTCTTTAAAACTTTTACTTATTGACTAATGGAGCGTGGGTGCAATGTCTAACAGCAATTTTATTGCCTCGAGAAAACCGAGCCTATTCAGATTAAAAAAAAAACAACAAACATTGCAATGTGCACGACTCGACTTCTGTTTCCAAACAAAATTTTCAGAGTATTTTGTTAGAAACTAGAATTCGAAAAAAAATTCCTTGACCTATCCTCAAACATTTGAAAAAATCTGGTTTATTAAGTGTTAACACAGTTCGTATGTACGTATAGCAAGCGATGCAAAGTACGATTTCAGCTAATTGATGCCACGTATATGATATGTAGTAAACAGCCTGACATGGCCCTGGGCGATTGGCGGCCCTGGCTGTATAGTCTACAGCGTGAAATGAACTTAGTAACCGAGTTCTAAATAAAAGGCACATGACTGGATGTCGCGATAAACATGATTTTCCAACAAGAGGCGTGAAAAACGGGGTACTGAACTTAATGCAGTGTCCATTTTTTCGCTGATGCAAATATTCACTGTGACAGACCCGAGATAACGACGTGCTCAAACGCAGCAGACGACGGAGTTCACGATCTCGGTTT
>JAPXFY010000018.1:61099146-61101648 GCA_030674185.1 Monoplex corrugatus | reverse complement strand
GCCCACCAGCATTCTTGCATTGTCAACCTCACTAGCAGAGCAAAAACTTGACCCTTTGACTCCCGCACCGATCCACCTGTTTACTACACTTAACCCTTTGACTCCCGCACTCTATCCACCAGCCTACTACATACACTTAACTCTTTGACTCCCTCACCCTATCCGCCAGCCTCCTACAGCAAGCTGGTGGCTAGGGTGAGAAAGTCATAGGGTTAGGTTTTTGCAGATGGTGGATAGCGCGCAGAGAGTCAAAGGGTTAAATTAATTAATGTCACGCTGTCACGCTCTTTGTGGCCTGAACTGAACACACGATGTGTACATGATACAAAGCTGGAGAGAAGATGCCAGACACTCGTATACTTGACGTACCCACCAACTACTTAAAACCCACAGACGTTGATGCAGAGAGAGAGGAAAGAATCTTCTCTGAATGAAGTATTGGTAGTGGCTCGACTCTGTTGTGTTTTCTATCCCTGCTACCCCGCATTTCAATACTCACGGAAAGAGACAGACTGACTACCAGCGAAGCATTGTCAAGTAGAGTAAATACAGGTGCGGTTGTTACAGGCCCCTTAACAGAAGGAGGTGGTAGTGGTACGAACAAACAAAAAGACAAGAACACTCAAAGGAAATAGGCCTACATCTCAGACTCGACAGATTGACCTGTTTGGTCTGAAACACAAAACGAAATTGAAACCTTTGGGGAAAGCACAAGAGAGAGAGAGAGAGGAGAGAGAGAGAGAAGAGACAGAGACAGAGACGAGACAGAGACAGAGACAGAGAGACAGACAGATAGACAAACAGAGAGCGAGAGAGAGAGAGAGAGAGAGACAGACACCCCCCCCCCCACGTTTCGCTTAAATGTAGCCTCTCTCTCTCTCTCTCTCTCTCTCTCCCTCCCTCCCTCCCTCCCTCTCAAACACTCCAACATCTTCAAAATCATTACAACTCCGAAAAAAGAACAACGTCGTATCAAGAATACACTTGGAATGCTCCGAGCCGGACAAATCCCTAAGAGAACGAAGAGGCAAAACCACACACACACACACACACACACACACACACACACGCACACACACCCACACACCCACACACACACACACCCCACACACACATTCACACACACACACACACACACACACACACACACACACACACACACACACACACACACACACACACACACACACACACACACACACACACACAAATGAACGTTTGGAGAAGCCGAAAACTCTGTATGAATGAGAACTGGGGTAGGGGGTGGGAGGTCTCTCTATTTCTCAGAGCTTTTTTGAATGGAGCATATTTAAATATGAAGGAAGCTGGTGGATAGTGTGAAGGAGTCAAACGGTTAAGTTTCTGCAGTTGATGGATAGTGTGCGGGAGTTAAAGGGTTAAGCGGGTCAGCTGGTTCGGTCGATAAAAGACTTGTACTCAAGAGATGTATTAATTTAGTTGTTGGAAAGCTGTACTCATAACACAAGGATTGTGGATTCAAGTTTGTGTGTGTGTTCGTTCGTTCTTTGATTTAACGTCTGTTCACTATGAGTGATATCAGACGGGGGGAAAATGGAGGATGGGAGGTGGGCGAGTTGGATTGGGGGCAGAGGGGAGACTGAGTATGAGACATGAGTAAACGGGTAAATACAAAAATGGAACAAGATCTTAACACTAACAATTAACATTACCAATGCGAAGTGAAAATTTAACGCTAAAGTACAAACTTCATAAACTTAAAGCAATACATTAACAGGACTGTGAACCAATGATTCTGAAATTTTAACTGACAAAGATTGATGTGTGTGTGTGTGTGTGTGTGTGTGTGTGTGTGTGTGTGTGTGTGTGTGTGTGTGTGTGTGTGTGTGTGTGTGTGTGTGTGTGTGTGGTTGTTTGTTTTTGTTTATTTGTTTGTTTGTTTGTTTCACGGGTTGGTAGATTCTTTTGATAGAGCCGTGGATTCAAGATCTAATATCTCGAGTTCAATCCTTACCCGCAATAGTAACGACTAACCAATACAAACCCTTGCAATCAGACTGGCAGGCGAGTGTTCTACGCCAACTAGTGTAGTAGTACACCTAACGCGAGAAAGACAACAACACGTGGACTCGACGACACACACACCTCACGACGAGAGCACCGTCGTCGGCCTCTTCACATCTCAGGAGATGATAGTCTGCACCAGGAGGCGTTGTGGTCATGACGTGCACTTTCTGCTGTGGCTGTGTGCAAGCCGATTCTTGAGTGGCAATCTCTGTCACATCTGCCACATACAAATTGAGAGTCGCTGTTGTCTGGTTTCTGGAACGTTGCTTGCGAAGAGCCCTTTTCTCATCTGCGCTTTCTTGCTCTCTCCTCCTCTCCGCATTCACAACGCATTGCTGAACGGCTGTCCGCCACGCTGAGAGCATGGGTCAGTCCCTGAGCTTCTAAGGTCCCTTTTGCATGCGTCTACAAAGCGTAGCTGTGGGCGTCCTGGAGTTCGCTTCCGGTTTGCCAGTT
>JAPXFY010000018.1:61076646-61091646 GCA_030674185.1 Monoplex corrugatus | reverse complement strand
ATGCAATTCCACGGCCTACAAGTGCATCAACTGCCGGGGCAACCACCCAGCAACCTCCCGCTACTGCCCAGCCAAAAAGGAGGCAAGCCAAGCCAGCAAGATCCGGTCGGCCAAGTACATGCCCAGAACAGCAGCCCTCCAAGAAGCCAAAAAGACCACCAAGGAACCGCCAAACGCCAAAGCCCCAACTGAAACCCCCACTATACCCCCGAATCGAAGCTGGGGTCAACAATCTTTTGCGGATATTGTAGCCAATCGACCAACAGAAACAATCCGCCTACAACCTCCACGACCCAAACCAAGGACAACACTCACCCTAAGAACTGGCCACCAACCTCCGCCATCACCACCAGCCCATTCCATCCAGAAAGAACCGGAAATACAAACGCCAAGCCCACCCCCAACCAGGACTCCAGCACCATCGGAGATCTGAAGGAAATGATGCAGCAAATGCTGTCAAGTCACACCCAACTTCTTCAGGAAATGAAGGAACTCCGGAAAGAGCTGGAAGCTGTCAAGGCGAAACACATCCAGCTAAAAGCCCAGCTAAAAACCAAGACCCCACAGCCTGAGTCAAAAATCCAGCCAGCCAAGCCGATGACTGCCCCAAAAGACAGGAGAATGACAACTCCACTGTCAACCACCTCGGAAGAAGCAGAGACTCTGCTACAACCCTCCAAGCAGAAGACAACCAATAAATGATCATGGCGTCTAAACTGAACATCTTACAGTGGAACTGCCGGTCCATCTCCACCGGACTACCCAACCTCCAACACTACCTGACAGAGTACCCTGACATGGACATCCTGCTTCTCCAGTCCCTGAATACCAAGAAGGATTCCATCCCACACATCAACGGCTTCCACCCCCCAGCCTACTCGACAGAGAAAGGCAGAGTGATGGTAGCCACATATGTGTCAACCAGGCTCCAAACGACCCCGAGCGACTTCAAACCCCCAAAGACCGAATGCCGACTCAGCCTCAATTGCGTCACCATCCCCACAAGATCCGGGAAGAAACTCAACATCCTAAATATTTACTACCCCCAAGGCAGCGCAAGTACAGGACACACCGAATGGCTTGCTGACCTCGACACAGCCAACCAGAGCTGGATCGTTGGAGGGGACTTTAATGCCCACAACAAGCTTTGGGACCCTGAGGCCAAGACCAGCTCCGACACCCAACTCGTCGAGGCAGTAGGCCGTTCGGGCTTAATTCTACTCAACAACGGCTCCCCCACCAGACTTGGAAGCAAAAACCAAAAAGACTCGGCCATCGACCTGACCCTTGTCTCTCCAGACCTCGCCATAGATGCAGGGTGGGAAACGGGGACAGATCATCTCCAATCCGACCATCTCCCCATACACATCTCCACCAAACCTGAAGCCAAGAAGATTGAGATTGACAAGACCCCAGCATTCCAATACCACAAGGCAAACTGGGACCTCTTTGCAGCTCAATTGGCAGGCATTTGCAACAACCCCGAAAAGGACCCCAGACATGATGACATTGAGACCTATTATGACAACATCCGCCAAATCATTCTGGAAGCGGCCAACGACAACATCCCCCAAAAACCTCCATCATCTAAAAGAGAGCAACAATCCACAGCCATCTGGTGGACCGACTCCTGCTCAGCTGCAGTTAAAACCAAGAGACAAGCCCTCCGCAACTACCAAGTGGACAGAGCAGCCTCCAACAAGACTGCACTCCTGGATGCAACAGCTGCCTGCACATCAATCCTTGAGGAGGCCAAGAAGAACCACTGGGAGCAGTTTTGCCACGAAGAAATAAAAGAGCCCAAGGACATGGGGAAAATGTGGAAGAGAATCCAGCTCCTACGACGCAGCACAAAAAAACCGGAAACACCCCTCAACCACAACGGCAAGACCACCAAAACCAACCTCGACAAGGCCAACGCACTGGCCGACACCTTTGCCAGTGTCAGCCAAACTGCCCAACTTCCCCTAGAGGAACAGAAGCGGAGAAAAACAGCAGAGTCCACCTTCACCGATCCAGACATCAATGACAACACAACCCCTCACAACGCAGACCTCACCTACGCAGAAGTAGAGGAAGCCATCCGCAACTTAACAACCAAATCCAAGGCCACAGGACCTGACCCCATTTCCTACCATATCCTAAAACATCTCAACGAACCGACAATCAAGATGCTTCACGCCTTCTACCAGACCTGTTGGGAGAAAGGAGTAATTCCCAAGGACTGGAAGACAGCTGAGATCATTGGAATCCCCAAACTAGGAAAACCAGCCAACCTCCCCTCCAACTACCGGCCAATCGCCCTCACCCCCCATCTAGGCAAGCTGTACGAGAGGATCGTCAAAGACAGACTCCAACATTACCTAGACAGCAACGAGATCCTCCCACCCTTCCAGGCAGGTTTCCGACAAGGACGCAGCTGCTTGGAGCATGTCTACACACTCCTGGAGGATATCAAAGACCACAACACCAGGGCCAACAAAAACATCACCACTGCAGCATTCTTTGATATCAAGAAGGCATTCGACTGCGTATGGCACGCCAAGCTTCTGGACAAACTGAAATCCCTCGGAATCAACGGACGACTCTACCAGTTCATCCAAAACTTCCTTCATCAACGAGAAATCAAGGTAAAAGTGGGAGCTTCCATCTCTGCCAGACACCTCATAGACATGGGCGTCCCCCAAGGCAGCGTCATAGCTCCACTACTCTTTAGTGTGATGCTCCATGACATCGACAAAGCTACAATAGCCAAGGATCTCAGAACATCACTCTTTGCTGATGACTTAGCCATCTGGTCCCGTCACGTCACTCAAAACCAAGAAGATGCCTTGAAAAAATTCCAATACCGTGTCGACCAAGTGCAACTCTACATGCAAGAAAATGGCTTCCAACTAGCAGCCGAAAAAACTGTCTTCATGGTGTTTGGCAGAGGCCGCCCAACCAACAAAACACCCTACCTCATCAAATTAAATGGACACATCATCAGGCCCTCCAAAGAAGTCAAGTTCCTGGGTGTTACCATCGATCAACACCTCACTTGGCACTCCCACTTCAACAAGGCCATCCACCAAACCAGAAAAGCCCTAAACTCCCTCAAGATCCTGACGCACCAAAGCTGGGCAACCCCAAGCAGTCTACTGACTGTGGCCCACGCCCTCATACGCTCAAGACTCACATATGGGCACCAAGTCACCTTCACCGCCACAAAGACACAATGGAAGCAGCTCCAAACGGCAGACGTACAAGCCATCAAGACGGCACTCGGCCTCCCAAAGTATGCCAACACCATACTAGCCTACCAAGAAGCCGGCTGGTTACCAATCAAAGCGGAGTTCCAACGACTCAACGCCTACTTCGAAATCCAGCAAAGCACCATCCCCAACTCAACCGGGCCTAAAATCATCACAGAAGCTCGACCCAGAGACCAAGCCTTCCGACGCAAGCTACAAACAACAAAAAACACAACCATACCCCTACAAGACAACACCAGCCAACTCTGGGAAGCCTGCCAACTATCTCCCCAGGACGTCATCCCATGGCCCCAACTCCACCCTAAAAGATGGTGCCAAGAAAAGCCTTCCATCATCACCACCATCCCAGGAAACGTCACCAAAAGTGAAAATCTCAACCTACTTGGAGTACAAGCCAAAGAACTCCTGGCCACCAAGTACCAACGACATCTCCACATATACACGGACGGCTCCATCAAACAGGACCTCAAGACGGGAAGTGCTGCAGTCATCCCTGACTACAAAGTCATCAAAAGAGCAAGCATCAACCCCGGGGTCAGCATTTTCACGGCAGAGATGCAAGCCATCCTCATGGCATGCCACGCTCTCCTAGAGTTACCAGACCCCCCTGTCACAGCGGTCATCCTCTCCGACTCCAAGTCAGCCCTGCAAGCATTAAAGAAAAAACACAACGCCAACAGGAAGGAACTGATTGCAGAAATACAACTCCTCTTCCATCAAATCATTACGAGAGGTACCCAACTGACCCTGCAATGGCTCCCCTCCCACACTGGAATCAGAGGAAACGACATGGCAGACACAGAAGCCAAACGGGCAGCAGAGACAGGAACACCCATCAACCTCCGATTCTCCTCAACAGAAATCAAAAAGAGGATCAACAAGACAAGTATCCAACTCCACGACCAAGCCCTCAAAGAGACTTGTCAAGAAAAAGGCTGGCTCCATCAACCCACCAAGGCCAAAAAACTCCACAGAGGACTACCACGGAAAAACATCAAGATCCTCATCAGACTACGGGCGGGCTGCGCCCTAGGGATCCTCCAAGAACTCACCTGCCACTGTGGAAACCCAACAACCCTCCACCATGTCATCAAACCATGCCAGTTTCTGGCCAAGAAAGTGCAACCCCTCAAGGACTTTGCCGAACTCCATAATTTACCCACAAATGACTACCTGCTCCCCCACCCACAATTGGGACTGGAGCCCTGCCGACTGCTCTCCAATGCCATAATTGCAGCAGACATCACCAAATGGTTCTAAATAAAAACCGCAGCCGGTCAACCGACCAAGTGAGCTGCTGGCAGCCGGTCCCCGACCAAGTGTGCTGCCCACAACCCAAACGGACCTTCATCCAACAACATCCTCCGGACTTCACCATACCAGATGCCACAACCCACCTAGAAGTCGCACGCCCCGACAAGCCTTCAAGCAGGATAACCACCCAACCTGAGCAAGAAACGGAAGACAAGCCTCAACTCCTCCCTGGACAGCCCTCCTCCTGCCGCCTCTTCACCCAACCCCCACCCTCCCCCACAATACGCGAAAGCGAGTACCAGGTCCATAAGGGCGAAAGCCAATTGGACCAAAATCCCCACTCCATGTACCATGTGGTTAAGTCTCACATGCCCGACCTGTGACGGAGCAGGGCAGATGCAATGAGAGGGAAGGAAAATCGACGAGGCAAGTAACTGGTGCAGTGCAATGAAGCGATGGTGACGACTTGGACGACACCGGTTTCAACAACGACTTCAACTGTGTAAGTTTGGTAGTGTAAATAGCAGACTTGCTGATTTTTGGAGTGGTTAAGTTCAGTAGTGTAGGTAGCAGACGAACTGATTTTTGGAGTGGTCAAGTTCAGTAGTGTAGACCGATGTAGCAGTCTTACTGATTTTTGGAGTGGTTAAGTTCGGTAGTGTAGATAGCAGACTTATGATTTTTGGAGTGATTAAGTTCGGTAGTGTAGGTTGCAGACGAACTGATTTTTGGAGTGGTTAAGTTCGGTAGTGTAGACCTGTAGCAGACGAACTGATTTTTGGAGTGGTCAAGTTCAGTAGTGTAGACCGATGTAGCAGTCTTACTGATTTTTGGAGTGGTTAAGTTCGGTAGTGTAGGTAGCAGACGAACTGATTTTTGGACTGGTTAAGTTCGGTAGTATAGGTAGCAGACTTGCTGATTTTTGGAGTGGTTAAGTTCAGTTGTGTAGGTAGCAGACGAATTGATTTTTGGAGTGGTTAAGTTCGGTAGTGTGGGTAGCAGACGAACTGATTTTTGGAGTGGTTAAGTTCAGTTGTGTAGGTAGCAGACGAATTGATTTCTGGAGTGGTTAAGTTCGGTAGTGTAGGTAGCAAGACTAACTGATTTTTGGAGTGGTTAAGTTCAGTTGTGTAGACCGATGTAGCAGTCTTACTGATTTTTGGAGTGGTTAAGTTCGGTAGTGTAGATAGCAGTCTTACTGATTTTTGAAGTGGTTAAGTTCAAGTAGTGTAGGTAGCGGACTAACTGATTTTTGGAGCAGTTAAGTTCAGTAGTGTAAGTAGCTGACTAACTGATTTTTGGAGTTGTTAAGTTCGGCGTAGAGGTAGCAAGCAGACTTACTGACTTTTGGAGTGGTTAAGTTTGGTAGTGTAGGTAGCAGACTTAACTGAAGGTGATCCTAAACATAATCGGTAATGGTGGTCGTGTATGTGTTCCGCGCTAATTACCGATCGATGCAATCTTAAGATCGCGCTGCGCGTCTTAACGATCATATAATTGCGCGGCAGTCTCGAGATTGCGTGAGTGAGATGATTTCATCAAGATCAAAGGCCTGGCGCTTATTGTGAGCTCTTCAATTTGCGATACGGTAATTTTACTTTTCATGTTTTTACACTTTTGAAAATGTGTGAATGTAACTTGTATGTGACCTGATCATGTGATAAATGTAACAAATTGAGACGGGTATAAAATGTTCTGGCTGACTGATCTTTGCCAAGGGTATACAAAAGACCACAAAAATAGGTGCATAACTTAATTTTTGGGGTGGGGGGAGAAAAAATGGAAAAATTCAAATTCATACAAGACCCAGAAAGTCAGTTCAAATTAACAACAGCAGGTTTGTAAAGTCGATTCAAATTGACAATAGGGATATCAAGTCGATTCAAATTAACAGAAGGCTTGGAAGATCAAATCAATAGAAGGCTTGGAAAATCCCAATTCGAATTAACAGAAAAGACTTGGAAAGTTGATTCAAATAAACAGATGGCTTGGTAAGTCGATGCAAATCAGCAGAAAGTTTAGAAAGTCGATGGAAATTAACAGGAAGCATGAACACTTGGAACATCAGAATAGGTTTACAGAAGGCTTAAGTAAGTCGATGCAACAAATCAACGGAAGTCTTTGGAAGTCGAATCAAATCGACAGAAGGCTTATAAAGCCCGAGATCGAATAAAAAGAAGACTTTCAAAATACGTGTGTGTGTGTGTGTGTGTGTGTGTGTGTGTGTGTGTGTGTGTGTGTGTGTGTGTGTGTGTGTGTGTGTGTGTGTGCGTGTGTTTTGTTTATTCTAAAATGATTCCATTTTATTTTCGAATGTTGTAAATTCCGTGATGACTGTTAGAAGTTCATTCCGCAGGAATATCTGTTAGTCAGATCAATGTTCTCATTGTGTAACTTCATTTCAGGAAGGGGTGGGGGTGGGGGTTGGGGAACAGGTAAACTGAAATTGGCAAAGTTTATCAAATTTTCTGAAATTGTATAGGCCTAGGCCTAGTTATCTTTTGAACACTGCCGTAAGACAATTTCAAATGAATGTTTTTCTGTTGAACCAAGTTCTTTTTTTTTCCTGCTTCATGTTTTGTAATAATCCCGTCGGATTTTCATGTATTTGCTGTTATCCTCCAAACGGGGTTAAAGGACCTATTAGAGAAAGTTTTAATGTTCTAATGTGTGCAATGTTGAAGGAGGCACAGATACCTGAAGTAATTGCGTCAGCAGAATCTACAAACCAAAACATCATTTCCTGCAAGAACATAGATTCTTACATGAAGACATTGCAACAAACGAACACAATTTCGGAAGTTGGAAGCTGATTACATGTTCAGCTGAAAGAAGCTGCACAACTAAAAGACTCTCAACCATCCCCTGAGAATATCTTTTACCTCAATAATGCTCGTGCTGCTCTCATAGAGGCCTATGAAGCAGAGCAGACGAACTACCTACAAAGCAAGATCGACCAGATCACAAATGCTGTCAGCAACAAAAATTCTGCTGTTGCATGGAAGACCGTGAACGAAATAAGTGATAGAAAAAGCTGTAATAGAGCTAAGCTAAAAGCATCTAGCCAAGAAGAGTGAGTAAAACTGTGGCCACAACACTTCCGAGCAGCAGTGGAGTCCGTTCTTACATATGGCTCAATCTCTTGGACCCTAACAACGACATTGGAGAGGAAGATTGATGGAGCATACACACGAATGCTGCGTGCAGCCCTGAACAAATCCTGGAGAGAACATCCAACTAACAAAGAGTTATATGGCAAGATCCCACCAATCAGTAAATCAATACGTCAACAAAGACTGCGCTTCGCGGGACACTGCTGGCGTAGCAAAGAAGAACTGGTGGGGGATGTTCTACTATGGAGACCCAGTAACGGCAAACAAAGACCAGGACGTCCAAAGAAGACCTTCATCGACCAACTGATTGATGATACGGGCTGTCAGTATGATGAACTACCCACTGCAATGTCTGACAGAGAAGGATGGAAGAAACGTGTCATGGATAGCCGAGCAAGTCGACATGATGATGATGATGATGAATGTGTGCACGCAGGCGTGTGTGTGCGCGCGCGCATGAGCACGCAGTATGTTTATTAATTGTTACATCAAAATATTTCATAACGATAAATTGTATTTTCACAAATCATGTAAAAAAACTAGCTGTGATGTTACAGGATGTTATTGGTCTACGATAGCTTTCTATGCTGTGTGTGCAGAACCTGTGCTGGCAGAACCTGTGTGGGCAGGCTGGAAAGATTCAGGGGCCAAGACGATGACAGTGGACAAGTCGGGACAAGGTGACGTCTCTACTACCTAGGTTGTGAGAAAACCACGACCACTGACACAAGCTGTTCACACAACCTTACTCAAGAGTCCACCTTGCCCACCTTCTCTTCAGTGTAACACACACACACAAAACAAAACAAAAAAATCCAGTGTAAAACTAGCTAGTGCCAACTGAATGAACCCCCAGTGACAATGAAGTGAAAGACAATTTGCCACACATGCTGAGGTTGGTCTGGCAGCGCCTACTGGGCATCATGGTTTTGGTTTTTTTGTGAGCAGTGCTGAGGCTGGAAAGTGAAGGTAAGTCTGAGATTTTTCCAGTTTTGGTGCATTAACTTTGAACGTGTTGCTGCTCGTATCTTTGAAATTTGGTGCTGTAGTTTTGATTTAGGCTAGGGGCAATACTTTGTGCTGTCCTTTATTTCAATCTTGAGGATCAGTGTGTGTGAACTTTTGATGCTGTAATTGTGATGTAGGCTAGGAGCAATACTTCGTGCTGTCCTTTGTTTCTGTCTTGAAGATCAGTGTGTGTGAACTTTTGATGCTGTAATTGTGATGTAGGCTAGGGGCAATACTTCGTGCTGTCCTTTGTTTCTGTCTTGAAGATCAGTGTGTGTGAAATTTGGTGTTGTAATTGTGATGTAGGCTAGGGGCAATACTTTGTGCTGTCCTTTGTTTCAACCTTGAGGATCAGTGTGTGTGAAATTTGATGATGTAATTGTTATGTAGGCTAGGGGCAATACTAAGTGCTGTCCTTTATGTCAGTCTTGAGGATCAGTGTGTGTGAAATTTGGTGATGTAGTTGTGATGTAGGCTAGGGGCAATACTAAGTGCTGTCCTTTGTTTCAACCTTGAAGATCAGTGTGTGTGAACTTTTGATGCTGTAATTGTGATGTAGGCTAGAGGCAATACTTTGTGCTGTCGTTTATTTCAACCTTGAGGATCAGTGTGTATGAACTTTTGGTGCTGTAATTGTGATGTAGGCTAGGGACAATACTAAGTGCTGTCCTTTGTTTCTGTCTTGAAGATCAGTGTGTGTGAACTTTTGGTGCTGTAATTGTGATGTAGGCTAGGGACAATACTAAGTGCTGTCCTTTATGTCAGCCTTGAAGATCAGTGTGTGTGTGAAATTTGGTGCTGTAATTGTGATGTAGGCTAGGGGCAATACTAAGTGCTGTCCTTTATGTCAGTCTTGAAGATCAGTGTGTGTGAAATTTGGTGCTGTACTTGTGATGTAGGCTAGGAGCAATACTTCGTGCTGTCCTTTGTTTCTGTCGTGAAGATCAGTGTGTGTGAACTTTTGGTGCTGTAATTGTGATGTAGGCTAGGGACAATACTAAGTGCTGTCCTTTATGTCAGCCTTGAAGATCAGTGTGTGTGTGTGTGAACTTTTGGTGCTGTAATTGTGATGTAGGCTAGGGACAATACTAAGTGCTGTCCTTTATGTCAGCCTTGAAGATCAGTGTGTGTGAAATTTGGTGCTGTACTTGTGATGTAGGCTAGGGGCAATACTTCGTGCTGTCCTTTATGTCAGCCTTGAAGATCAGTGTGTGTGAAATTTGGTGCTGTAATTGTGATGTAGGCTAGGGGCAATACTAAGTGCTGTCCTTTGTTTCAACCTTGAGGATCAGTGTATGTGATGGGCACAAGTATAGTAACAAATTGCCCTTACTACAAGACCGCAAAAGACCGGTCATAAAGACTAACGTTTCAGTGCTCCACAAGCTATAGAGAAGTGCTCAAGTTAAGTGAGTCATGACGAACTCTGCAAGTTAAAGACTGTAAATCCACATCTGCAGTGAAAGCACAATCGTATACATACGCCAACGAGCCGATTTCGTGACTCAGGTTGTGAACAAAACACAATTTCTTCAAACGACAACGACGGTTCATTTGGTATGAAGAGATTTTATCTGTGAACCAGTGACATCAAAAACGTCCGTGTGTGGACTGAACTGACAGTATGTAGTAGATTATAGGCTTACATTTGATATAGGCATAACTGAACGGATGTTGATACAGCGAGAACAACATGAAACATCTTTATTGATCTAGAGAACTCGCTTCAGTCTGTGCCGAATGAAACGAAATGTTAGACTGGTGGTATTTGTTACAGACTTGTTTGTTGACTTACACTGGTAACAGTGGTTACAGACTTGTTTTTAATTACACATACTATACCATGGCTCACAAATGCACCAACAACCAAGGCCCTGGATCAGGAGGTTCTTTCGATGCTAGCCAAGGGGGCCACGGTTTCCTTTTGTTGACTTACAACTGGTAGCAGACTTGTTTGTTGACTTACACTGGTAACAGTGGTTACAGACTTGTTTTGTTGACTTACACTGGTAACAGTGGTTACAGGCTTGTTTTGTTGGCTTACACTGGTAACAGTGGTTACAGGCTTGTTTTGTTGACTTACACTGGTAACAGTGGTTACAGACTTGTTTTGTTGGCTTACACTGGTAACAGTGGTTACAGACTTGTTTTGTTGACTGACACTGGTAGCAGTGGTTACATACTTGTTTTGTTGGCTTACACTGGTAACAGTGGTTACAGACTTGTTTTGTTGGCTTACACTGGTAACAGTGGTTACAGACTTGTTTTGTTGGCTTACACTGGTAACAGTGGTTACAAGACTTGTTTTGTTGGCTTACACTGGTAACAGTGGTTACATACTTGTTTTGTTGGCTTACACTGGTAACAGTGGTTACAGACTTGTTTTGTTGGCTTACACTGGTAACAGTGGTTACAGACTTGTTTTGTTGGCTTACACTGGTAACAGTGGTTACAAGACTTGTTTTGTTGGCTTACACTGGTAACAGTGGTTACAGACTTTTGTTGGCTTACACTGGTAACAGTGGTTACAGACTTGTTTTGTTGGCTTACACTGGTAGCACTGGTTACAAGACTTGTTTTGCTGGCTTACACTGGTAGCACTGGTTACAAGACTTGTTTTGTTGGCTTACACTGGTAACAGTGGTTACAGACTTGTTTTGTTGGCTTACACTGGTAGCACTGGTTACAGACTTGTTTTGTTGGCTTACACTGGTAACAGTGGTTACAAGACTTGTTTTGTTGGCTTACACTGGTAACGGTGGTTACAAGACTTGTTTTGTTGGCTTACACTGGTAACAGTGGTTACAAGACTTGTTTTGTTGGCTTACACTGGTAACAGTGGTTACAGACTTGTTTTGTTGGCTTACACTGGTAACAGTGGTTACAAGACTTGTTTTGTTGGCTTACACTGGTAACAGTGGTTACAAGACTTGTTTTGTTGGCTTACACTGGTAACAGTGGTTACAAGACTTGTTTTGTTGGCTTACACTGGTAACAGTGGTTACAGACTTGTTTTGTTGGCTTACACTGGTAACAGTGGTTACAAGACTTGTTTTGTTGGCTTACACTGGTAACAGTGGTTACAGACTTGTTTTGTTGGCTTACACTGGTAACAGTGGTTACAGACTTGTTTTGTTGGCTTACACTGGTAGCACTGGTTACAAGACTTGTTTTGTTGGCTTACACTGGTAGCACTGGTTACAAGACTTGTTTTGTTGGCTTACACTGGTAACAGTGGTTACAGACTTGTTTTGTTGGCTTACACTGGTAGCACTGGTTACAGACTTGTTTTGTTGGCTTACACTGGTAACGGTGGTTACAAGACTTGTTTTGTTGGCTTACACTGGTAACGGTGGTTACAAGACTTGTTTTGTTGGCTTACACTGGTAACAGTGGTTACAAGACTTGTTTTGTTGGCTTACACTGGTAACAGTGGTTACAGACTTGTTTTGTTGGCTTACACTGGTAACAGTGGTTACAAGACTTGTTTTGTTGGCTTACACTGGTAACAGTGGTTACAAGACTTGTTTTGTTGGCTTACACTGGTAACAGTGGTTACAAGACTTGTTTTGTTGGCTTACACTGGTAACAGTGGTTACAGACTTGTTTTGTTGGCTTACACTGGTAACAGTGGTTACAAGACTTGTTTTGTTGGCTTACACTGGTAACAGTGGTTACAGACTTGTTTTGTTGGCTTACACTGGTAACAGTGGTTACAGACTTGTTTTGTTGGCTTACACTGGTAGCACTGGTTACAAGACTTGTTTTGTTGGCTTACACTGGTAGCACTGGTTACAAGACTTGTTTTGTTGGCTTACACTGGTAACAGTGGTTACAGACTTGTTTTGTTGGCTTACACTGGTAGCACTGGTTACAGACTTGTTTTGTTGGCTTACACTGGTAACAGTGGTTACAAGACTTGTTTTGTTGGCTTACACTGGTAACGGTGGTTACAAGACTTGTTTTGTTGGCTTACACTGGTAACAGTGGTTACAAGACTTGTTTTGTTGGCTTACACTGGTAACAGTGGTTACAGACTTGTTTTGTTGGCTTACACTGGTAACAGTGGTTACAAGACTTGTTTTGTTGGCTTACACTGGTAACAGTGGTTACAAGACTTGTTTTGTTGGCTTACACTGGTAACAGTGGTTACAGAGTGACACACCGACCATGGTCATATAACTCCATCAGCTATCTGATGGAATGAAGGCCAGACCTGCAGATTCCTATCAGGATTTCAGGCAAACTCGTAAAGAGTTTATGACATGTCACAGCCGCCGCCACATGGAGTCAACGTTCACCCTTTCTCTCTCTCTCTCTCTCACCATTCCCACCAGCTTTCCGTCAGCTTCTAGTATGGGGTTTATGGACCCCAGTAATCGTTATCACTGGACTGCCTGCCCACTGACTGACACTGCCCTGCCGTGTTTGTTCTCCCTGGTACAGAGATACTGTAGGCCTACAGAGAGTATTACGCATAAGTGTAACCACACGTTGTAAGATAACAGGAAACGGATAGTGAGCAGGAAAAGTGGTCCGGTTCATCGTGACACCATCGGATTGCGTGCGTGCCAAGTATGCAGAAATCCGGATGTTTCAGACTCAAAGAAAGGCCGATGTTTTCAGAAAAGACAATGTTTGGCCAACATCGTACGTACAATCGGGCTGCACGCCGTGATTTGGAATCGGCTTCACAGAAGAACCATAGGTTTCATAAAAAAAACACACATACAAAAAAAAAAAAAACCAACAAAAAAACAAAAAAACGTCCAGTGTAAAGTTTGACGGTTACGGTAAACAATTGACTTTTTTTGAAAATTAGTATTTCAGGCCCAAAGGTCTGTAGGTAGCCTATAGGCTATACTATGTATCAGGCATATAATTTTTAGTCTTTCCCCCCAAGGTCACTAGGTCTAGGCTATAATATGTGTTGATCAGGCATCGTGTATGTAGGCCTATCAGGCATCGTGTATGTAGGCGTACATTTAAGAAAGGGCTTTATCATCAGTTTATCATCACCCTCATCTAAGTTGCATCATTTTTGGCTGTTATTTGGGTCTTTGTGCTACTACGGCAATAAGTCGTGAGTTGATTTGCAGTTTTTCTTGATGAAAAGATTGTCTTGGGATTTTAATTTCTTGTGCCATAGTCTCCCATAGGAGGTCAAGATCGACCGACCCCTTTGAACGTGGTATATTCAATCATGAGCCTCCTCAGTGTTCTCTTGTTTCAACATCTGCGTTTTAAGCTACTGATTAATGTGCGTGTTTTTTATGTTTATAATTATGTGTTGCGTAGCAGGTACTAGTTGTGAGACGGGTCCACTTGGACCCAAATGCTGAGAAGTACTATCCCATCCGTGAGCGACAGGCCTACGGTGTTTAAAATTAGATTAGGCCCACACTGACTTGTTGATAACCTTTATCAGTTTTGCTGTAACCGGTTACCAATCTTGCTGGACAGAAGTTGGAGATACTGTGCTGCCTTTTGATTACAGAAACTGGCCATGTGACGAGGAAGACCAGACTGAAAGGCTGATTTTTAAGCGATGAGATACCGTTGGAAATTTTAATCTGTACTTTGCTTACCTCGCTGTATCTGACACAGTGGCAAGCTGTAACTTGTGGCTGTGAGCTAGCTCTTCATGCAGTGTCGGTGAAACTCAAGGTGAGGACGTCAGACTGATTGTGTTGTTGTTATTACTACTAACACTGTGTGAACTTGTGAGGCAAAGACTTCATAGATACAGACAGAACTTTAGAAATTTTAATCTGTAGCCTACTTCGTTTTCCTCACTGTGTCTTGATTTTTAATCTGTACCTCGTTTACCTCACTGTGTCTGATTTTTAATATGTACCTCGTTTACCTCACTGTGTCTGATTTTTAATCTGTACGTCGTTTTCCTCACTGTGTCTGATTTTTTAATCTGTACCTCGTTTACCTCGCTGTGTCTGATTTTTAATCTGTACGTCGTTTACCTCACTATGCCTGATTTTTAATCTGTATGTCGTTTTCCTCACTGTGTCTGAATTTTAATCTGTACGTCGTTTACCTCACTGTGTCTGATTTTTTAATATGTACCTCGTTTACCTCGCTGTGTCTGATTTTTAATCTGTACGTCGTTTACCTCACTGTGTCTGATTTTTAATCTGTACGTCGTTTACCTCGCTATGTCTGATTTTTAATCTGTACGTCGTTTACCTCGCTATGTCTGAAACAGTGGCAAGCTGTAACTTGTGGCTGTGAGCTAGCTCTTCATGCAGTGTCGGTCAAACTCAAGGTGAGGACTTCAGACTGGTTGTGTTATTATTACTGCTAACACTGTAATCTTGAGGCAAAGAACTCAAAAGATACAGTTAGAAATTTTTAAT
>JAPXFY010000018.1:61071646-61074146 GCA_030674185.1 Monoplex corrugatus | reverse complement strand
GTAGAAGCAAAACAGTAGGATGAAAAAAGAAAAAAAAAAGAAAAAAACAAAACATGACGGACAGGATTTGGGGATGGGAGCTAGTGAAAATAAATAAGAAATAATATACCTGTGGTTTAGCTGTCAAGGTGCTTGGTCTGCCAGACCTGTTTCTGTCCGTTTCTGTCGCTCAGTCTGTCTTGTCTCTCTTTCCTCCCTCTCCCTCCCCCTCCCCCAGTCTGTCTGTCTCTCTTCCCTCCCTCCCCCTCCCCCCGCTTCCCCCTTTCACCTCCATCCACCCATATAGTTTGGACTCTCGCCCTTTCCTCTTCGTCGCTATCACGCGCACACAAACGTTGCCTAAGAAAATGGAAAACTGTACGTTCAGTTTTTGTTGGTGTGGTTGAAAAGGATCTTCATTCATTTCTTTTAAAACTGCATCAGACATATATAAAATAACCGAGACTGAAACTCGTGGAAAATTAGTTCATATGTCGACAATGACCTGGAGACGGCTGACGGGGCATGCATGCATCAGCGGCTACCATCGAGAACGATGTCGCCGACAGGTGAATGTCGACAATGTCTTTTCATATGTGTATAACTTATAATGGACAAGGAGGGTGGAAGAGATACTTGAGGCAACAAGTGATAAGAGACAGATGGAAGTCCGTAATCGCCAACGCCATGCGGCAAGGCACCTGATGATGATGATAATTTTTATTGTCATTTTTCGTTGCCACATTGTGTGGTTGATGTCCTTTTGTTGTGAAGCAAAAGATGGATTGAAAAATTATTTAAAAAAAAAAAAAAGAAACTGATGGGGAAGATTTAGGGGGAAAATACAGATACAGTCTCCAAACAACTGATTGTTCCAAATTCGTTATGCTGAGTCTGTGTGTTGGACAGTTATGTAAATTAATTACATCCAGTCTGTGTGTTGGACAGTTATGTAGATTAATTACATCCAGTCTGTGTGTTGGACAGTTATGTAAATTAATTACATCCAGTCTGTGTGTTGGACAGTTATGTAAATTAATTACATCCAGTCTGTGTGTTGGACAGTTATGTAAATTAATTACATCCAGTCTGTGTGTGTTGGACAGTTATGTAAATTAATTACATCCAGTCTGTGTGTTGGACAGTTATGTAAATTAATTACATCCTGTCTGTGTGTTGGACAGTTATGTAAATTAATTACATCCAGTCTGTCTGTTGGACAGTTATGTAAATTAATTACATCCAGTCTGTGTGTTGGACAGTTATGTAAATTAATTGCATCCAGTCTGTGTGTTGGACTGTTATGTAAATTAATTACATCCAGTCTGTGTGTTGGACTGTTATGTAAATTAATTACATCCAGTCTGTGTGTTGGACTGTTATGTAAATTAGTTACATCCAGTCTGTGTGTTGGACTGTTATGTAAATTAATTACATCCAGTCTGTGTGTTGGACTGTTATGTAAAATTAATTACATCCAGTCTGTGTGTTGGACAGTTATGTAAATTAATTACATCCAGTCTGTGTGTTGGACAGTTATGTAAATTAATTACATCCAGTCTGTGTGTTGGACAGTTATGTAAATTAATTACATCCAGTCTGTGTGTTGGACTGTTATGTAAATTAATTACATCCAGTCTGTGTGTGTTGGACAGTTATGTAAATTAATTACATCCAGTCTGTGTGTTGGACTGTTATGTAAATTAATTACATCCAGTCTGTGTGTTGGACTGTTATGTAAATTAATTACATCCAGTCTGTGTGTTGTAGCCCTCTCTTGATTTCTTCAGACGTGTTCGACTATGTTCAGACTTCTGTTCTTAATTTTGAGTTCACACACACACACACACACACACACACACACACACACACACACACACACACACACACACACACACACACACACACAAAGTAGGCTCCTATTCGAAAATGTGTATCCCAAGTCAAATCAGGCAACATTTATAGGTCATTTTATGAGGAAGGGGATTTGGAGCACCTGGTCACAACGGGAAAGCTGGAGGGAAAGAGAGCACCAGGTAGACCCAAGGAGAAAATGCTAAACGGACTTGCGGAGTGGCTGAGGACGAGGAGGGTGAAGGAGATGCTTGGGGCGGCAAGAGATAGAGACAGATGGAGGTCCATAATCGCCAACGCCATGCGGCAAGGCACCTGATGATGATGATGAGGTCAGATCTGCGAGTTTTCTTGTTCTTAGTTTTCTTGCTTTTTTTTTTTTTTTTGCCTTTGTGCAAACTTAATTCATTGCAATTTTGTTTCCAAATGGTTGTAGCTCTGATGTGACTCCGTGCTGTAGGTTGGACTTTAAACAATAATAATCAACATCACGTTTTCTGTTTTTGATCCAAGTAGATTAGCAACGGCAGATAAATGTAAGTTGGCCTGTGTACTGACTGATGTCTATACTTGGGAAAAAAGTTTCATGGCTCTCTCTCCCCCCTCTCAGTCTCCCCCCCCCCCCCCCTCTCTCTGTCTCTCACACAATAGCCTTTTTGGTAGGCGT
>JAPXFY010000018.1:61006646-61066646 GCA_030674185.1 Monoplex corrugatus | reverse complement strand
GAGAGATAGAGAGAGAGAGAGAGAGAATGTGTGTGTGTGTTTGTGTGTGTGTGTGTGTGTGTGTGTGTGTGTGTGCGTGCGAGTGTGTGTGTGCGAGTTCGTTCGTTATTTCTTTTAACGTCTATTCACATATGTGCTTTTAGACGGTGTGTGCGAGTGTAAGAATGTGTGTGTGTGTGTGTGTGTGTGTGTGTGTGTGTGTGTGTGTGTGTGTGTGTGTGTGTGCGTGCGCGCGTTGGGAGTGAGAGGTAGTATTAGTGGTGGTGAAGATGTAGGCCTATGCAAGTGCAGGGGTAGTGAGTGGTGAGTGGTGGGAGAATGGACAAGGGTTTGCAACAATCAAACACACACACACACACACACACACACACACACACACACACACACACACACACACACACACACACACACACATATATATATATATATACCGTTCAGCACAATTTTTTTTTCTTGGGTTTCACTCAGCAGTCAGGTGATGTGGATTTTTTCCTGTCTTATTTTTTCCATTTTCTCTCCGCCCCCCCTCCCCCTGTGCCCGCCCCCCCCCCCCCCTATTTTCTTACAGTCGACCAACCAAACAGCCTTCGTGCTGCCTACCTTTGGTTGGAAAAAAAAAAAGAAAAAAAAAAAAAAAGAAGAAATAGAAAAACCTCTACTTGCTCATGGGGGTTATTTTTTATTTTTTTATTTTTTATTTTTTTGGTCTCCACCAATGGAGAGCGCGTTGGGATCAGAGGCTGGCGTCCCCTGTGTTTTTCAGACGGGCTGGTAGTCCAATAGGAAGTGGAGCTTGAAGGGTTATGCAACTGTTTCTTTGAGGTTGGCCATGCGGTGAGGGAATTATTCCAGTCTTAATGCTCCACTGCTGGCCGTCCGTGGGGCTGTTGTAACAGCGTTAAGTACTCGGGTGGTGAAGTGGTCAAACACGACCAAGAATTGAAGAAAAAAGGGGGGGGGGGAAGGGAGTGTCAGGGAGGGGTGAGGGGTGGGGTGCAATGGGTGTGTGTGTGTGTGTGAGCTTAGAGGGGAGAGAGGGGGCTGCTTTAGTTCAGCAAAAACGCAGCTGTGGAATATCAGGAATTCTGAGCATTTATTTTCAGCTCTGTTCGTCTACTTCTAAAGGAGTGAATCGTTAAGTGTAACAGTGTAACGCAGTGAAGGGATGTAGAATCCTCCCCCTCACCCCCTCTCAGTAATGTGTTTACACTCGCTAAAGCCTCGTGTTCTTTAAAACTTTTACTTATTGACTAATGGAGCGTGGGTGCAATGTCTAACAGCAATTTATTGCCTCGAGAAAACCGAGCCTATTCAGATTAAAAAAAAACAACAAACATTGCAAGTGCACGACTCGACTTCTGTTTCCAAACAAAATTTTCAGAGTATTTTGTTAGAAACTAGAATTCGAAAAAAAATTCCTTGACCTATCCTCAAACATTTGAAAAATCTGGTTTATTAAGTGTTACACAGTTCGTATGTACGTATAGCAAGCGATGCAAAGTACGATTTCAGCTAATTGATGCCACGTATATGATATGTAGTAAACAGCCCTGACATGGCCCTGGGCGATTGGCGGGCCTGGCTGTATAGTCTACAGCGTGAAATGAACTTAGTAACCGAGTTCTAAATAAAAGGCACATGACTGGATGTCGCGATAAACATGATTTTCAACAAGAGGCGTGAAAAACGGGGTACTGAACTTAATGCAGTGTCCATTTTTCGCTGATGCAAATATTCACTGTGACAGACCCGAGATAACGACGTGCTCAAACGCAGCAGACGACGGAGTTCACGATCTCGGTCTCGTCGAAAGCGAAAGCAACGGGAGTGGTCGCCCCTATGAATGACCACTTCCCATGTTTCTCTCTCCCAAGCACAGGCCCGAAAAAACTGGGTGCGGAACCTATCCCCAGGTGTCACATTCCGCACATACACAGTCCCATGGCGAGGTGGACCACGTCACGGGAGGAACCTGGCCAGTGAGAGCAGGTGTCGGAGGTCTGGAAAGCGACAGACTGCAAGCGGCAGCAGTGACCTGCAAGGTATGGTGTAAGAGGCTGGCAGAAAGCAGGCAGAGTTCAGCTAGCGGCCCTCGGAGCTCTCCCCACTCGCTCAACTCGACACTGCTTGCTACTGCGCTCCTTCCCATGTACGTAGCTAGCTAGCTGGCTTGTTGTGTTGGCTGTTGTTGGTGATCTGTTGGCTTGGCCTCTTACTTGTCAGCACCACTGCTACTACTACTAAAGGCCGTGTGTATCCTCAGTGGACAGTCTTGCCGTGTTCTCAAAAACCTGTGCCGGTCAAACGTTCAGATAACGATTCAAACACAACAACACTGCTTGGACATCGCGCGTCGCTCAGGTCAGCAGGCTGTACGCGTGGTGGTTGCTGGGGCGAGTGAGAAAGTCGGTGACTGCTCAAGACGTTTCTTGTTGCTTGTGTGGACGACAAGAAGAGAAAAGAAGAGAGAAAGAGAGAGGAGAGAGAGAGATTGCCAAATATTCGTCAAGTACACGAACCATTCTGTAGCGACGAAATGATTCGACATCGAGGCGTCGTTGATTTATTTTCTTCTTCTCCAAGCGTGGCCACGCCTCGACTGGTCAGTCCAGTGATATTTCCCAGTTGAACGCTGTGAGAAAGTCGGTGACTGCGATGGCCTTTCTTAGTCATGGTGTGTGGACAAAACTGGCCACCGCCACCACAAAGTTGAACTATCAGTTGGGACGAAATTCATCGACTTTCACGACGTTGATCAATATTTGTGAAATAGATATTTCGAGAAAAGTAGTTGCAGACTGCGTAGATGTCGTCAGTTGTGATTTTAGAGCAACCGCCACGTTGATGAGAAGAGAATTCATTTTTTTTCCAGTACACATCTGTTGGGGCGAAATTCTCCGGTACTGAAGGGCACTGTTTTATGAATGATTTTTCAACTGAGACAGCTACGACTGAACAATCGTTTATTAGGATGAACAGGCTACCTGTTTGAATGAACGACTCCACAATGGGCTGATTACTTTTCGCCTGTTTTTATTTAGACCTTTTTTATGGTTGCACAGAATTCGTCGACTTTCAGTTCCAAGATGTTGTTAGTGCTTAGGCCTGTATTTGAATGGAGTGTTCCGTTTTCCAGCTGGAGTTTACTCTGCAATGTAGCCTAAAACTTTATGATTTAACCTGTATGTAGGCTTGTCTTTTTAAATTTTCGATCGCCGAATTTCAGTCGTTCTGAGAACAAAGTTTTTACGATGTGCGTTTTTGAGTTCAAATGTAAGCGAACAATTTAGATGCGTGCTTTTGTACACGAGTACTTTCGCCTAAGGGTCGAACTTGCGACCCCTGCGTTTATTATTAACATGGCGCTGTAACTCGGCTTTAACTGTGGCTCGTGCATGGTTAGGATCTGGTGCGTAAACTTTTCTCTCCTTTTCCAATACCTTGAATAACCACTGCAACGTTCATCAGACCAATTCTATCTAACGTTGTTGCACATTGGTTGTCAGCTGTCGGTACAAGTCGGGCCTAGGATTAGATGCCATTTGTGTGTGTTGGGGGGGGGGGGGGAGGGAGGTGAGATCATAACAATGAACGCTTGCAGTTCTGCCCTTGCATGGTGCTTTTTTGTGAACGAAAAATATTTGTCTGGTCACTTAGATTTTTCTGTTTAGTTTCATACATTCTACCATATTCAACTAATGTGTAGGCTGCCTAAAGCTGTGTGATGAAAATTTTAACAGATTTGATTCAGTTGATTATTTATCATTTTGGTTCCTGAATTGATGATGTATTTATGCTGTTGAGACTTCTGCTGTTTAATTTATGTAAATAGCCCATTTGTTTATCTAGGGTTATCACATTCATGTAGGCCTAGTCATGTATTCAAATACATTTATTTGTTATTTATTAAAGCCCCCATTTATTTAAGACATTTTAATTCTAGCTATGTAATTATTTGTTGCCAGATTTTGTCATTTATCTGTTGATTCATTCAAAAATTATGACTGCATGTTCCTCTTTTTGGGGTTATCCTGTTGATTGTAGGAAATGTTTTCATTTTTAAATTTTTTTTTATAGCTAAGGTCCATATTGTTATACATTTGTAAAGATTTTTGTAGTTGCTCATTCTGTCATGTCCATTTACAAATAATAAAATTTCTGCACATTCATTAAAAACTGTTCGTAGCGTGTGTAGCCTGTTTTATTGCTTTAGCAAAGGTTTATCATGTAATCTTTTATTTGTTTCTGTTAATGTGCCAGTTTTTTGTTTGTATGAATGTATATTAATGTAGGCCTGTGTTTTATATTAATATGATCATGTTTGCTTATCTAGCCAGCAGATAGGTCTGTATTTATCTGTTCATACATGTACTTGTAGTAACATTTTTATATATTTGTTAGAGTTCTGCCTTTTTCATATGGGCCTAGGCTATTTCTTTTCTTTCATTTGCTCAGCATGTATGTTAAGCCTAAGATACATTTCATTTCCTTTTATTTTCATAGGCTGTTTAACAATCACATAGTTTAGTTTTCTTGGTTCAGGATGTTTTGACAATGTGTCAGGTGTATTTGTGAACATGAACAAAAGCATACATATGTTTTTGTAAGGATAGACTAATATATTTTTTGTTTAGATGTTTTTTTGATGTTCAATTTTTAATCCAGTCCTAGTCAGTTTTAGATGGACATACGTGTATTAAAAGCGAATCAAAACCAAACAGAACGTATTCCCTCGCTTAGTTTTAACATAAAGAGATGAGATGGCAATGACAGATGATTATAAAATACATTTTGTGTGTGTTTTGTTTTTTTTAATAATTTTTTTTATTATTGTTATTATTATTATCATTATGATTTGAATAATGGAAATAAAATTCGACTGTTGCACACGCAGCAATAATGTCAAATAATTGTCTAAAAACAATTTTTTTTTAATAAGCACACACATATGTCAATAATTGTCTAAAACGTTTTTTTTAATAAAGTAAAATAATAAAAAGCTGACAGGAAGGCAACCACTCAGTTTTAAAATCGGAGAGAAAAAAAAAAATCGTCACCAACAATGCAAACGAAGTCGAAAGTTGCACACAAGAAAATCGACTACATTACACATCACTGAAATCGATTGGGTAGACGAAACACACCAGTAAAATGGAAGATAGGCGGCCTAGGGCCTGGCCTACATGCTAATCTTGGGAGGGGAAGAATCGGAGTAACAAAACGGATGCGAATTTTCGGCGAAGACGGCTGTTGTCAAGTGTTGAAAATTTCCTCTTGATCGGCGAACACTTGATTGGCCAGTGTAAGTTTGCATTTTATGTAGGCCTATGTCTGCCGAAACCTTTTGCCAGTTGCCTTAGGCCCTATGTTATGATTTATTGAAATGTTTAGTAGGCTACGCTTAACTTGAACAAAGGGAAACACACTGTGCTGGTGTATTACGTTTTTCTGTCGTTTTTATTTGTTTATTTTAATTACGTGGTCCTACGTGTTTTTCAGTACGTCCAATACGCTTGATTTTTTCTCATGATGTAGTTCTTTTTTTAGTATGTTTGATTCAAGGCAGTGTGCCATTTTGCTGATAAATTTCCCTGTTGTTTTATTATCGAAAACTTTGTAATTGTCTTCTCCCCCCCCCCCCCCCCCCCCCCCCCCCCCCCCCCCCCCCCCCCCCCCCCCCCCCCCCCCCCCTGGATGGATATGTGTGCGTCTTGTTTAGTTATTCATTGTCGGTTTGATCCCTGTTGGCTTAAAAGGCTTGTAGATTTTCAGACCAAACGGGGTTTTTAGTTGGATCTGAAATTCGTGTTGTGTCGTTCTCATTAAAATCTGCGTTATTATTAGGCTCCTGTTATCGTTTTTGTTTGTTTGTTTGTTTGTTTTCCTAAGGCCGTGGTCCCCATTTATTTATTTTGTAGTCTTTATTATCTTACTCGATTTTCCCATCATATTTCTTTTTTTGTGTTTAGTAATTCGCGCTGTCTGTATCTTTTTCTCTCTTTCCCTTCCTTCTATTTTTTATGCAGGTGTGCTGTTTTTCTCGTTTGTTTTTCCTTTTGGTTTTATTGGCCGCCATCAGCATGATGAACTCTCGCCTGGTAGTAACAGAAGGAGCGAGGGTAACGATGATGGATGTGCTAGGCAGCCTGATTTGTCTGTCTGTCTGTCTGACTGACTGACTGACTGCCCGTCCAACTTGGCCTTGTCTATCCGTCTATCTGCCTTTGACTTGTGCCAAGTTGTATCTTGTCGGCGCTTCAGTGATGGAATCTTCGGGAGAAAGACGGAGCCGATTTTTTTTTCTATGTTAGAAATTTCTTCAGTCCTGTGTATAGTCGTATCTTTTCCATCCGATCATCCCCTATAACCGACGATAACATTTCGACAACAAAGTTTACTAGCAAAGAAGAAAAATTCATGCAGACATGTGGAACAGATCGCTGAAAACGAACACTAACACGTGCACACACAAAATTCTTTTTTGTTGTTGTTGTAATTCTTATTTTTGTTTAAAGCCCGGCCGGCTGCATAGAGCCATAATATTATCGGGGCTGTAACCGTTTCAAAACGTAGGCCTACACTATTCTTCGCAGGAAAAAAAATGGGAAAGAAAATTAAGCATGTGTATCAGTGCATTCGCACATGTAATCGAAGGAGATGCCTGTGGCGTTGACCACTCCTTCCAATTTATCACACAGGGAATTTTATTGAATAACATACCTGAATACAAATTTTGAACGTAACTAAGACATTGAAACATCGAGCACAGAATTTCCAGAGGGTGGAAATACTAATTATACTGAAAGAATCCGGCTTCGCGCGGGAGGGGGGGGGGGGGGGGGAACAAAAATATACAAGTAGAATAAAATCAATCAATCAGTCAGTCAATCAATCAACAAACTAAAGACAACCAAGCAATGGTTGAAGAAGTTTGGCGTTTCTCGGCAGTCAGGTGACTCAGAAAAATGTCGTTTAGGTCTCTCTCGGTATGTCAGACTTGCAGCATTTTGTTTTTAAAGAAAAAGGAACTCATGTTTTCAACAACAACAAAATTGTTTCCTTCTATCCCCAGTCCCCCACTCATGTCTAAATGAAAAAATTTGAAGGCTGAAATAGGTCGGAAATGTCGAAGTATAAGGGATGAAATCGGGCAGAATTGTTGAATGAATTATGAGGGGTGAAATGCGATAGATTGTTGTTGAATGAACTAGGAAGATTGAAACAGGGCGGAATTGTTTAAATAATGAAGGGTGAACTAAGGCGGGATTGTTAAATGATATATGAAGGCTGAAATGCGGCAGAAATGCTGAATGAATCGTGAAGGCCGAAATATGCTGATTGAAGTAACAAAACGAATTACGGAACGGCGGAACAGTCACACTGTGGCTTGCATGATGATAATGTGTAGGTTTCACGTTTAACTGCAGAAATCAAAGTGTAGATATTGAATTTCGTGATAGCAAAAAATGTTTATATATTTAGAAAATAAATAAATGGATCAGCAAAAGTGTAGAAATCAAAGTGTAGACATTGAGCTTGATGATAGCCGAAAAGTGTCATTATAAAAATTAAAATAAATGAATGAAAAGGCCTACACTCCATGAACTTTTATATATATAAGACATGCCAGGATTTTTGAAAACGGCCTCCAAATTCAATGACTTGTTTGTGGAATATCTTGAAAACCGAAAAACTGTTAATTTGTTAAAGTGTATAGCCTAGTTGTTAAAGGCCCTATACAGAACGCAAGAAACCCAGATCGGTTCCCAGTCGGACAGGGGCATCCCCCCTCCACCTCCTATCCTCACCCCTCCCCCAGTAACCCGTAAGTGAATGCTTGTGCTGCGGTTTTAGTTTGTTTCTCAAGGTTCGGTCTCTGCACTCTGAATAAATTCCAAAAGTCTGTGTATTGACGGCCCTGATGCCATGTGATGGACAAGATCCTAAATGATCTTGAAGACATAAGGTGAGATAAGCCTTTAGGGGAGATGATAAAAACCCATGCATTTGAGGCACGCGAACAAAAATGGGCAGAAAGAATCGGCCCTGGCAACATTTTGTAGACGAAAACGGACAAACACTCCCCCCCCCCCCCCCTAAAAAAAAAGACGAACAAAAAAAAAAAAAAAAAAAAAACCAACCAAACAAAAAACAACAACATAAAACAAAAACAAAAAAAGCCGGCAAATGTAGGCCCATTGTGGCGTCATGTTTTTCCTGGAGCAGAGCGATGCGCTTTTCACACAGAAAAATTCATGTTGTAAGAACCCCCTCACCCTCTTAAAAAAAAAAAAAAAACACCTAGTAACAGTCTGGTCCAATCGAATCTGTTAATTGTTGTTACTGTGATAAATGATCTTTGTATTTTGGCACAAGATATGTATGTAGATCATCATCAGTTTGGTTTGCCCCTGGTTTCGGAAAGCAAGCTTCATAGTTTTTATTTAGTTGTTTGTTTTTGTTTAAAGTGTTGTTGTTTTTCTTTAGAAGAAAAAATGTTGAATTACTGAACCCTGATTTTGTTGTCTTGAATTTTTTTTTTCAATTTAAAGGTTTGTAATTGTTGTCCTCATTCTTCTTTTCCTCCAAATCACCCTTCTCCACCCCATCTCTAGTCTTTCCAAGTGTTTGGTTATGTAGGGGCCTACATACTGTTAATTTTTCGCCATATATGTATTATACTTTTCAGTAATAATGTCCAAAAAACGGTCAGACGTTTTGGCTCTGACTATGATTTTATTTCAATTTTGTTTGTTGTTGATGGTGATAATGGCGGGTTTTTTTGTTTTTTGTTTTTGTTTTGTTTGTTTCATTTTGTGTTTTTAAAAAAAAATTTTGTATGTGTGTGTCTGTTATAGTGTGTTTTTTTGTTATGTTTGTTTGTGTTATTGTTATAATTTTCTTGGTCTGTCTCTTATGACCTAGACAACTCGTCACACACACACACACACCACACACACACACACACACACACCACACACCACACCACACACACTAAAGACAAGAAAATCCATGGACTAGAGCTAGGCGACTTCTTTTAGTACTTGTGCATGCAGTTTTTAACGTTTTGCCGGTGAAATATGCATGGGGTGTTGCGTGACCCGTTGGAAGATGGTTGAAGACACAGACATGTGAGGAGCTTTGTGTGTTGAAGTGATTTTTTTTTTTGTCTAGACGGCTCTTCCTAACCCTTTCTCTCTCTGTCTCTGTCTTCTACTACTGCTCCACAAGCTGGTTGTCGGACTGACCTATGCATGGAGTATTAACCATTTCACTCCCTCACTCCAACTTCCCCAGAGGAAGCTGATGGAAGCTGTGTAGAGAGGAGTGAAGTAGTTACAACCAGCGCGGACGTCGGTTCGATGTCCAACCTGGACAGATGTTGGGGAGTTGGGGCGATGGCTTGGATGTTGACCAGTCATTTAGCTGTTGTTGGTTTTCTCTTAAATCCTGTGTGGCTTTTGATTTCTTTGTTCTTGTCCTTTGTGTATGTCTGACACAAGGCCGGGCCGGCAGACCGAGGAAATAGTGCTAGTTTTGAGGATCATTGTTTTATGGAATATATATATATGTTATAATATGTGTATATACGTTCTCATTACGTTTTCGAAGTGTTTTTAGTTTCTAATCTCTAAAAGCTTGTTTGTGTGTTTGTAATGTACCCTAAAAAATCCAAATGCGCGCTCTCTCTTTCGTTTTGTTCTGTAGCTGGCGAGTATGTGTTCGTGTAATGTGCATGCTCATGGGCGTGTTTGTCCGTTTCTTTGTGTGTGTGTGTGTGTGTGTGTTGTGTGTGTGTGGTTTGTGTGTGTGTGTGGTGTATAATATGCATGTCCCATAAAAGAGTAGAGGTGTTTCTGATTCGTATCATGACTGTGATCAGAGCTAGAGGAGGACGAGCGTGGGTGTAAGCCTGGATGATGTGTGTGGCATCTTGTTTAGTTATTCATTGTCGGTTTGGTCCCTGTCGATCTGTTTGTTGCTTCACTCTTTGATTCTGTTCCGTTTTTAGAAGGATGCGGTGATGAGTACGCTAGCTGAGCTAGGTTGTGGTTGGTTTTCTGGGGGTTTTTGTTTTGTGTGTGTGTGTGTGTGTGTGTGTGTGTGTGTGTGTGTGTTGTGTTTGTTTTTGTTTTTGTTTTGTTTTTTGGTTGTTATTTACAAGTTATGAAAATAGAAAGGATTGCCGGGAGCTGCGTTTCCAAGAAACGGGTAAGCAGTCTTGAGTGTACATATTTTCGTGCACATGTGGATTTGTTTTAGAGAGTGGTGAGGTGAGGTGGGGTCTGTTCCCCTAGCTTATGTATTAAACTATTTGTGTACATGTGTTCTATTCAGAAAGGGGGGGGGGGTATCCGTTCACATTTTCTTAAAAAAAAAAGGAAAAAATGGAAAAAAGGAGGAAGAACTCGAGAACATCACTCGCCTTCCCGATTGCACACCCCTTGTATATCCAACGGGTTGTCTTCTTTCATGGACAACTCTGGAAGGGAGCCTGCAGGAACCACGTCAACGGAAGGACATCAACGATACATCACGACGTTGCCGTCTTCTTTGTCATACATGTACCCGCGTCGGTCAATGGCACTGGTAGAATTCACGGGTAGCTCTGAAATCCCCGTGGACTTCCAGTGCCATACATGGACAGTGGGCAGTCGTCGGATCGATTTTCACTTCCAACATCATCATCAGGGTCTTTGGCGAGGGTGTCGCTGATTGGTTTAATATTCCCGACATGTTTGGAGGCTGGTTTGGTTTTAATTTGGACACTCGGCTGAACGTCGTTCGATTTTTTTTGTTTCAAATACAGCGGGACTGTTTATCATGGTCACTGCTGCTGGTCGATTTTCGATTGTGGATCCTGGCGCTAATTGGTTGTTATCCCCGACCTTGTAGTGTCTGGTTAGTTAGTTATATTATGCACAATGTTGTGGGTCAGATTAAAAAAAAAAAAAAATGAGCAAACAAAAAAAACAAAAAAACTTGCATGTTTTTTTAATCGCCGGTTTTGGAAGAAATTTGTCGGAGCGATTTAAAAAATAACTTGACGCAGTTGCTGGTCGGTTGTTTTAAATTCTGGACATGTTGGTGGTAGTCAACACTTTTGGTTAGGCTTCTTGTTTCCTTTTGTCTTGTTTTTTCATCCATCAAAAGTTCTGGCGACTGTTGGCGGATTGGCAGTTTTAATTGGACACTGTTGTTGTATACATGTTGTGTTGTTGTTGTGTTGTTGTTGTTGTCAATCTTTCATTCATTTTGTGACTTTTCTTTTTGTTCCTAACAACTTGATCGACATAGCTTTTCGTTTTCCTTTTTTGGTTTTGTTTGTTTTTGGTCGGTCTTTGTTTTGTTTTGCTTCTAGTTTCTTTGTTTTTGTTTCTTTCTCTTTGTTGGTTTTTGTTGTTGTTGTTTTGTTTCTTTCTAGTTTCATCATTCTTTCTTTTTGCGTGCGTTTTGCATGCAAGACCAGTTATTTTGTTTTTCAATAATGTTGGCCAGCTTCTAAGGATCGGGGATATCGCGTGTCATTCCAAGGACCATTTTTGGGAACATTAATTTCCTCTCGTTCAGAAGTGGGCACAACTTTTGATTTTGCTTCCTAGAATTCTGTCAGGAATCTGGATCATGCGAGTTGGTCAGATTGAACGTGCAGATGACGCGGGCAGGATCAGACAAGGGACGGAAAGTGGAGACTCGGAAGAAGTGAGGAGATGGACATCTATTTCACTCGATATTTTGTATCTTTAAAAACTTATTCCATACACTGATACTGATCAAGGGGACCGCGATCATGATCGTACTGCTCTGCAAAACCCCCACTCGATCGTCGCAAGGTGAGTTCGTTTGATTGGAGTTTTTTTGTTTTTGTTTTTCAAGAACGATTTTATTTTGGACTCTGACAGATGGATTCGTTACAGTTCATTCTCGACGAACCATCAGAGACATTGGCCACTCTGTCGTCCAGAATCTAGTGAATTTGTTAGATTACCAAAATTTTTTTCCGCATAAAATTGTTTCTGCATATCTCATTTCCCTAGAGCCAAAAATGCACTTGACACATGTAGGGCCTACCCGGTTTCAATCCTAAAGAAAGTACGTAAGATTTTATCGAACACTACAGGTGAATGGACCAGCAAGGCAGAAAATGATAGGAAGAAGTCTTTCGTGTTCGCTTGACAAAGACAAGGCCAATACGCTGTCTTGTTACGTTTATACAAGCATGTTCTCCGGTCTTTTTTTTTTTCTTTCATGCCTTTCTATCTGCCTGAAGGCTGGCTGGCACAATCACTTTGATCCAGGAGGTTTTAGTTTGAACATTTTCTTGTGTTGTGAATTGATGTGGGCTCTGTTGGTAGTCTTTCTTTTTTATTTTTTTTTTATTTATTTATTTATTTATTTACTTTTTTTATTACGTGTACTACATTGCTGTGTTTCGGCCTAGCACTGACAATCGCTACATAGTAGTAAACGCCAGATGGCAATTAATTATAATTAATAACGTGGTCCCGCTTCTTCTAGTGCGGTGGAATTTATATAGACTATTTCTGTTTCATAGCATTCATGTTGATAGATCTGTTTTCAATTCTGGGCACTGATTTTTATTTTTCAAAAGTTCTAAGGCTATCGTTTCGATGTTGCTTGTTTTAATATTGTTGATGGTTTGCTGATAGATTTAAAGAAAAAAAGACATTTTGTTAATGCCTTAAAAAAAGTTGGACAAATTTTCTGACAGATTTTTAAGTAAAGTTCTGGATTCTTGCTTCGATTTACAAAGTAAGTAGGCTACACGAATAAATGAGCAGAATATTTCTATTTTAGATCTGGACAGTGTTGCTGATCGATTTTTAAAAAGGTTCTGGTCGCCTCTTTGTAAACTTATGGACACCGGTGCTGGTGGATTTTTTTTCTTGGACTTGGTAATCGATTTATGTAAACTTTAATCATGAAACATATCGATCATCTGAAACATATCGCACATTGGTGAAATGATTCGTTTTTGCATTGTGGACAATTGCTTTTTTTTTTTAAGGAGACGGGAGGTGGAGCTGGAGGGGGGTGTGTGGGAACGGACGGACAATGCTGACCGAATTGTTTAGAGGTCTTGACACTGTCGCTCATTAACTTCAAAATATTCTAGACATTGTCACTTACATGAGGAGTTTTATTCTCACTCTTGTTAAACCAATTTGCGACATAATTCTGGACATTGTGGCAGACTGGTGCTTAAAAAAATCACTGGACATTTGTCGCAGATTGATGCTTGAAAATTTAGAATTGGTGAATTATTTTCATTAAATATTTGACAATATTGTAGATCGTTAAAAGTGAACATGTTATCAGTTTTGTTTAATAAAAACGAACAACGGAATGCACAAAAAAGGAAAAAAAAGACTCCCTGAAGGATTAAAAAAAATCTGAATACTGCTGTTGCTTGTTTGCTTCTAAAAACGGATGTTTCGGATGTTTATGCTTTTCTTTTCGTGTCTTTTCTAACATAAATTCTGGAAACAAAAAGAATTTCTTTGAAATTCTAGGCATTTTGGTTGATGATATTATATACTGTTTATTTATCCTAGGTGATGTTGATGAAATAAACAAATTCTACATTCTGTATTTGTTTTATTTTATTTAGTTGATTACTAAATTATCTGTTGATTCATTTATTTATTTATTTTTTGACACTGTTGCTAGTGAATTTTTAAATTGTTATTGTTGTTTAAAGCCCAGCCGATTGCACAGAGCCATATCAAGGCTATAACTCGTTTCAAAATATACGAAACTTCAACAGAAAAAAAGAAAACATTAAGTACACATATCAATGCACATAATCTAAAGACATGCCGCTGACGTTGACCACTCCGTCCAATTTATCGCACAGGGGATTTAAAAAACACACCTGAATACAAATATAAGTATACCTGAGGACACCAAAACATATATAAAAACAGGCATAAATTAACTAAAATTGCTTGCGCATATCTCACCTCGCTGGAGCCAAAAATTCACTTAATACATGTACCCAATTATCAGTCCTAAGAAAAAGTCTGTAAGAATTTATCGAATTCATACAGATGAACGGACCAATAAGGTACAAAATGATAGGTAGGGATGACTAAGGCGAAGGAACAAGGCACAGAAACAATATTGTTGACACTATCACTGATCATTTGAAAATAGTCTGGATACTGTTAACTAATATTCCTTTCATTCCTGCTGTAATTTTGGATGCCGTTGCTGACTAACTTTTAAAAACGAAATTGTGGACACTGTCGTTCATTGATTTTTTTCTTTAGAATGTGAAGACTGTTGGCTAATGAATTTTAAATCTTACAGTTTCTGACGCAGGTGCGGATTGGTTTTATTTTATTAACCTTCAGTTGATTCGGACACTGTCGCTGTTTTTTTGTTTTGTTTTATTCTGGACATGTTTTTTTGTGATTTAGACATATATTTTGGTACAGTTGTGTGATTGTTATATATATCTGAATTTGTTTGAATTTGTTTTGAGTTTGTAAAATTATTTGAAATACGGATATAATTACTAACCATTTTATTTCAAATTTGGCTGGGCCTACCATTTCCAATCGACTGCAAAAGGTTCGGATAGTGTTTCTTTCAGTTCTTCTGTCTCCATTAAATCGTTTGTGTTGTGAACAGAAATCGGTGATAGTTTGTGATACTTTTTCTTCATTTAGGTTTGTGAGTAAACTGTAATGATTGCATATGTGCGATTTGTTTATTCGTTTTATTGTTGATATTTTTTTTTCTAATTGAAAAAAAAAAAGATTGGGGAGGTGGGAGGGGGCTACGTTCTCTTGTCATGATGGACTTTACCAAGTCCTGGATATTGATCAGTGGTCATACTCTTGGACACTACTGAACTGAAAAAAAAAAAAAAAAAAGAAAACCTAGACATTGCTTGCAATGAATTTTTAAATTTTGGATGCTGTTTGGTGTTGCAGTTTATAACTCAGGGGGAGTCTTTCAACAGCTGAGATATGCGGAAGTAATTTTAAGTAACTTAGACCTGATTTTATGTATGTTTAGTGTCCTTATTTTTATTTATTTATTTATTTATTATTTTATTTATTTATTTTATTTTTGTATTCAGGTATGGTTTTTAAATCCCTTGTGTGATAAACTGGACGGAATGGTCAACGCCAGGGGCATCTCCTGAGATTATGTGCGCGAATGCATCAATTGATATGTGTCGTTAATTTATTTTTCTCCACGCTTTTCCTGTTGAAGCAAATTTTTATGTTTTGAAACGGTTAGAGTCCTGATATGGATCTACGCAGTCGGCTGGGCTTTAAAAAAGAAATAACAATCAAGAATAAGTTATTTTCTGTTCTGAAATGCTATACCCGCGAACAACAGATGAAAATTCAGCCGAACACCACGACTGGTTTGATTATAGTTATCTGGACCTTGTTAGTTAGTTAGTTGAGTGAGTTTTAAAGTCCTACCACTCTTAGAGTATGCGAGGACTAGCGAAAATTTTTTTTTGTAGAAGCCTTCAATAATTTTAAAGCATTGTGAGAAACCGATGCTTTATTCGGTTCTCTGATCCACCCGGGATGGCAATCGAATGGGTGAATGAATCGAATGCCATATGGACCTTGATGTGATGCAGGCTGATTTACACTATGTCGGTCTGACCCATAGATCTAGTTTACCGGGTATAAAGGACCGCGAACTAAATATTTCATGGCGGTTTTGTCGTTCCAATTTGATTTATTAATGACATCTTTGGTTGACTAATTATCGTGTTTAACTTGGAAACACCATTGTGCACTCACATTGAGTTTATTCTGAACATTGTTATGAAGTTAAATCCATTTTATTGAATTTATGTTGTTTTTTTTTTATGTTCGTAGTGATCGATATTTAATGAAAAAAAAATCTTGGACAAGTGGTGACTGATTTTATTCTGGATTAGTTTTTGTAAACGTGACTATTTCTTGTAATTGATATTTGAAGAATTTCAAACCTTTTTATTTCAATAACGTCGTAACCAATTATTGTAATACTGGAGCTTTTTTTCCCTTGGCCGATTTTTATTTAATTTTTTATTTATTTATATTATTTATTTATTTATTTATTTATTTATTTCTTCCTTGCACTGACTGATTCATTTTTTGGACAAAAAAAACAAAAACAACAAAAATACGAAAAAACATGCGCACATAGCCTCTCGCACACAAACACACACACACACACCACACTCATGCACATGCACGCACGCACATACACACACACTCTCTCTCTCAAAGACACACACACATACAGACTCACAGACACAGACACACACACACACACACACACACACCACACACACACACACACACACACACACACACACACATACACAGAGGGTACAATACAACCGTAATTTATTATTATATCTGAAGTGAAAAAAAAAGTGTTTGAAACCAAGTCAGAATCTTGTTTATTCAAGTGGTGTGTGTGTGTGTGTGTGTGCGCGCGCGCCGTGTTGGTCGTGTGAGTGGGTGTGTGTGTGTGGTTGTGTTGTGTGTGTGTGTGATGAGTGTGTGTGTGTGTGTATGTGTGTGTGTGGCGGCGTGTTTGTGTGTGGCGTGTGTGTTTGTGTGTGTGTTTATATGTGAACACGCGTGCAGGTGAGCGTCTGTTTTGTTTGTTTCTTTGGGTTTTTTTTGTTGTATGTTTCTTTCTTTGTTTTTGTTTGCTTGTTTGTTGTCTTTTTAATGAGCGCAATAAAAAGCAAGTGTGGCTGCTTGCTTGCTTTTCGTTCTGTGATGCATGCGTTTGTTTTTGACATTCCGAGTCCAACCACAGACGGGCTGAACACATTTCAATAACATTTAAAAGCAAGCATCCAACCAACACGTAGAGAGATCACGACACAATGCAAAAGAAGAGGGGGCGGGGGAGAGAGCGGAGACACAGACAGTAAGATTGCCAAACAGAAAGAGGTGGGGGGAGGGGGGGGAGAAAGAGAAACAAGAGAGACACAGAGATGTTCAGAGACTCCGGATATAAATGTATGTTTGACCCTAAGCTGCGATAATAATAATATGTATTATTATTATTATTGTATTATATTATATTATTATTATTATTATTACTATTATGTTATTGTTATTATTGTTATTATTATATTATTACTTATCATATTATTATTATTACTATTATTATCATCATTATGTTATTATTATTATTATTATTATTATTATCTTTATTATTATTATTATTTCATCATCATTATTGTTATTATTATTATAGTATTATAAATAAGCCTGTGAAGTGGTTTCCTTATGTATGCTTATATTTGTATTCGGGTGTGTTTTTTAAATCTCCCCTGTGCGATAAATCGGACGGAGTGGTCCTACGCCGGGAGCATGTCCTTAGATTATGTGCGCGAATGCATTGATACATGTACTTTAATTTTATTTTCCTTTTTTTCCTATTGAAGTTTTGCGTGTTTTGAAGCGGTTATAGCCCTGATATGGCTCTGCACAGTCGGCTGGGCTTTAAACAACAATAAAAGAAAAGCCTGTGAAGACTTAACGATCGGTGTGAATGAACGTGAACAGTTTTAAAAAAGTCAACAAAATCAAACTTGCATTAAGCGGCAACCGTCATTCGTCCGGGCCATAGAGCTAGACGAAGGTTTCTTTCTCGCTGTGTTTTATTGATTTGATTCAGGTTTTACGTCGACACCCACCTCAGGTGATACGGTCCAGCGGGGATGACCATCCCAGGAAAGTGGGGGAAGGGGGACTTTCTAATCCTGTACTGACACCACCAGAAAACACATGATGTTAAGATGGGACAGTGAGAAGGCCAGTTTTAAATTAATGCAGCGCAACCCGGGATTCGAACCCAAAACGATTAGCATGTGAATCCGACGCTCAAATCAACTGAGCTACTGGGGCCTGCTGTACGCTTTGTGGTCCAGGCAAGCCCTTAAAATATCTGAGGACCCTCCGCTAATCGCCTGTCGCCCGCGACCCCCGCCGGGTTAGAGGTGGGGTGGGGGGGGGGGGGGGAAGAGTCGGCCTTTTTAACAAGTTGAAGGTAGCTAGCCATTCCAAGATCATCCATCCGAGAAGTGGACAATACAGCCTGCTCCATCATGTGTGCCGAACGGGGTTGTCCCACACAGATGAAACATCCATGCCAGACAAGACCGCGGTCTTCAGGGCACCCTTTTATATAGACAGTTTTGCCCATTGTTCGGCAATAGAAGAAATGAGCAATGATCAAGTGGGCAACTCGGGAAAAGCAGTTCTGGGTCTTTTTTTTTTCCTTATCATTTAAAACCCTTGACTCTGGCATCCCACCAGCATCATGTATTGTCAACCATACCAGCAGAACAAAAAATTAACCCTTTGACTCCCGCACCCTGTCCTCCAACTTCCTGCGTTGTCAACCAAGCTAGCAAAGCAAAAAAAACAAAAAAAACAAAAAAAGAAAAAAAAAAGAGAAAAGAAAAAAATTAACCCTTGACTCCCGCACCCTGTCCACCAGCACCCTGCATTGTCAACAATGCCAGCAAAGCAAAAAATTAACCCTTGACTCCCGCACCCTGTCCACCAGCACCCTGCATTGTCAACAATCCAGCAAAGCAAAAACATTAACCCTTTGACTCTCTCACCCTATCCACAAGACATCCTGCAGGAAGCTGGTGGTAAGGTGAGGAAATCAGGGGTTAAATTTTTGCCGTTGGTGGATAGGGTGCGGGAGTCGAAGGGTTAAAGTCCATCCAATTGCACAGAGCCACATCAGGGCGAAAACCATGTCAAAACGTAATAACATCTGGCTATGTGCGCAAATAATCTTGGGCCATCCTCTTTAAATTCGTATTCAGGTATGATAAATTTGGACGGAGTGGTCAACGCCAGTGGTATTTCCTGAGATTATTATGTGCGCGAATGCATTGATGTGTGTACTTAATTTTCTTTCCCACCCTTTTTTTTTCCTGTTGAGGTATTGTGGGCCTATATGTTTTGAAATGGTTATAGCCCTGATATGGTTCTACGCAGTCGACTGGGCTTTATTAAACAAAAGTGACAGTAACAGGATATGCTCTGGGTCAACAACGAGGACTGACTTGACGAAAAGCGTATATCTGTTATTCAGACTCCCTGATTGACCAATTGAGGCGTAACCATGTAGGCTCTACATCGAAAAATTCGACCAAAATAAAAAAAAAAAATAGATGAATAAATAAATAAATACAACAACAACAACAAAGAAATAAAAAATAAAGGGATAAAATTGCCAATTTTATAAAATTATCTAAAAACTGAGGCTTGCTCCAGGGAGAAAAACAAATTTAAACCTTTGTTCGAGTTATTGCTATTTTATTTATTGTTATTTGTGTTTAATTAAAGTACAGTCGACTGCGTAGAGCCATATCAAGGGCCTATAACCGTTTCAAAACACACACAACACTGCAGCAGGAAAAAAAACAAGGAAAAGAAAATATAAGCACACATATCAATGCATTCGCACACATAATCTACGGAGATGCCCTTGGTATTGACCGCTCCGTCCAACTCATCACACAGGGGATTTAAAAAACATATCCGAATACACAATGAAATATACGTAAGGAAACTAAAACCCTATAATAAAAAACGGGCCTAAATTACCTTAAATTGCTTCCATATATCTCTTTTCCTTTGAGCCAAAAATATACTTAATATACGTAAGACTTTACTGAAACCATTACAGGTGAATGGACCAGCAAGGCAGAAAATGATGGGAAGAGATGACAGAAAGCAAAAGAGGAAGAAAGAAACAATGAGAGAAAAGAAGGAAATTTCTAGCACAGAATTTCCAGAAGGTGTGTGTGTGTGTGTGTGTGTGTGTGTGTGTGTGTGTGTGTGTGTGTGTGTGTGTGTGTGATATTATTCATACTGAAAGAGTCCCCGACATCCCCAGGTGAACACACACACACACACACACACACACACACGCACGCACACGCACACAACACACATACACACACACACGCACACGCACAAGCACACACACACACACACACACACACACACACACACACACACAACACACACACACATAGATGCCTAAAAAAACAACGAACACACACATTCGTACACATACACACTAGTTCAGACGTATGTTCACACCCACACACGCCGGCGGGTACACATATATCCTCAAAGTAAGTGACACAAACAGCTAGTAGGCCTACCGTGTCGAACATTTGCAAGTAACACTACTTAGTGATTCATCCACACACACACCCATCCCAAGTCTATTATTAACCCTTTGACTCCCGCACCCTATTCACCAACTGCAAAGAAAAACGTAACTCTTCGATTCCCTCATCCTGTGCACCAGCTTCCTGCAGGAAGCTGATGGATAGGGCAAGGGAGTCAAAGGGTTAAATTTTTGCTTTCCTCGCATGATCGGCAGTGCAGGATACTGATGGACAGGGTGCGGGAGTCAAAGGGTTAAGTTAGACGGAACCAGTCGCTGGTGTAGCGGTTAGCACAACGGACAACTAATTGGAAGATTGTGGGTTCGAATCCCCATCTGTCCTTTAAAAATCATTGTAGGATTTTTTTCGGCCTTCAACCAACTTCTACCCAGAAGTAAGGGTGCCATGGGCTCGTTGAGAAGACTGAAACCTAGCAAGTTTCATCCACTTTACAGACGCATCAATGAGGGGGGGGGGGGGGGAGGTTGTTCAATTGTCCTGACAAACACCGCGTGTGCTGCATCTCTCGGGCCTGGTTGATGAACAGGACATGTTATTATAGTAAGCGTAGAGTAGTCCTACAGCCCTGTCACGCAGTCTCACTCTTAGGTAGATCTCCGTAGTGTCATTGCACCGATTACCCTCCTCATCGCCATCATCATCATCATGGCATTGCAAAAAACTGTCCCAGCCTCTCGGACATTAACCTTTTGACTCCCGCACCCTGTCTACCAGTAACCTGCATTGCCAAACCATACATTAGCAAAGCAAAAACTTAACCTTTGATTCCCTCACCCTATCCACAGCTTCCTGGAAGTGGTGGATGGTGAATCAAAGGGTTAAGTTTTTGCAGTTGGTGGGTGGAGTGCGGAGTCAAAGGGTTAAGGTGGCGTAGAAAATGGGCAAAAAAAATTAAAAATTTTTGGAAACAGAAAAATGTGAGTACAAAGGAAACTACTAGTCTAAGTGCGATGATGAAAAAGAAAAAAGAAAAAAAAAAAAAAAGGGAGGGTAGGGGGGGGGGGGGGGGGGGGGAGGGAGCAAAATAAGACGTGAAGATTGAGGCAGTCGACATGACACAATGGAATCCCAAGTATAGTGATGCACCGACTGGTTAGGCGAATGAATTGTCAGATAAATGAATAGTAAATTGGAAAAATCCAGGGTTTTTTTTAGTCAATGTTACACTCACCCCCCACCTTCCTTATTTTTTCTTTTAAATGAATCCCTTTTTTCCTTTGAAAGCGAGATTGTTTCGTAGCGACTTGAAAGAGGTGTGTGGGTGCGTGGTGCGTGGTGGTGTGTTGGTGGTGTGTGGTGTGTGTGTTGTGTGTGTGTGGTGTGTGTGAGTGTGTATGTGTGTGTGTGCGTGTGTGTGTGTGTGTGCGTGCTGCGTGCGTGCGTGCGTGCGTGCGTGGTGTGTGTGTGCGTGCTGTGGGTGGCGTGCGTGGTGGTGTGTGGTATGTGTGGTGTGGTGTGTGTGTGTGTGTGTGTGTGTGTGTGTGTGTGTGTGACCAAAATATATTGGCAAGTTTTCTCAGTTGTGTCTGGATGGATCTCTACGAAATTTGAGTCAAAGGTTTAGAGTCGACTGTCGGAGAGTCGCACATGCTCGAGTTTAGAAGCCACGGTGCCAAGGTCAAGGTCACAGAAACAAACAAACAAAAAACGTGTAAAAAATCAGCATTTTCTCAGGAAGGTGTGTGAAGAGCACTTACTTGGAAACTTTTAACAATATTCAACACTTTCTAGGAAGATATGTAAGAGCACTTTCTTAGAAACTTTTTCAATATTCAGACACTTCTAAGGAAGATGTGTAAAGAGCCTTTTTAGAAACTTTTAACAATATTCAACACTTCTGAGGAAGATGTGTAAAGAGCACTTTCTTAGAAACTTTTAACAATATTCAACACTTCTGAGGAAGATATGTAAAGAGCACTTTCTTAGAAACTTTTAACAATATTCAACACTTCTGAGGAAGATATGTAAGAGCACTTTCTTAGAAACTTTTAACAATATTCGACACCTTCTAGGAAGATGTGAAGAGCACTTTGTTAGAAACTTTTAACAATATTCAACACTTCCATGAGGAAGATATGTAAAGAGCACTTTGTTAGAAACTTTTAACAATATTCAACACCTCCTAGGAAGATTTAAAGAGCACTTTTTAAGAAACTTTTAACAATATTCAACACTTTCTGAGGAAGATGTGTAAAAGCACTTTTCTAGAAATTTTAACAATATTCAACACTTTCTGAGGAAGATGTGTAAAGAGCACTTTCTTAGATAAAACTTTTAACAATATTCAACACTTTCTAAGGAGAATGTTGAGGAGCGCTTTGTTCGAAACTTTTAACAATATTCAACACTTCCTGAGGAAGATGTGTTTAAAAAGCACTTTCTTAGAAACTTTTAACAATATTTAACACATTCTGAGGAAGATGTGTGAAGAGCACTGTCTTAGAAACTTTTAAATATTCAACACTTTCTGAGGAAGGTGGTGAAGAGCACTTTCTTCAGAATTTTAAGCAATCTCAACACTTGTCTAAAGAAGATGTGTGAAGGCACTTTCTTGAAACTGTTAACAACATTCAACACTTTATTCAGGAAGTGTTGTGAGGAGCCTTTCTAGAAACTTTAACAATATTCAACATCTCTGATGGAAGATATATGAAGAACACTTTGTAAGAAACTTTTAACAATATTCAACACTTTCTAGAGGAAGATATGTGAAGAGCTCTTTTAAAACTTTTAACAATATTCAACACTCATGAGGAATATGTGTGAAGAGCCTTTCTAGAAACTCTTAACAATATTCAAACTTACTGAGGAAGATGTGTAAGAGCACTTTTTAAAAACTCTTAACAATATTCAACACTTAACTGAGGAAGGTGATGGAGAGCGCTTTCTAGAAACTTGAATCAATATTCGACATTCTGTATTGCACTGTTGTGAACAGGAAGTTGTATCAATACTGACATTCTGTTCTCACTGTTGTGACAGGAAGTTGTATCAGTACTGACATTCTGTTCTCACTGTTGGACAGGAAGTTGTATCAGTACTGACATTCTGTTCTCACTGTTGTGACAGGAAGTTGTATCAGTACTGACATTCTGTTCTCACTGTTGTGACAGGAAGTTGTATCAGTACTGACATTCTGTTCTCACTGTTGTGACAGGAAGTTGTATCAGTACTGACATTCTGTTCTCACTGTTGTGACAGGAAGTTGTATCATACTGACATTCTGGTTCTCACTGTTGTGACAGGAAGTTGTATAAAGTACTGACATTCTGTTCTCACTGTTGTGACAGGAAGTTGTATCAATACTGACATTCTGTTCTCACTGTCGTGACTGTCTGCTGTTGTCTTCGCTTCATGTCAACTTTTTTTTTTTTTAAATTGACTCTAAAGTTTAGTACCAATTTTGAGTTTTCTGTAATAATTCATGTATAAAAAGGAAAATCGCTGGAATCGTTTGACTATCTTGTTTTGTTAGTTGTTGTTTTATTTCTTGTCTTTTTTTTTCGCAAACATAACATCTTCCCAATAAACTTAATAGAAAAAATAATCAACAAAAAATGCGAAAATACCGTCAACATCACAATCACACGAAACCTTGTGTTGTTCGGTGTTAACAAAATGTAAAAACAGATAGAATAATTTTGACCTTATAACAATGCTTGCAAAATCGTTTATCCATATGTGCAAAATTGACAGATGTGTTCCAAATGTACATACTTTCCAGAGAATACTAAATCAAAATTGAACAGTATAATGCCAAAATAAATTTAAAATTGTCCATTTTTAATGCTCAAGGAACAACTATGTGGCGATGTTCTCCCCGTAGAAAAGGGTTTTTCGTCATAACATGTTCTTGAATCTTGATGTACACAATGAAACATTCATTGTTTGTAGTATTCTCATATGTCTTGTGTGTCACAGGTTGTTCGTATGTGAACAATTCTTGTGTAACATGTATAAACTGATATCATTTCTGTTACCACGCTGTTCGTTGATGTTTGATTATCGTACAGACATAACAAAAAAAAAATCATTAAAAAAATGTTGACATGTGCTTGGACTTTGATGTTCACTTTTAAACATCCGATGTATAAAATATCATTATGTGTATTCTGTATGTTATATAATGTTGCTATGTCAACAATATTTTTTTCACATGGTTATAATTTGATATCATTTTTCGTTACCACATCGTATTTTGATGTCCGTTTGTTGTAAAACAAACAAACAAACAAAAAATAAAAAAGTTTATTACAAAATAATTATCTTCCCACTGAAGCGCCAACATACCGTAGGGTGACGGGGGCTACCTACAGAGCGCTCCTGGAGGGTCTCCTAAGCTGCTCCCCACCCCCACCAATCGTTCTCCGACTCACCTCCCCACCCCCCCTTCAACCCCCCCCCCCCCCCCCCCCCCCCCCCCCCCCCCCGCTGCGCTCTTTTTATTCTGTTGTCTTCCTCAAAGGTTTCTGTTTCGTTTTGTATTTTGGATCAGACATTTTCTTCTGTGGGAGTGTAAGGTCTGTTTTCTTTGCTTGTTTTCGTTCTTCTGTCTGTTCGTACCGCTACAAGAGAGACAACTCTGCTTTCACGCTCTTGAGGCTTTGTACACAATACGGGCCTGACTACATTTTAAGGTTTAGTTATTTGGTAATGCGATGGGGCTGTCAGTCATCGTGCTTTTATAAACGTAACACCCACCATATGACGAATCGATTTACCAATCACTTTACGTCCGGTCAACAACAAAGACGAAATACAAGAAAAAGGAAATAGAAACAAGTGAGCAAGCAAGCATGCAAGCAAGCAAGCAAGCAGCAAGCAAGCAAACCAACCGAACGCAACCCATTGTAAAATTTTCCTTTCAGTGTTCACAAAAGCACAGACGACAGCAAAGGCCCCGCAAAGAGTTTCAAGGGCAGTAATACTGAATGGGTAGATCTAACACACACACACACACACACACACACACACACACACACACACACACACAACACACACACACACACACACACACACATACACACATACACACACATACACACACACACACACACACACACACACACACACACATGCATGTGCACACACACCACACTGTATACACGCAGATACATACACATTCACTGTACATGCGCGTAAGCATGCACGGACGGAGGTGCACGCTTCCGTGCACATACAAGAACGTACACACGTGCGTATGCACGGGCGTGTATACACATACACTGGCGCACCCCTCCCCCCTCACACACACACACACACAAACACACACCGACATACACATGCACAAACACACACACACGTTAGAGATTGCCTCTTAAAATACATGCAGTTCATAGTAATCATACATATACATGTCCACGAATATATGCATATAATTGTATATATATGTATATATACATATATATACATATACATACATACACATATACATATTACATACATATATAGGCCTACATACATACATACATACATACATACATATATATATATATACATATATATATAGGCTTAAATACATACATATATATATATATATATATATATATATATATATATATATATATATACGTACGCATGCACATAGAAGCACACAGAAATTACATATATATGATCACATAACACACACACACACACACACACACACACACACACACACACACACACACACACACAACTCAAACGCACATATGGAAACATTCTCGTAAGGACTAATGCATGCGGTACATGTATACGAGCACACATAAAAAATATACACACACATCAAACGCTCGTACACGTATACTGATCATAATTATACATGTATGCCAAAGCACACACACACACACACACACACACACACACACACACACACACACACACACACACACACACACACACACACACACACACACACACACACGCACATACTTGTACAAAAACACACGAGGTACGTGTTCCAAATCATCCGAGTGTGCACACACCCATGTCCACGCATGAAAGCACACATGCACGCCCACTTAAAAGCATGCACACGTGCAGACTGTACTCACACACAGACACGCACACGTTTTCGGCAGGCATTTGACAATGTCTCGACAGTTAGAAGCATGTGTACGTGTAGACTGCACCACACACACACACACACAACACACACACACACACACACACACACACACACACAACACACACACACACACACACACACACACACACACACACACACACACACAACACAACACACACACACACACACACACACACACACACACACACACACACACACACACACACACACATACACACACACACACACACAACACACACTCGCGTACGTTTTCATGCATGTATTTGAATAACATATGCTTCGAAGGCAGTCATACACGCATGTAGGTGCATACCCTCAAGCGCACACACTCATTCACACACGCACGCACGCACGTCCGCACGCACGCACACGCTTTCATGCATGCATTTGAATATGCCTCGAAGGCAGTCATACAATCAACAATGATACATGCATGAGGTGCATATCCTCAAGCTTACACACACACACACACACACACACACAACACACACACACACACACACACACACACACACACACACACACACACACACACACACACACACACACACACACCACACACACACACACCATCGGGAAAAACAAAACAAAAACAAAAACAAAAACAAAACAAAAAAAACACTAAACAATCGAGATGAAACATTTAATCCTGTGTACAGAGAGCGCAACAAGCAAAGCCAGAACAAGATTGAGGCAACCGAGATGTGGTTTCTGAGAAGGATGTTGAGAGTTCCATGGACAGCAAAGAAAACAAACGAGACAGTCTTGACGGAGGCAGACACAAGTAGATCATTCATAAGGAAGATTAGGAAAAGACAGGCAACATGTATAGGCCATTTTATGAGGAAAGGGGGATTGGAGCACCTGGTCAAAACGGGAAAGCTGGAGGGAAAGAGAGCACCGGTTAGACCCAGGGAGAAGATACTAGACGGACTTGCAGAGTGGCTGGGGACAAGGAGGGTGGAAAAGATGCTTGAGGCAACAAGTGATAGAGACAGATGGAAGTCCATAATCGCCAACGCCATGCGGCAAGGCACCTGATGATGATGATGATGGCTACTAATGGCATGCCGTGGACACATCCACGCTATTGTGCATTTTGCTCTTTGTATATCTCTCTGCTTGTAAACTAAATAAAAAATGTGCTAGACGAATGACGCCTGCACAGGCCTATATCATACTTTCAATGCCCTGCACGACTGTGCAAATGTGTTGCTAAAAATGCAGGCCTTCCTTGGTCCTTGTTGTTCGTTTTGTATTCCATGTATAGATAGTGCTGCACAGTTCTGTATTCCATGTATAGATAGTGTTGCACAGTTCTGTATTCCATGTATAGATAGTGTTGCACAGTCCTGTATTCCATGTATAGTGTTGCACAGTTCTGTATTCCATGTATAGATAGTGTTGCACAGTTCTGTATTCCATGTAAGATAGTGTTGCACAGTTCTGTATTCCATGTATAGATAGTGTTGCACAGTTCTGTATTCCATGTATAGATAGTGTTGCACAGTTCTGTATTCCATACATAGATAGTGTTGCACAGTTCTGTATTCCATGTATAGATAGTGTTGCACAGTTGTGTATTCCATGTATAGATAGTGTTGCACAGTTCTGTATTCCATGTATAGATAGTGTTGCACAGTTCTGTATTCCATTGCATAGTGTTGCACAGTTCTGTATTCCATGTATAGATAGTGTTGCACAGTTCTGTATTCCATGTATAGTGTTGCACAGTTTGTATTCCATGTATAAATAGTGTTGCACAGTTCTGCATTCCATGCACAGTGTTGCACAGTTCTGTATTCCATGTATAGAGAGTGTTGCACAGTTCTGTATTCCATGCATAGTGTTGCACAGTTTGTATTCCATGTATAGAATAGTGTTGCACAGTTCTGTATTCCATGTATAGATGTTGCACAGTTCTGTATTCCATGTATAGTGTTGCACAGTTCTGTATTCCATGTATAGATAGTGTTGCACAGTTCTGTATTCCATGCATAGTGTTGCACAGTTCTGTATTCCATGTATAGATAGTGTTGCACAGTTCTGTATTCCATGTATAGATAGTGTTGCACAGTTCTGTATTCCATGTATAGATAGTTTGCACAGTTCTGTATTCCATGTATAGATAGTGTTGCACAGTTCTGTATTCCATGTATAGATAGTGTTGTACAGTTCTGTATTCCATGTATAGATAGTGTTGCACAGTTCTGTATTCCATGTATAGATAGTGTTGCACAGTTCTGTATTCCATGTATAGATAGTGTTGCACAGTTCTGTATTCCATTATAGATAGTGTTGCACAGTTCTGTATTCCATGTATAGATAGTGTTGCACAGTTCTGTATTCCATACATAGATAGTGTTGCACAGTTCTGTATTCCATGTATAGATAGTGTTGCACAGTTCTGTATTCCATCTATAGATAGTGTTGCACAGTTCTGTATTCCATGTATAGATAGTGTTGCTACAGTTGTGTATTCCATGTATAGATAGTGTTGCACAGTTCTGTATTCCATGTATAGATAGTGTTGCACAGTTGTGTATTCCATGTATAGATAGTGTTGCACAGTTCTGTATTCCATGTATAGATAGTGTTGCACAGTTCTGTATTCCATGTATAGATAGTGTTGCACAGTTGTGATTCCATGTATAGATAGTGTTGCACAGTTCTGTATTCCATGTATAGATAGTGTTGCACAGTTCTGTATTCCATGTATAGATAGTGTTGCACAGTTCTGTATTCCATGTATAGATAGTGTTGCACAGTTCTGTATTCCATGTATAGATAGTGTTGCACAGTTCTGTATTCCATGTATAGATAGTGTTGCACAGTTCTGTATTCCATGTATAGATAGTGTTGCACAGTTCTGTATTCCATGTATAGATAGTGTTGCTACAGTTCTGTATTCCATGTATAGATAGTGTTGCACAGTTCTATATTCCATGTATAGATAGTGTTGTACAGTTCTGTATTCCATGTATAGATAGTGTTGCACAGTTCTGTATTCCATGTATAGATAGTGTTTGCACAGTTCTGTATTCCATGTATAGTAGTGTTGCACAGTTCTGTATTCCATGTATAGATAGTGTTGCACAGTTTGTATTCCATGTATAGTGTTGCACAGTTCTGTATTCCATGTATAGATAGTGTTGCACAGTTCTGTATTCCATGTATAGTGTTGCACAGTTCTGTATTCCATGTATAAATAGTGTTGCACAGTTCTGATTCCATGTATAGTGTTGCACAGTTCTGTATTCCATGTATAGATAGTGTTGCACAGTTCTGTATTCCATGCATAGTGTTTGCACAGTTCTGTATTCCATGTAAAAGATAGTGTTGCACAGTTCTGTATTCCATGTATAGATAGTGTTGCACAGTTCTGTATTCCATGTATAAATAGTGTTGCACAGTTCTGTATTCCATGTATAGTGTGTTGCACAGTTCTGTATTCCATGTATAGAATAGTGTTGCACAGTTCTGTATTCCATGTATAGTGTTGCACAGTTATGTATTCCATGTATAAATAGTGTTGCACAGTTCTGTATTCCATGTATAGATAGTGTTGCACAGTTCTGTATTCCATGTATAGATAGTGTTGCACAGTTCTGTATTCCATGTATAGATAGTGTTGCACAGTTCTGTATTCCATGTATAGATAGTGTTGCACAGTTCTGTATTCCATGTATAGATAGTGTTGCACAGTTCTGTATTCCATGTATAGATAGTGTTGCACAGTTCTGTATTCCATGTATAGATAGTGTTGCACAGTTCTGTATTCCATGTATAGATAGTGTTGCACAGTTCTGTATTCCATGTATAGATAGTGTTGCACAGTTTGTATTCCATGTATAGATAGTGTTGCACAGTTCTGTATTCCATGTATAGTGTTGCACAGTTATGTATTCCATGTATAAATAGTGTTGCACAGTTCTGTATTCCATGATAGTGTTGCACAGTTCTGTATTCCATGTATAGTGTTGCACAGTTCTGTATTCCATGTATAATGTTTGCACAGTTCTGTATTCCATGTATATGTTGAAGTCATTCATGTAATGTTGCACAGTTCTGTATTCCATGTATAGATAGTGTTGCACAGTTCTGTATTCCATGTATAATAGTGTTGCACAGTTCTGTATTCCATGTATAGATGTTGCACAGTTCTGTATTCCATGTATAGATAGTGTTGCACAGTTCTGTATTCCATGTATAGATAGTGTTGCACAGTTCTGTATTCCATGTATAGATAGTGTTGCACAGTTCTGTATTCCATGTATAGATAGTGTTGCACAGTTCTGTATTCCATGTATAGATAGTGTTGCACAGTTCTGTATTCCATGCATAGATAGTGTTGCACAGTTCTGTATTCCATGATAGATAGTGTTGCACAGTTCTGTATTCCATGTATAGATAGTGTTGCACAGTTCTGTATTCCAGTATAGATAGTGTTGCACAGTTCTGTATTCCATGTAATAGATAGTGTTGCACAGTTCTGTATTCCATGTATAGATAGTGTTGCACAGTTCTGTATTCCATGTATAGATAGTGTTGCACAGTTCTGTATTCCATGTATAGATAGTGTTGCACAGTTCTGTATTCCATGTATAGATAGTTTGCACAGTTCTGTATTCCATGTATAATAGTGTTGCACAGTTCTGTATTCCATGTATAGATAGTGTTGCACAGTTCTGTATCCATGTATAGATATGTTTGCACAGTTCTGTATCCAGATAGATAGTGTTGCACAGTTCTGTATTCCATGTATAGTGTTGCACAGTTCTGTATTCCATGTATAGATAGTGTTGCACAGTTCTGTATTCCATGTATAGATAGTGTTGTACAGTTCTGTATTCCATGTATAGATAGTGTTGTACAGTTCTGTATTCCATGTATAGATAGTGTTGCACAGTTCTGTATTCCATGTATAGATAGTGTTGCACAGTTCTGTATTCCATGTATAGATAGTGTTGTACAGTTCTGTATTCCATGTATAGATAGTGTTGCACAGTTCTGTATTCCATGTACAGATAGTGTTGCACAGTTCTGGGAAACACTGACGTGAAAACTGACCGTTTTGACAGTGGTCCTGCGATACGTGGTTTTCCATACTATTACCAGCACACAACACTCCTGCTGCTCACGTGTATTAGAGGTTATGTCATGTTTCATGCAGGAAAACCGACGTGACCAGGTCAGAGACAGGTACCAGTACACGTACAAACGTGATACCAAAAAGGAAATTTGGCTTCCTTCTGTAGGATACATTTTTTTAAATTTCTTAAAAAAAGAAAAAAAAAAAAAGAGCGTTCAGAGCAATGTATTCATTACGCATACAGGCACATACACGAAATCCCGAGTGCTCTTTCAGAATAAATTAGTATCCCACCTTCTGGAAATTTTGTGATAGAAATTTTCTCGTTTCTGTCACTGTCTTTGTTTCTGCCTTGTTCCTTTGCTTTCTGTCATTTCTTCCTATCATTTTCTGCCTTGCTGGTCCATTCACCTGTATGTGTTTTGATAAAGTCTTATGTAGGCTACTTTCTCTTAGGATTGATAATTGGTGCATGTATTGGGTGCATTTTTGGCTCTAGGAAAACGAGATACGCGGAAGCAGTTTTAGGTAATTTAGGCTCGTTATTATATATGTTTCGGTGTCCTTAGTTATGTTTAAATTTGTATTCAGTTATATATTTTTTTTTAAATCCCCTGTGTGATGATAAATTGGAGGGAGTGGTCAACACCAGGGGCATTTCCTTAAGATTATGTGCGCGAATGCATTGATATGTGTACTTAATTTTCTTTTTCCTTTTTTTTTCTCTTTGAAATTTTGTATATGTTTTGAAACGGTTATAACCCCGATATGTATGGCTCTACGCAGTCGGCTGGGCTTTAAAACAAAAATAACAGTAACATACACGGGCGCGAACTGCATGCTCACACACGCACACAAGCACGTATTTATGCTCTCGCGCGCACACATGCATGCATCATCATCATCATCAGGTGCCCTGCCGCATGGCGTTGGCGACCATGGACTTCCAACCATCTCTATCTCTCGTTGCCCCCAGCATCTCCCCCACCCTCCTCATCCCCAGCCACTCTGCAAGTCCGTCCAGCATTCTCTCCCTGGGTCTATCCGGTGCTCTCTTTCCCTCCAGCTTTCCCGTTGTGACCAGGTGATCCAAATCCCCCTTCCTCATAGAATGGTCTATAAATGTTGCCTGTTTTTTTCCTAATCTTCCTTATGAGTGATCTATTTGTGTCTGTCTCCATCAAGACTGTCTCGTTTGTTTTCTTTGCTGTCCATGGAACTCTCAACATTCTTCTGAGAAACCACATCTCGGCTGCATGCATGCACATAGATATCTAGGCGCGCCGGTACAGCACAGACAAACATACGCACAAATGGCCGCATATCAGTAGGTTTACATAATAAACACACAGGTACAACATGCACGTGCACATACCGACACAACTGGTCCCAGCCGGCCAGGGGGAAGTAACGCCGTGATTCACACTCCCATAAACATCTGCAACAAGATCAAGAAGACAAAAGAATGTGGTGATTTTTTTTACTTGGTTTTGTGTGTGTTTTGTTTTGTCGATTGGTATTTTTTAAGTTGTTATTTTTTTTGTGTATGTGTGTGTGTGTGTGTGTGTGTGGTGTGTGTTGTGTGTGTGTGTGTGTGTGTGTGTGTGTGTGTGTGTGTGTGTGTGTGTTGTGTGTGTGTGTGTGTGTGTTGTGTGTGTGTGTGTGTGTGTGTGTGTGTGTGTGTGTGGTGTGTGTGTGTGTGTGTGTGTGTGTGTGTGTGTGTGTGTGTGTGTGTGTGTGTTGTGTGTGTGTGTGTGTGTGTGTGTGTGTGTGTGTGTGTGTGTGTGTGTGTGTGTTGGATGTGAGTGTGTGGTGGTGTGTGTGTGGTGTGTGTGTGTTGTGTGTGTGTGTGTGTGTGTGTGTGTGTGTGTGTGTGTGTGTGTGTGTGTGTGTGTGTGTGTGTGTTGTGTGTGTGTGTGTGTGTGTGTGTGTGTGTGTGTGTGTGTGTGTGTGTGTGTGTGTGTGTGTGTGTGTGTGTGTGTGTGCAGCACTGCATCGTCAACCATGGCATTAAAGCAAACACTTAACCCTTTGACTTCTTCACCTTTTCCACCAGCCTCCTGCAGGAAGCTGATGAACAGGCTGAGGGAGTCAAAGGGTTAAGTTTTGCAGTTGGTGGATAAGCTGCGGGAGTCAAAATGTTAAACAGTACTCTTGACATACCAACCAGTAACGGTCGAGACCCAAAGTGTTATAAGTGGAACGCAAAACTATCCACGGATATTAACTTGAAGGTCACTTTCAAAAAGATTCGGTTTGAAGTTTGGAATTTGTTCAAGAAGAATTCATCGTACTTGAACAATTCCATGCGCGCTCAGTCCAAACTTGCCCACAACTCTGGCAGACTCCTTGAGCCTGCACAAAACTTATTCGCTGGCAAGTTCTTGAAATGGGAAGGGAAGAGGGGGAAAGGGATCTATGAATCACTACGCTGGCACCACCAGAATGATGGAAACATTACGACGGGCAGCGAACGGGTCTTCCCACATTGTTTGCAAAATTCTTCTTTTATAAATGTCGAATACAAAAAGACATAATCTCTTTTTCATTTAACATTGTCACAGCAGCTTCAATGGAAATTCAAAACAGAGAGACACACGGCATATATAAATCTGTATCATAGGTTAATCTTCTCAAAATGGTCTTAATATTCGCCTCTGATGCACAGTATCTATGATCAGATGTCTTGTCCTAATGTTCAGCAGAATGGCTATGATTCAACGAAGAAAGATAATTCACAACACAACATGAAAATAAGCGATAAAACAGTTTGGAAGATGTGCTTGTTCTGTTTCGTTGCTGATATCGTCGTTTATTTATGGATTGTTCTATTTCCATGCACATCCCAGGAAAGGTCACTGTTGACGTATGAATGTAATTTCATTTCAGCACCGTTCGTACACCTGTTTGTCTTGTTTGTTTCTGTGTTCTTTGTATATTTTTCTGTTTGTCTGCGTGTTGTCTTGACGTGCAGCGAAGATGAATTTGACATGGACAGTTTGCACTATGTAAATAAAATCATCATCATCGTCGTCGTCGTCGTCATCATCATCATCATCATCATCAGTCGTCGTCATTATCGTCATCATCGTTATCATTATTATTATGATGATGATTATTATTATCATTCTTAGTAGTAGCAGTAGCAGTATATTGTTCCGTTGTATTATTCACCGTTCTACTTGCAGAAAATGAAAAAGATCTAGAAAAATTTGTGAATGTAATAGAAATAGAAAGCAGAAATGAAGGGCTAGAGCTAAATAGTAAGAAGACTGAAGTTGTGGTAATCAATAGAATAATAATAATAAAAAAAAAGAAGCTAAAAAATCCCTTTAGGTAAAATAACAGCAAATGGCACAATACTGTGCCAAATATAAATATCTGGGAACAGTTATCTCACCAGACGGCAGATACACATTAGACACAGCCAGCAGAATCGGCCAAGCTAAACTAAAACAGTATTCAAGAAAAGGAAAAGCGTTTTTACCAACAAATACCTATCAATTAACATCAGGAAGATAACTTCCTAGTGTTATGTAGAACTTGTACTGTTGTACGGATGCAAAGCCTGGACAATCAACAAGCAAACACAGAAGAAGATTGAGGCAGCTGAAATGTGGTTTCTGAGAATGTTAAAAGTGTCATGAACAGAAACAAAACAAAACAAAGCAAACCAAACCAACCAACCAACCAACCAACCAAACAAACAAACAAACAAACAAACAAACAACAACAAAAAACCGAGACAGTCTTGAAATAAGCTAACACAAAAAGAACATTAACGAAGAAGATTAGGAAAAGACACACAACATTTATAGGACGTTTTATGAAGCAAGAGATATTTGAGTACCTAATCACAACAGGAAAGCTACATAGAGGGGGAAAGAGCACCAGGTAGACCCAAGGAGAAAACATCAGGCAGTTTTGTAGAGTGGATGAAGACAGAAGGAGAAGGAGACATACTTAAAGTAACAAAAGATAGATTCGTAGGGAGGGCCATCGTAGGGAGGGCCATCGTAGGGAGGGCCATCGTAGGGAGGGCCAGATCGCAAACGCCATGCAGCATGGCACGTCATGATGATGATGATGATGATGACGACAACGATGATAATGATGATGATGATGATGACGGTTATGATGATGATGATGTATTATTAATTTATCTACATAGCTGCTCACCTGCTATACTTCAGTGAATACTTGTCTTTTATATCCACTGATTCTACATTGCATATATTTCAAGATGATTGTAAACGTCTTAGTATTATGAATTAAAGAAAGTTGGTTTTTTTTTGAAAAAAGCAAAGAATCCAACTGTTGGTATTTCATATTTACGTGGAACTCATACGTAACTGCCAGACTGCAATGAATTCCTCTCAAAGAAAAAGTGTTTAACCACGTTGAAAACCCCGGTTCTCGTCCGAGCAACGTCGGGCCCTGTTAGTACGGCCTGCTTGGATGGGTGACCGCCTGGGAACACCGGGTGCTGTAAAATTATGGGCTGCTTGGTCCTTTTGATAGAGCCATGGACTCAAGATCTGATATCTCGAGTTCAATCCCAGCCCGCAACATTAAAAACATGGCCTGTTCACTGCCGGCCTTAATGTTTCCATCATTCTGGTGGTGTCAGCTTGGTGTTTCAAAAGTTCATATCCGCCTTCTCCCCAATTTCAAGACCATGCCAGCGTGTAGGGTTTTGTGCAGGCTTAGGGAGTCTGCCAGATAATTCTTGGCAGATTTGGGTGAAGCACATATGGAATTGTCCGAGTGCGATGAATCCCTCTTGAACAAACTGCAAACTCCAAACTCAACATCTCTGTACGTCGGAACTCACCTCGGGCTGCCCCAACTCTCTCAGTTCACCTTCCCTCTTGAGCTAACTACCAACCATTCAAATTCAAAGGTTACCGGGTAGAACGGTTGAATTACTGAAGAAGCTAATTCTTCTTTTTATAATTTCTTAAAATATTTTTTTAAAAAGTGTGTTCCGAGTTTTCTCGGATGCGTGTTAACTTTGCTCACACTGTGCAGGCGGTATGTTGCTGCGCATACTGCAGACTCCGTTTTCAGCGGACGAGTGTGGTTGTTTTTTGGTTTTTTTTTTTGCTTTTGTTTTATTTCTATACAACCCTTTGACTCCTGCACCCTGTTTACCAACATCCTGCATTGTCAACCATGCGAGCAAAGCAAAAACTTAACCCTTTGACTCCCTCACCTTATCCACCAGCTTCCTGCAGAAAGCTGGTGGATAGGATGAGGGAGTAAGCTGGTGGATAGGGTGAGGGGAGTCAAAGGGTTAAGTTTTTGCAGTCGGTGGATAGGGTGCGGGAGTCAAAGGGTTAATGTTCTATTACCCACCGGACGGACACCAGACATGACTTTCAGGATCAGTAACGTGCATTGTGACTGTTCTGTGTGCGTGTATATATGTTACAGTCAAATCGGGAAATCAGGCATTCTTCGAGAATGCCTGAAAGTTTAGGCATTCACGGTAAATCCCTGGTTTGATCAGGCAATTCCGGCAATGACTGAAAATTTTCAGGCATTATCAGGAAATGACTAAAAACTACTTGTGCAAATTTCCCGTTTTGCCTGACTGTTAGGCAAAACGGGTTGTAGACCTTGTCTACCGCGTGTAACACTACCGCGTGTAACACTTCCGCGTGTGTAACACTATCGCGTGTGTAAAACTACCGCGAGTAACACTACCGCGTGTAACACTTCCGCGTGTGTGTAACACTATCGCGTGTGTAAGACTACCGCGAGTAGCACTACCGCGTGTAACACTTCCGCGTGATGATGAGAGATGAGAGAGATCGGACGAGATTTACTGGCTGTGACGTCCACCATGCAGACGTCGTGGTTGCTGACGTCCACCATGCTACTGACGTCCACCATGCTGCTGACGTCCACCGTGCAGACGTCGTGGTTGCTGACGTCCACCATGCTACTGACGTCCTGCTGCTGACGTCCACCGTGCAGACGTCGTGGTTGCTGACGTCCACCATGCTACTGACGTCCACCATGCTGCTGACGTCCACCGTGCAGACGTCGTGGTTGCTGACGTCCACCGTGCTGCTGACGTCCACCATGCAGCGTCGTGTGCTGACGTCCACCATGCTAGACGTCCCTGTGCTGACGTCCACCATGCAGACGTCGTGGTTGCTGACGTCCACCGTGCACTGGCTGACGTCCACCGTGCTGCTGACGTCCACCGTGCAGAGGCAGGTATGTGACCCACTTGTACACGCCTTTGACCCCTCTCTCTCTGTGTCGTCCAACACAGGTCCAACACTTGTTTTCTTTTTCTCATGCTTTAATTTCTCTCTCTCTCTCTCATCTCTCTCATCTTTTCTCTCTCTCTCTCTCTCTCTCTCTTACTTTCTATCTGACCGCTATCCTTCTCGCCTCTTTCTCTTTTCTCCCTCTCACTCGCTTTTTGACCATTGACCATGGTATTCTCCTTTCTAAACTTCATCATACTTTTGGCATCTCTGACATTGCTCTCTCCTTTTTCACTTCGTATTTATCAAACAGAAAACAAACTGTTCTCATCAATGGCACTTACTCTCAACCTGCATACCTGACCTGTGGTGTTCCACAAGGATCTGTCCTTGGCCCTGTTCTTTTCACTCTTTATACCTCCCCCCTGTCCACCATCATCAACTCCCACTCTATAAAACACCACTTCTATGCTGATGACACCCAACTTCAAGATAGTGACTCACCTGATAATATACAGCGCCTGTTGACTCGCACCACTGAGTGTTACTCGGACATTAAGAACTGGATGACACACAATAGACTTCAGCTTAATGACGACAAGACAGAAGCTATTCTCATTGGCACCCGTCAGAAACTTTCCCAGCTGCCTCCTCTTTCTCTCCCATTATGTAAAACATCAGTCCCAATTTCTGATTCAGCTAAAAACCTTGGTGTCTGCATTGACTCTACCCTGTCCATGAACAACTTTGTTTCTCAAACTGCCAGATCTTGCTACTATCATCTCCATCGTATAAGCCTGATCAGGAAGTATCTCTCTGTCGAAACAACTGCAAAACTCGTTCTCTCCTTCATAATGTCTCGCATTGACTATTGCAATTCACTCCTGTCTGGTCTTCCTGCCTCCACCATTCACATCCTACAGCGCATTCAAAACAATGCTGTACGCCTTGTACTCAAAAAGAAAAAAGCTGACCACATATCTCCTCTCCTGGCACAACTTCACTGGCTCCCTGTATCAAAGCGCATACAGTACAAACTAGACACCATGTGCTACAAAAGCCTCAATAACGCAGCCCCCGATTACCTGTCAAGCCTACTTGAGATCTATGTTCCCTCACGTACCCTCCGCTCTGCCTCCGATCCTCTGACTTTTCGCTTTCCACGCACTAAGCTCAATACCTATGGTCCACGAGCCTTCTCTGTTTCTGGTCCACTCTCCTGGAACAAACTTCCTCTCTCAGTCAGTCAGCAACCTACTTTTGCCTCCTTCAAGTCCGCTCTCAAAACTCACCTTTTCTCCTCTGCATAAAATCCTAACCTCACTCAACCCCCCTCTGCAGCCTGTCTCCGCTCGGAGGGGAATCACTTTGTTTTAATATATAATTGTATATGATGTGCTCTCTGTGGTTTTCCATTGGTTTTATTCTTGCTTTTATTGCTTTTATTCTTTTCTCCCCATTTGTGGCCATGCATTGTGTGTGTGTGTGTGTGTGTGTGTGTGTGTGTGTGTGTGTGTGTGTGTGTGTGTGTGTGTGCGTGTGTGTGCGTGCGTGCGTGTGTGCGTGTGTGTCTTTTCGGTGCTTGGATTTGATTTTGTCGAGATTTGCGCTATATAAATATTGTAATTATTATGTATGCATGTGCGTACGTATGTATGGATAGTATGTATGTATACGCTTAGATTTATGTATGTATGTATGTATGCATGTATACGCTCAGCTTAGATTTATGTATGTAAGTATGTAAGCATGTATGTATGCATGTATACGCTCATATGTATGTAGGTATGTATGCATGTATACGCTCAGCGCTTAGATTTGATTTTATCAAGATTTTGCGCTATATAAATAAAATATATTATTATTATTATATTTTTTTCCCTCCCATTCTTTTTTTCTCTTTTCTTGATTCTTTTTTTCTCATTCTTTTATTGTTTGTCTTTTTTTCTTTCTCTAATAAAAAAATCTCTTATTGTTTCACTAGGTCTGAACCCCAGCGTAACACTGCCAACATCCACCCTGTGAAATGCAAACCTCAGTACTGAGGAGTTGGTGACTGATGACAGTGTGGCATTGCTTGACAGACAATATAAACAAATTCACCACCACAGACAAGCTAGCAGGGTATGTCAGCTCCAGCAAGCAGAAAGAATGGTGAAGCGGAGTCGCTTGGATCTCGGTCATGGAAAGAGAGGTGATAACGTCGCTATACCCATTCCCCTGGTGGATAGAGGCCGTGGAGACCCGCGGAATATCCTGGGGGTGATTCTTGACAGGAGTGAAAATGACAACTACACACTGGTGACCAAGCATGGGATTTTAAAAGGAGCCTACACCAGAAACGAGTTCGAACTGTGTCCACAAAAACTGTTGTATTTGAGTGAAATGAACTGTGTTAAGCACGTAAGTCTTCGAGAGGCAGTCATCCTGGGCTCCCAAAGCGGAGGACAAGGATACGTCAAGTGCAACTGTTCGGGTGCAAAGAAATGCCAGAACAATCGGTGCAAATGCTTCAAAGCAAAACTGAAGTGCAACAGTCGGTGTCACCAATCCTTGACTTGTGGAAACAAATGAACTGTTGACAGAAAGTTCTGTTTTAATGTACATTTTAGTTGTTAGAATTAAACATTAAACTGATTTCATCATTATGTTCTTTAATTGAATGCCTTAAAATTAAGAGAGAGAAAGAGAGAGGAGAGAGAGAGAGAGAATACAGAATAGATTCCAAACTGACAGCATTGGCCCGGCACAGGCAGTTGATGGCTGGACAGCACTACCTTCCTGATGGAAAAGAGGCATGAAACCAATTACGACCCCAGCCATTCAAAGTTTTATAGTAGGCTTATGTGCTGAAATGCTTTCAGACTCTCACCAGAAACACAGATTGTGAGCGGTAGGCATTCTCCGATAATGCCTGACAGCCTATTTCAGTCAATCACCAATAATGCCTGAACATTTTCAGTCATTGCCGGAATTGCCTGATCAAACCAGGGATTTACCGTGAATGCCTAAACTTTCCGGCATTCTCGGAGAATGCCTGATTTCCCGATTTGACTGTAACATATATACACAGGAAGTGGAGGGAGACAGGCACAGACATGCCTGTACAGTTATCTCGACACTTACCCCACCAGGCGGGAGGTGCCCAAGTACAATCGAACCCAAGACTTGTGATCTGGAGGTCTGACGTCTTACCCACATGACCACCGCATCCACAGGAACAACGAAGGTCGATACACCCACTGTGCCCGTAACCCTGGCTATGTTCGATGCAAGGGAAACAATGCCTATTTTACATTTAATTGAACTTGGTTAGGGTGATCTCCCTTCCTTCAAGCGACGTGGCTATTCCTTTTGGCGCACGGACTGACAACATGGGGCGTTTTATAGACTATGCTCACGTATTACATATGTCGACTTCTATCCCACCCCGCAACATAGAAACTAGTTGTCCATATGCTGTCCATGTCACTGCTACAATCATCGATCAGACCACAGAATGGTTTATTGCAGAAGGGGATGCAGGCAAAGAGATCCAGTCTCATATTACCGTTTTATTTTATTCCTTGCACAAAGATTCTAGCCACAATGATAAGAAGGGATGATTCAGTAAAAGGAATCCAGATTCATGATGTAGAATGCAAAATTTCTCTATTTGTTGATAATACCCAATTAACAAATATAGGAGACAAAACCTTCTTTTTTTTTTTTTTTTAAAGATCTGTGCGTTTATTTGATATGCACAGCACAGTTTCAGACTTATTCGTGAACAGAAAAAAGCACAATAATGATAATAATAATAATAATAATAATGATAATGATAATAATAGTAATAACAAAAAATAATAAATAAATAGATAATAAATAAATAAATAAATAAATAAAATAATGATAAATAAAAAACAGAAAAAAGTAATATGGTAAGGGAGTGAGACAAAATCACAAAAAAAATATACTATCCCATTCAAAAAATATACTATCCCCATTCAAAAAATATATGGAATCCTCTTAAGTTTAAAACATTTGGCATTTGGTTCACTCAAGACCTAAAAATATTGTGAAACCATTAATTCTAACAACAACAAAAATTGTCAGAAGTGAAAATTTTGTTTAAAATTTGGTCAAAAGGAGCCATGACTCCAATAGGTTCAGTCGCAGTTCTAAAATCTCTTGTGCTATCTAAGCTGATATACTTGTGGGTATTGTTGCCGGATCCTCTGATCACTTTGTTCAAAAGTTACAAAAGTTAACGTTTTCAGTTTGTATGGAATGGAAAACAGGATAAAATCAGCAGGAAGACTGCCACTAAAAGCAGAGAGCAAAGGGGATTGAGTATATTTGGTTTATGAGCATAAAATGTATGCTCCTAAACTTGTGTGGATAAGAGTTTAGAACTTCAAATCATAAATGTAAAAGTGTTGCTACGGAAATATATCCTTTTCTTAAAATCATTGAATACTTCAAACCAGCATTCGTTTCATATTTCATGAAGAACAATCTGTTTTGGGCCCATAATTTAAGGCCTATTTGACAGTTTGTAATCACATAACACATAAGAATTTACGTGAATTATTAGCTGTACCTGTTTCTCTAACAAGAAAAAACACAAGTGATTAATTTGATAATGCAATAAACTGATAGAGAAAGGACTATATTCTATCCAATTTTTCTTAAAGAAAATTGCTGTTTTTGTTTGTCTGTTTGTTGTTTTTAACTTATAAAGAATTTAAAACCACCACTTACTGCTGTATTGATTTTGTCATTTATAACGGACGGATATCTTCAATCTAAAAGTGTTCCAGAACAACCAGAATTCAACTGAACAACAATTGACATAAATGCTATTTTGAATGTGCCTTGTGCAGTAAGACTAACCGAGTGTACAAAAGGGGGCGAAAGCCTACTATGAAAAATTAAATTTGATGATAGTAACCAAACTGTCGCCTAAAGTGATCAGATAAATTAAAAGTTAATATTTCTTGGGAAAAGGCATTTTTAGAGGAGAAAAAAATCATACATTAAATGATGTTTAACTAAAATGGCTGCAACTGAGAATAGTTCATCGGATTATTGCTACCAATGTAATTTCAAACGAAGTGGGTATACTGTCTACGACAGTTATACATGGTGTAAAAATACAAAAAAACTTCTGATCATTTCCTGTGGAAATGCTACTGTATCCGTCAATGATAAACTACGAAAATACCTTCAACATCAAAATCACATGGAACCTATGTTATATGTTTGTTCATATGTCAACAATACTTTTTCGTATGTGCATGAATTGATATAATTTTTCATTATATTATATATCCATGTCTGTATGTTGTAACAGGAAAAAAAAAAAGAATATTAAAGAAAAAGGTGTTAAAAATGCTACAATTGTTCTGATAGTATCACCTTAGTGTTTGATAAGTTCTGTACTACTCCAGTCCCCACCCTCCTTTTTCCAGTACATAGCAAATGACAGACTAGGTGGAAGACACATGGAATTGTCCGAGAACGATTCCATCTTGAATAAATAAATTTAATATCAAGACTCTTTGCCTTCTTTAAATGTCCACCTATCACTACTTGCCCTTTTTGTTTCTTTCTTTAAATATTTTCATGTTAGCGTGTGTGTATATATGCTTGTCTGCATGCATGTATTGTGTTTGTGCATGTGTGGTGTGTGTGTGTGTGTGAGTGCATGCCTGAATGTGTGTGAGTATTTGCATATATCTGCATGTGTGCTTGCGTGTATGTTTCCATGTATTTGTGCATGCATGCATGGCTGTGTGTGTGTGTGTGCCAGAGTCCTACATGTGTATGTAAGTGGTCTGTGTCTGTGTTTGTAGTATCTTTTATCGTAATAGATATATTTCCATCATTCTGGTAGTGTCAGTGTAGTGTTTTATAGATCCCTTCTCCCCGCCCCTTCTCTATTTTCATTACCTTGCCAGTGAATAGGGTTTAACACACGGAGTCTGCCAGACATGTGCTGAATGTGTGTGTGTATATGTGTGTGTATGAGAGAGAGAGAGAGAGAGAGAGAGAGAGAGAGGAGAGAGAGAGAGAGAGAGAGAGAGAGAGAGAGAGAAAGATGCAGCCCATCTTAATATTTCCATCATACAGATGGTGTCAGCATAGTGTTTCATAGATCCCTTCTCCCCGTCCCTTCCCTATTTTCATTAGCCTACCTTGCCAGCGAATAAGGTTTGACACATGGAGTCTGCCAGATAAGTGCTGGCAGACTTCGGTGAAGCACGTATGGAATTGTCCGAGTCTGATGAATCCCTCTTGAACACAATTCCAAACAAGCCACCTTCATTCATGTCAAAAGAAACACTCTCAGCGAACGAGTCTGAGTCTGCAGCTCCCCGAAAAGGAAATCATCACACTTGGACAATATAGTCCCTACGCACTCTTCCAAAAGCTGTCTGCAGTTGTCTGGTAGACTCTGGCAGAAGAATATAAGCAGACCGTGTCTGCAAGAGCCAGGTTCATTTGCAACTGGTACGAGCCTGCACGTCCGCAATGTTTTCTCAAGTAACTCATGGCAGAAGATATGACACAGCCTCAGATCTGGTAGACTAGAAGCTCTTTCGAAAACTACAAAAAAACTGCAAAGAGTAATGCTTATGGTTTTCCTAGGAGGTATCCTCTTGCAATTGATCCATGCATGTGCACGTGTTGTGTGTGCACGCATGGAGTGTGTGTGTGTGTGTGTGTGTGTGTGAGAGAGAGAGAGAGAGAGAGAGAGAGAGCGAGAGAGTGTGTGTGTGTGTGTTCCATGTAGTCCTATATGTGTGTGTGGGTGTGGATGTATGAAAGACTTTCATTATCAAATCGTTTATATATTTTTCTTTCCTACTGGAGTAGGCCTATATATTTTTTGTGTATTATTGGAAATATATACCTTTTTCTGATTTCATGTTTGGATCTTCTGTTAAACCCGCTTTTCAACGACCCACTAACCTGGGATCCATTACTAACGATGAGGGATCCAAACCAAAAATCCTCTCGAGGACAGCAATAGACAACATCAGCACTATCCTTAAAGGCCACAGAACTCCTCAATAAAACACAAGATAGGTCTTACTTGCGCTGCTACATTCCATCTTCTAGCATGCATGTGAGACATGGACCCTCACCGCAGATTTGGAAGACGATTTCAAGCTATGGAAATGAGATGTCATTGCAAGGCTCTAAACATCAGATACATGGATCACATCACTGATAAACATGTGCGTCAAACCTTCAAGCTGCATACTGGACTATACAATGATTTGCTGACCTCAGTTAACCCTTTGACTCCCATACCCTGTCCACCAACTGCAAAAACTATACAATGATCTGCTGACCTCAGTTAACCCTTTGACTCCCATACCCTGTCCAACTGCAAAAACTTAACCCTTTGACTAGTCCCTCACCCTATCCTGCAGGAAGCTGGTGAACAGGGTGAGGGAATCAAAGGGTTAAGGTTTTGCTCTGCAAGCATGGTTGACAACGCAGGACGCTGGTGGACAGGGTGCGGGAGTCAAAGAGTAAAGAAAAGAAAGACTATGTGGGTATGGCCATGTAATAAAATTAAAAGCCAACGGCCTCATTAAAATCAATTCCCCAGGAAACTCTCATGGACTGGAAACATTGCAAATGGACAGATAAACCATTTGCAGAGACCCCGGCTTTGGCACACAACTGACAAAACTGGAGGAATCTGGTAAAGTTCTTCAATGCAGCATCCTATGGAGTAAAGGAAAAAGAAAAAAGAAGAATCTGCTCTTATAATTGATCGACCAACTATTTCTTTACAGCATGTAATGAAAGTAGCCTACCATACTCACTACGTTTATACTACATTAATAATATGGACCCATTTACCCCACCCCTCCTTCTTTTTCAGGTTATGATCTACTACAACATACAGTGCAACCAGCATGCTTTCACATGGACTGTTTGCATTATACAATTTGAATTGATAATACATCAACCCCCTCTCCAAATTTAACCCTTTGACTCTTGCACGCTCTCCACCAGCATCCTGCATCATCAAATGTTTAGGCAAAGCAAAAACTGAACCCTTCGACTTCCTCACTCTATCCACCATCTGCCTGCAAAACTATGCATCTGAACATATCTGACCTCACTGTTTGGATATGCGAGAGAGAGAGAGAGAGAGAGAGAGAGAGAGAGAGAGAGAGAGACAGAGAGAGAGACAGAGAGAGAGATGGGGCCTTCATAAAACTCTATGCATCAGAAGATGGGGCTTTCGCAAAACTCTATGCATCAGAGGGTGGGGCCTTCACAAAACTATGCATCAGAGGGTGGGGCCTTCACAAAACTCTATGCATCAGAGGGTGGGGCCTTCATAAAACTCTATGCATCAGAAGATGGGGCCTTCACAAAACTCTATGCATCAGAAGATGGGGCCTTCACAAAACTCTATGCATCAGAAGATGGGCCTTCACAAAACTCTATGCATCAGAGGGTGGGGCCTTCATAAAACTCTATGCATCAGAAGATGGGGCCTTCGCAAAACTCTATGCATCAGAAGATGGGGCCTTCACAAAACTCTATGCATCAGAAGGTGGGACCTTCGCAAAACTCTATGCATCAGAAGATGGGGCCTTCACAAAACTCTATGCATCAGAAGGTGGGACCTTCGCAAAACTCTATGCATCAGAAGATGGGGCCTTCACAAAACTCTATGCATCAGAGGGTGGGGCCTTCATAAAACTCTATGCATCAGAGGGTGGGGCCTTCATAAAACTCTATGCATCAGAGGGTGGGGCCTTCATAAAACTCTATGCATCAGAAGGTGGGCCTTCGCAAAACTCTATGCATCAGAAGATGGGGCCTTCACAAAACTCTATGCATCAGAAGGTGGACCTTCGCAAAACTCTATGCATCAGAAGATGGGCCTTCACAAAACTCTATGCATCAGAAGGTGGGCCTTCATAAAACTCTATGCATCAGAGGGTGGGGCCTCATAAAACTCTATGCATCAGAAGGTGGGGCCTTCATAAAACTCTATGCATCAGAAGTGGGGCCTTCATAAAACTCTATGCATCAGAAGGTGGGGCCTTCATAAAACTATGCATCAGAGGGTGGGGCCTTCATAAAACTATGCATCAGAGGGTGGGCCTTCATAACACTCTATGCATCAGAAGTGGGGCCTTCATAAAACTCTATGCATCAGAGGGTGGGGCCTTCATAAAACTCTATGCATCAGAGGGTGGGGCCTTCATAAAACTCTATGCATCAGAAGGTGGGGCCTTCATAAAACTCTATGCATCAGAAGGTGGGGCCTTCAAAAACTCTATGCATCAGAGGGTGGGGCCTTCATAAAACTCTATGCATCAGAGGTGGGGCCTTCAAAAACTCTATGCATCAGAAGGTGGGGCCTTCATAAAACTCTATGCATCAGAGGGTGGGCCTTCATAAAACTCTATGCATCAAGGTGGGGCCTTCAAAAACTCTATGCATCAGAGGTGGGCCTTCAAAAACTCTATGCATCTGAAGGTGGGGCCTTCATAAAACTCTATGCATCAGAAGATGGGCCTTCCAAAACTCTATGCATCGAGGGGGGGCCTTCATAAAACTCTATGCATCAGAAGATGGGGCCTTCATAAAACTCTATGCATTAGATGCGGGACCTTCATAAAACTATGCATCAGAGGGTGGGGCCTTCATAAAACTATGCATCAGAGGGTGGGGCCTTCATAAAACTGTGCATCAGAGGGTGGGGCCTTCATAAAACTGTATGCATCAGAAGGGTGGGGCCTTCATAAAACTGTATGCATCAGAGGGTGGGCCTTCATAAAACTCTATGCATTAGAGGGTGGGGCCTTCATAAAACTGTGCATCAGAGGGTGGGGCCTTCATAAAACTCTATGCATCAGAGGGTGGGGCCTTCATAAAACTCTATGCATCAGAGGGTGGGGCCTTCATAAAACTCTGTGCATCAGAGATGGGGCCTTCATAAAACTCTATGCATCAGAGGGTGGGGCCTTCATAAAACTCTGTGCATCAGAAGATGGGCCTTTATAAAACTCTATGCATCAGAAGGTGGGGCCTTCACAAAACTCTGTGCATCAGAAGGTGAGGGCCTTCATAAAACTCTGTGCATCAGAAGATGGGGCCTTCACAAAACTGTGCATCAGAAGGTGAGGGCCTTCACAAAACTCTGTGCATCAGAAGGTGAGGGCCTTCACAAAACTCGTGCATCAGAAGATGGGGCCTTCACAAAACTGTGCATCAGAAGGTGAGGGCCTTCACAAAACTCTGTGCATCAGAAGAAGAGGCCTTCACAAAACTCTGTGCATCAGAAGGTGAGGGCCTTCACAAAACTCTGTGCATCAGAAGAAGAGCCTTTGCAAAACTCTGTGCATCAGAAGGGGGCCTTTTCACAAAACCTGTGCAAGAAGATGCGGCCTTTGCCAAAACTCTATGCATCAGAAGACTCGCCTTTGCAAAACACTGTGAGAAGATGGGTCTTCACAAAACCTTTCTACGCACTGATAAGTTGAATGAAGAAACTGGAGCAATATAGGCAGGAATAACCAATTCTACCTTGAAGGTTGGGACTAAAGATAAGAAGCAAAGGATGAGGATAGGAAGGGTCATCGAACGATAGAGAGAGAGAGACGAGAGGAGAGAGAGAGAGAGAGAGAGAGAGAGAGAGAGAGAGAAAATGAAAAACAAGTGGAGAGAACCTGTACAGAGAAAAACAAAGGCATTTATACATTAAAAGAATGGGAGGGGGGGGGGGGGGGGGGGGGGGTGTTTACACAATCGACACATCAGAAACAAAAATACAAATCAGTACAGGAACAGAAAAGGCTGTTTTATTTGAGAGGTAATAACGCAACATGCACATATTAACAATAGTTAAGTTCACAGACCATCTGCAATATAATTATATGTGATCACTAGGCTAATCTACCACCCCATCTCCAGTCCCTCTATCCCATCTGCAAACAAGCAAAACAAGAAACAAGAGGGAAAATAAAAACAAAAACAGAAAAGTCTGAACGATGTACCTGTAACCCATGATTTATTTTAAAAACTATCAACAATAAAAAAGTTTGATTTTGTATCCCGAAATTAGAAAATGAAAACGATACAAAAATAGTTCATTACCATTGATTAGTTTATCAATATGGCATTTACTACAGCTAACAATTAATCCTCACCATAAAAAGGACATTTTCCCCCCCCCCCCCCCCCCCCCCACTAATATCATGTTTACTAAGCATAGTTACTATAATTCACTAGTACTAATACTCTTTGGCAATTACAAGAACAGCTGTGCTGTCAGTATGGCAAGAGCCCAAACAGAATCTCTATTCTATCGACATAGATGGCAGTTGCATGAGAGTGCATATCAACTTCCACTCTACAGCCAAGCCATTAAACTAACATGAAAACACTTGAGAAATATTTCTATCCTCAGGGTAATCAAGCATGTAAAAAGTACTTTCCATCTTCAATTCAAGTAAGTTTTCTTGAACTGTCGTCTTGGAATTATAAACCAGCTATACTTCAATCCTATAAACTTGTACAGTGCATGAAGTGGATGCAGTCAAGCAGAAGAAAATCATGTAGGCGACTTTGAAATAATTACATCAAAGCAAATGGCACAAGACAAAGCAACGAAATGATATGAAACAACCCCCCATATGTTGATACTGTTTGTACTCCTAGTGTTGCCTTACGAACAATCTGAACCTGAAGGAAGTAAACGCGTCTAATGGCTGTGCAAACTCAACACAATTTCTGTCTAGTTTAGCCAATAGACTTCTCCATCATTAGATCAACGACTCTAATGTAGTATTAAAACTGTGAAAACAAGTTTCATGAGACTAACACATTTTCAGTGTTTCACATCATTGTAGGCCAATCACAAACTTTTGAAAACATCCAAGTTTCTCAAATGAAATTTGTTACTTTTAACAAAAAAAATTTGCTTAGTATACTCTTTGCTTTCAGTCAATTTAAACTGAAATGCCTCTTACAGAATCAACATAAATGTGACTGCGTCAGATCTGAGTAAAACTGAAAGGCCATTTCACACTACATTTCTGTCAATTCCACAACCACTCACCGTCAGACTAGCAAATGCTGTACTGATGACATTTCTGTCCGGCGTGCAGATTTCAGGCTACGATTTATGTGAATTAAAATCTTACAATGTAGGCTACCTGATCCTCTTCTGCACATGCTGGTACAGCATTAGCACCTGATAGTGTCTGCTGTTGAATTAACAAATGCACATTGCGACTGGCATGATCATCTTCTATGAATAAACTTAAACAGCAAAACTACATCTACTGTGATAACCTACAATCTCAAATTCTCAATACAACTTCATACCCAATGATAAATGTATAACAATAAATGAACGACAATACACATATTCAGTAACATATCCACATCAAAGTGCCCAAAATGAGGTACAGACTGTACAAAAAAACAACAACACCCCCCCCCCCCCCCCAAAAAAAAAAAAACAACAGTAACAAAACAAAAACCCAGTAAAAAAACCCCCACAAACTCATGTTTTACATTGGTCAAGATGAAGACAACACAAAGGACTCATCTCAATAATATTACAAGCTGCAGTAGTTTTTGTTCACTGTGCGTTAAATACAGACGCTTGAATAATGGAGACAAATGAGAAACAATGAAACCGATATATTACAGGATTTAGTGGCTTACACTCGGACAAAGTAGTTTGTTCTACTTAGGGTGAGACATTACGTTCAGGAAGATACTGAATATTTACAGAACCACAACATCTCTGTTTAGTAAAAAAAAAATTATAAATAAATGAAAAAAACAACAACTGAACAACTGAAACAAAAAGAAAACCCAATGGAGGAGGGAGGGGAACCCTTACGCATGAAAGCCCAACACCAGCAAACAATGAAAGGTGAGCATCTTTCCACCAAAAGACAACAAAAAAGGGAAAAACAGTCCTTCAACTGGGAGAGGTAAGGTCCTGGACAAAAAATAAAACCATTTAGTCATAGCATTAATTACAACAACAAACAAAAACCTGAAAAAAGGGGTATACTGGATTGAACACAGTATGACTTTGTGACTGATAACAGCTACAAATTGCATGATGTACCATCTGTCATTGTGATATTTACAATTATCAGTTTCATGCATCAGCAAAGAGCATTTTAGTTCTTGATGTGCTACTGATGATGTTTGTCTCCAATTAACATTAAGTTTAGTTAACAAATAAAGCCGAGGAAAACGGAATCGTTAGCTGCAAAAATCACTTATCATGAAGCATGCTTAGTATCTTTCTAAGCATGTATATGCACGCACATGTGTGTGTAAGTGTGTGTGTGTGTTGTGTGGTGTGTGTGTGGTGTGTGTGTGTTTTGTGTGTGGTGTGTGTGTGTTCATACATGCTTGCATTGCCTTTCATACACAGGATTGTGGTAACAGGTCCGAGTCCATTTCAAGTGACCTTTCCAAACCAGCATCGTCTATTCCTACAGTAAGCATGGTGAAATTGTCTCCAACTTCACAAACATGTAATACCATCGGAACAGATGACAGTACCAGATTACAATGAAGTGTATGTGAAACTGTTAGAAATGACCAAGACACGAAATGGACTTGGAACGCCGCCTGTGCCACACTGTGACAAAATGATAAGTGTGTTGGAAAAAGGGGGAAATATGCATGGAAAGGAGAAGAATGAGGACATGAGATAACGAGCAGGATGTGGCTGAAGGATAAGGGCACAAACACTATAATGCCATCACATTTCTGTGCACCTACGGCAAATGCTCTTCTATGAGAAGAAAAAGCCTTTTTACAAATACAAAAGACAAGCAATCATATACTACAAAATCAAAGCAAATTAAAGTCAATCACAAAGTCAATCACCCTAATGAATAAACAAACAGAGAAAACATGAAAATGGGGATTGGGAGGGGTAAGACGAGTAGAGAAAGATGGGAAAAATAGTCAACCTGAACTTTTTGACAAGCTTTGTTTTCATAAAGTACACAGAATCTGTGATTTGAAACAGGAAATTTTACAGAAAGAAAATATAAAGGAGGACGCTTTTTCATTTCAGCCACACTTATCTAACAGGCAACAACAATTTTTTAAAAAATGCCTCTGAAAGAAACGTGAATACCGAAAACACACTGCTTCGACCTCTCGGAATAAAAGAAATGTATCTGGTAATGCTTCATCATCAGAGTTAATAATTACACAAAAATTCACAAGTTCTTAAGTTTACTTAATTCTTTTAATAATATTATAAACAGAAAAAAAAACGAAGAAAAAATACTCAAGGATTTGGAAAATATTTATACTTCAACTGAACATGTGAAAGTTTTATACTTTTTCAGCAAGTACGGGTTAACCCAAAATCATACACCTATTTTCAAGTTAAAAAAAGTTAGCAGTCACAGCACCACATAGCACTGCTTCTATCATGAAGGAAGACCTTTCGGCGACACATCAGGACAAATGCTGACCTCTGCGTTTAACTGGACTGCTACATTCCAAACTCTTGGTGCAGAATGCCACTAAAATCACAATCAAATTTCTGTAAATGTAGATTTAATATAAAGATGTAAGTGTACTTCATACATTTCTCAGCATTTTCAAAAAGTCATGGATAGTTTTAATTAGATTTGGGGAGGGCTAATATGCAGTGCCACCAAAAACTCTTTTAAAACCTAAACACTACAGGGATAAAGCAACAAAAAATTGTAATATACAAAAACACAATAACGACTGGAACAACATCAACAAAAAATACGATTTGGCGTATCCAAGCTTCTGAGGCTGATCTTCAGCCAACATACATTATCAGTTTTGGCCTCAGACTAGATGACGCATACTCATGTCTGACCAGCGCAAAGTCTTGAGCCAATTTGCTTCATCAACCGACAAGCCAGCCAAACCTTTCCTCCCACAAAGCAAAAAGGAATAAACATGAAGTTCACACAATATGCAACAGTGGAACTGAAAATCATTGCGTAACAAAGGAACTGAAAATCATTGCAAAACAAAGGAACTGAAAATCATTGCGAAACAAAGAAATGTCTCCGCAAACCACAAACATATATGCCTTTCTCAAATACTAGCAGACAACAGTAAAACTTGCTTCAGTACATCCAACTACGTAGACCCTTCAGTCGTGGGACAGTCATAAATTCTTTAAAGGGTCACTGCCATCAGTTATCATTTACTTCCATTTATTTCCAAAATCTCGAAATAGAAGTTTTTCGGCTGGGCCCCATGCTGCACTTTTCTGTCATAAAAGCAACGACACAAAAGGAAGACTGTTAAAAAAAAATATTAAAAAAAAGGAAAAGAAAACAGGGGGAAAAAAAAGAAAAGAAAGTGCTAACACACAAAGAGCTGAAAGAGACTTAGGAAGTATCACCAGAATCTCTTTTAAGTAGTATCATCAGTCTCTTTTCAGTATCTCAGTATCAGGTTCTTGAGTGTCAGGTTAAACTAGTTTAGTTTTGAAAATAAATAGCAATACAATTACTGTGAACTAAGAGATTGCATTGACTGGCTGATGATATCTTTGTTTTTGTTAACAACATTCTGCCAGAAAGAAGTGCTGACTGACTATTGTCCATTCATGACAAAACATGATGAGAAAATACATGTTGCCACAAGATCTTTTACATGGCAAAGTTGATAAACCAGTCTCTACTAAAGGGTCCTGAAGAAGGCATAAAGACTGTTATGTTTGTACCATTCACTAACTCAAAGCATCAGCCATTCTTTCAGTTACACCAAGGAAAGGTTTATCTATATGACACCAATGAAAGATTAATGTCAAGGATATAATCACCGTTACTGATAAAGAGTATGAAAAGGAAAACTTTGTAGTAAAATAAAAGGTTACATAAATCAGAATGTGTTTCATTAAGACACCACACGTGACACTGAACAGGTCATAATCTGACCAAAGTGCCCTTCTCAAACCACAATAAAAACAGTGCAAAAATTTTGAGAACAGCTATACAAATATCAGACAGAGAACTTTGATTCCCCTGTTTTTCCAATACTGCTCCTAGGAAAAAAAACTATTTTGCAGGAGAACAAAAACCGCTCTACTGAACACTTATATGTATCTCTTCTCTCATCATTTCTTCTCTTTTGTATTGAATCTTCAAAATGACTTTTTCTGACCACAATTATAGCCTGTTCAGCATCTTTTATGGAACATTTCTGTCCCAAACTTGCATGTCTTGTGATGCCTTAATTCTAACAGAAATCTAAATTTACACACTGTTACCACTTTACAGATTCTGACCATCATGTGACGCAAACACAGGTACAAGCTGTGCAGCAGTCATGATGTCTGAGTGCCTGACAAGACGACAAGACTTATGACAGAAAAGTGCGCACGGTACCCATGATATTTTTGCCACAAGCTGGGCAGTCATCAAACTTTTCCGAGCAAGTTTCACAGGTGATAAAATGCCCACAAGGCAAGAAGGTGACTCCGCTAGAGGACAGTTCCACCTTCTTGCATCCACGGCACATTTTGCGCTGCCTCAGCTTGAGATTCTCTTGAGCAAGTTTCTTCATTCTCTCTCGTAGCTGCTCCTTTGTTTTAGGCATCGCTTAAGCTCAAGCTTCTCCTCTTTCTTGGCTTGCTCAGCCTGGTGCAACCTCATTACTGCCTGGGCCTGTTTCTCTGGGTTTTGATAAAGGTCTTCCACAGCTGTGAAGAGCTGAGCAGCATTAGCAAAATCCGTCCCATGATCTAGGCGCTGGATGTCGATGGCAATCTGTACCACGATCTCTGGGAAGCCCATTTCACAAACAGCTTCTTTGGAAATGCTGATGTCTGCGACGGCTACCGTTTTACCTGAAACCCAATCATTATACACTTACAAAACAGTCATCCTACCATATAATAGTAAAGCTAGACGTCTGATAGTTCAAGTTCACAAAATAAACTGAAAAAGATCATCAAGACAGACTCCGATACTGAGAAATCCAGCTTTTTGGATAAGACGACAAACTGGCATAAGGTGTACTATTTTTTTTTTATCTGACTGTTATACTAAAATCTTTGACATTTATTCCCACTTTGGCCATATAATTTGTGTAACAGAGACAAACTAAAATTTCCTTATTTTGCAACATAGAAAAACTTGCCAAGTGACCAATTCTGAGCATGTCTTCAAGTTGGCTGCTATTTTAGCACAAACTTCAAAACAAAAAAAATTCACAAAATTAGCAGAAATACCTTTTAGCAATAAAACATCCTGATCTCATTTAACAAATGATTAACAAGTATAATAATAAGATATACAAGACTTGCCTGCACTTCACAAATATTTTGTAAATCTGTTTGTGTACATATATTTTAGACAGTGACAAAAGGTCATGTGAAAAAATGGGACTAAGGCCATAAACTTTCAAAATTGAAATCAGAAGAAAAATTTCTGTGATTTTATAAAGATTTGCCTGCATGAAAACACAAAGGAAAAGATTACATGTACAACACATTTTCTGATGTAATGGAATAAGTCAGATCACCCAGTGAAAAGTCAGTTGTGATGCTGGACATGAAAATATGTCTACAATGTACAGTACCTGCACTCAACAACATTTGGAAAGACAGAGGCAAACATTTGGAAAGACAGAGGCATACTAAATAGCCTGAAAGCTAGACTTCTAAAATCTTTGATCTAGCCAGTCATGCTTTATGGCTGCAAAGCCTGGACTCTGAGAAAAACTGATTGCAGAAGAATTGAGGCAGCAGAGATGTGGTTTTATTAGAGACTACTACGTGTCAAATGACAGACAGAACAACTAATGAAAGTGTCCTGGAAGAACTTGATACCACCAGAAAACTACTAGCAGACATCAATAAGAGAAGACTAAATTGCACTGGCCATGTGTCACACGAAAAGAACACGGACCTCATGGCAACCACCTTTCAAGGAAAAACAGCGACAAACAGGAAGAAAGGCAGACCTCCAATCTCATACACTGAGAACATAACCTATATCAGTGGCCTAAATATTCAAAAAAATTAATCATCCACAGAAGTCAAGACAGAGCGGCCTAGAGGGAGATGGTGGTATCCACATGTGCAGTGGCCAACAGCGAACCCGGTGGCGCCAACAGGTGAGACAATGTAGGCTACAGTAACAACAAAGCGAAAGTCATGAAACTAAGGCTTTCATGAAAGATGGATGATGTTACTAAAATGTATGAATGTATTCTGTCAGTTTGTGAGTGAGGAATGAGGTACATTTTTCATGTCCACCATCTTGTCTGACACCAGTTCATATTTGTACATACTGAGACATCAGGCAAACTCTCGCTAAGGCGATAAGAAACATTACAAACAAATTACCCTGCCCATTTTAAAGAAAAACAAACCATCCATAGGCTATCAGTGTGCCTTTTGTACTTTTTTTTCCTTGAAAAGTATGGACAAGTGTCACTGGTGACACTTTTCAGTAAGAACATGGCAAAAACAATGGAGTCTAATTTTGTACAACTTGTAGACATGAATGCAATGAAAAGACAAATAAAATCAGTCCTGAAAGCAAGCAACATGGTCTAGCCATAGTTATTGCTTCAGTTTAAAGTTAGATGTGAATGAAATGTAAAAAAGAAAACTACCCCCCAAAGGCTGCATAACTTTCATGGGAAGAAATTGGCAAGCTGAGCCACTGTTGTGCATTTGTATGTATATTTATGTATATATGTATGTATGTATGTATGTATAGTATGTATGTATGTATGTATGTATGTATGTATGTATGTATGTATGTATATATATATATATATATATTATATGCATATATCTATATCATTCAATTCAACTGAATCCAATTCAATTCAATTACAGTACCTAAACAGCACCAAATCTTGATATTTCAAATCAAAGCGCACTCAAACACCAGGCATACGCATACAATCAACGAAGCTACTTTACTATATCTAATATTAAAAAAAGTACACAAACCGAGGGACAGAAGTAGTTGTAGGACTTATTGTTGGGAAAAGACGTGGGTTCTTAATTTGGATTTAACTTGATGGTGACACTCCGCAGCTATATCTGCGGAGCTCCGTGTCTCGACCGTGAAGCTCCGCAGCTATAGCTGATATGTTATGGTTTTTTTCACCAAGACTACGCGTATACTATAATAAGGGAGATTCTACTGACAGCAGAGTTTAACCACTTACCTTTTAAAACATATATAACAGGATAGTTTATTGTCATTGGATATTCTCCATAATTTTTTAAAAAGTACCAAGAGTTTCAGCAGCCATTTTAGGGTGTGTCTCCAAAGAGTTAAAAGAAGAAAGAGTAGGTGTCAGGCGAAGACAGCAATGAAGTCTATTCCAGGATGATGTTCCTATATATAACATACATATATATAATATCTATCTATGTCTGTCTACTTATCTATCTAAATATATATCTACACATCTCTCTCTCTCTCTTTTTATATATATATATATATGTATATATATATATCTGTATCTCTACATATATATATCTATATAATATATACATGTATATATATATATATCTATCTCTATATATATATATATATATATATATATATATATATATATATATATATATACACATATATATCTATATATATATATCATATGTACACACACACATACATATATATATATAAATTCATTTATTTCAAACTTTCATGGAAAGAAGCTGGCACTGTAGTGTACATATTTGCAGATTCATTTAAAAGTCCTCACTAGAGTAACTTGATATTGAAGTTTGACAGGAGTAATCAAGTCTCACAAACCTTGGAAATGAAAAGTGCAAAAGAGAATGTAATATTTTAAATGCTAAGTTCATTTTAACTAATGTGTGTGCCTGCTGAGTGGGTGAGGTGGGAGTATGGGTGGAGTGAAATACGCTAACAGTCCAATGAGATATCAAATCTAATCACATGGAATACTTTGAATCTGATTTCAAAACTGTGTTTATATTTGACTTGTCATTCTAACATTCATAAAAGCAGTCGGTTTCTGTCAAACTGTTCTCTTTAGCCTGCATAACAAAAAATAAAATCCCAGCTCATTATTACACATCATATGACACAGTCTCTTTCATCAAATGACAAAAACAACAGATTGTTAAAGTTCACAGAAAACACTACTTTTGGTGCTCCAGATTTCTGCTGAAAATATGGAAAACGTACATAAGAACACCCCCTTTCTTAAATCATTATTATTTATTTATTCAGATTTTAGAAGCAATGGGAAACCTGACACAGGACTTAGTTAAAGACTGAATATGGGCATTTAATTTGATATAAATCATCTGTTCAGTCATTCCTGTGTTATATATTATATTAAAAAGAAATACAAAACTTTACCAGTGCTGTTACTAGCCATAATCCACCATCATGCCTACAGAAAAATCATTAAAACTGATTCTGGTTTAGCTTTTATAAAACGTTGAAGCTTCTTCAATGATTTCTAACCACAAATCACCAAAATCAACACAAAACGAAAAAGAAATGTCTCAACTACTCTTGTGTGACTGTTTGAAATCTAAATTACAAGCAATCACCACTGGCATTATCATAAAGAAGATCATTACGTCACAAGATATGATAATCTGTATCATCTTCTGATCACTGTTATCTTCCTTCACATGAGATATAAGTCTCAGATACAATTTTGGACATATTCTTATGCAGGTCATTGGAGATAGCGGAATTGCTGGAAATTTGACTGAAGTGAAGGAAAACAAAGCCCCAACAGCTTCTCTGTGAAAAACATGTGACGATCAACACATTTGAGTTCAGCAAAGTATTGGGCATCTCTTCAAGGCAAATTATTCTTCACCACAACAATAATCAAAAGTGTTTACCATTACAGGTTGGTTAACTGTGATACCAATGTCAGTTGTGATGTCCAAGACAGGGCGGACATGATTAAAACATGAACTATTTTTCTCCTGTCTGACATTGTCTGCTCTTAGTTTCATTTCTTAGGAAGAACACGTGGCCTGGTTAAGAGCTACAAAGTGTAAACCAATTGAGCTGCATAGTGCGTTAAATTTCTGCCACCAAAATGTCGGTTGTGATGATGAGATATGGAAACTTTGCACAGATTTGTTCCGTTTTCTAAAACTATGTTTACCCAACTTCTTAATCAACAGGTTTCCTGTGTCAGTGACACACTTTGATTTAATGAAATGAAAATGTTGGATCATTTCCAGCAAAGAAGAAAGCAGTGGTGTTTCAGTTTGACAACATGTCTCCCAGACATGACAAATCATGTTCGAACAAGTTTATTTTGGATTTGACACAAACTTAACCAAAAAGGTATAGGCATGCTCTGGGAGAAAAAATTGGCAATCACATAATTTAATCATTTCACACATTCCAGTTTGCGTCCCAACTTTGCAACAGCTACATGGTATTAACAACAAAATCTGACATAGCTGTCTGATAACTGCGTCCCAACTTTGCAACAGCTACATGGTATTAACAACAAAATCTGACATAGCTGTCTGATAACTGCGTCCCAACTTTGCAACAGCTACATGGTATTAACAACAAAATCTGACATAGCTATCTGATATTGTAGTAGTAATTTCTTTATGATATACGCTATTTAAACAAAAATACACCCACACAAAGAAAACTGCTTCTGGATAGTTTACTGCTCAAATGAAACACACATGGGTGTGTCAGCAAGACGTTTTGTCACTGGCTCATATATACACACATATATTCTGCATATATTAAAGACAAAATTTTCATATTTGACCCATGAAATTTTATGCAACTAAGAAGAGAGAAAAAAAATCCACAATCTCATGCTCTTCTTGCATTTAATAAGAAATAAAATCAAAGGTTTGGCTTGGAGAGATTAGGGAAGTACACTGTTGGGTTTAAAATTTCAAAGGGTTTATGTTATTAATCTGTAAACATTTTATTCTGTCTTCAATGAATCAGGAGTGGGAACTGCTGAAAATAAAAAGAAATCTATGGGGGCTCTGGAACAAGCTCCCCTAGAAAAAAAATTTCCTGGGATTAAAATCTGTGCAATTTGAAGCATTTTCAAGTATCAAATTAGACATCCAGAGTGCTTCTAAAAGGTATTTTCTGCACTATCTATTTTTGATACAAGCACTTAAATCACAAATTGTACTCACTGTCATAATACTATTCTTTGAAAAAAAAAGGAAGCTGGATATAGATTTGTAGAAAAAAACAGTTCATATAATATGAACTTGATTCTTTCTGACGCAGAAATCCACAGGTTCGAGGTGAATTCTCACCCCCTGAGGAATAAAGTGCATGGAAAATCTCAGCTAACCACAGCCCAACCTGGTCCACAGATTCTGCTCCCATTGGCTGCATGTCTG